>JACRUU010000026.1:7005831-7438331 GCA_030449085.1 Kryptopterus vitreolus | reverse complement strand
GGTGTTGCTATTCTCTCAAATGGATGTCTTTGGACTCTGTGGAGTAAAATTTCAAGGTATTTCTTTGTTCGCCCATGGAAGGTGGAATTACACACTATACAGAGTATGTGGTGACACACATGCTTCCACTGAATGATTTTTTTTCCCCTCAAGAAGGCATTCAGGTATGTTTCCTTTCAATAATATGGAGGCAAATTCAGTGCCTCGGCCATTTGTACTGATCATACCAAGCACTTCCAAATACTCAAATGCTAAATGATTTACTACATCACTGACCCATTTATATAAAACTAATTAGACAACAACTTTTATACCAGATCAACACTGGGTTAAAGCTCCACAATGTTTCTCAGTTTTACATACAAGATATATCGGGCATAACACAGTGTTTGTGACTTGCAAGATAAGGCTCCCCCCTGCAGTCCAATGCAAACAAACTCACTAAAGAGATAAATATAATTCTTGAAACTAGGTGAATAAAATAAATCGCGAACCTTTTCTTCTGGAGAGCAGTGAAGTTCTTCTTAAAGGCCGGGCTGATCTGACTCAGCAGTTCCACCAGCGAGTGGCTCAGAAAGCTGGGGTTGGCAGGCTTAGGGTTGAAATTGTACGTAGTGGATCTTAACAAACAACAATATAATTATACACCATACATAACAAGAATAGAAGGGTGATGTAGAATGGAGGAAAAATAGAGCATTATATAAACAACACAGAATGGCTGTGTTATATATATATATGAAAAGTTTCATTATTCTCACTGATTGAGGTAGAATCCGCGTGTGGAGGCAGTGATGCTGACATGCCGCTCTTCTACGGTCACAATGTACAGGTACATGAGGTCTCCGTGCATCTTCCTGTTACCGGGCGGAGGGTTCCAGCCACTCATTGTGAGGACTTTGAGGCACTGAAGTGGCTGTAGATAGACAATTACAAGAACAGATGAAGAGATGTGCACAAGGGCTGGACATTTGAGTTAATTACTGATATGTTCTTCATCACAACACGTCTGAGACGTTTTTATTGTATGTTAATAATTTAGCATAATAACCCTAGGTAAAGTGGGGGAAAAATATCCTGAGTGTCCTGGTGAGATCTCTGGAATTAGCTCCTAATTAAACACCACTGTCTTGAACACTAAAGTCTGATTTATACTTCTGTGTTGAGCAAACGCCGATCTGGCTGTTCTATCACAAATTTCTAGCTTTTTCTGTCAACTTCTTTCCTTATTTTTCTTTATTAACATCTATACATATTTAATAAGGAGTCGGTGATAACAGTTTATGATTAAAACCATTCTTATGAAAGAAAAGAAAAAGAAACAAAAGAAAAGTGCCCACACTCTCAGTAAAATAACTATATGAGGAAATAGTTGGATTTCATTTTGATCATCAAACTCAAATAATAAAAAAAACAAGAATAAACTTGTTGCTGAAGTTGTGACTGTGTCACGAACATGCATATGAAAGTGAATAGTAAGTTTATTGCTTGTTAGCATGAAAGGAGGCCAATGCTTACCTTCCAGTCTTTGTTCTGTGGCTGAAGGGGGACTAGGGGGCGCTCTTTGCTGCCAGGCAGGATGTGTTCAGGAGGAGTACAGTCAATCTGTTCGAGCTCATTGCCCTTCTTTTTACGCTTGCCACTATCTGTGGAAGTGAGTACACACTGGGCATCAAACCAAAGCAGAACAGGCTGCAGCTGTTTCTGCTGGCAAGTGAATGAACTGTTACACACACCTCCAAGATCTCCATCTGTGAAGACACTGAGGAAGGACAGAGAGTTGCAGTCTACTCCGTTGTAAGCATCAGAGGGATCCAGACTCTTTAACAGGTCTCGGATGTGGCGGACGTGTATGCGAGCCTCGCGCACCGTGTAAGGCTCTGAAAAGCAAAGGCAGAGAGGAACACATAGCCTAAAAAAAATGAATACATTCATTAGGAAGAACAACGTCACTCTTTGAAAGCTACCTTCCACTACTTTGAGCAGAGATCCCTCTTGAAGGCCCTCGATGGACTTCAGCTCGGCAAAGTTGTCCAGCACGTTGCCATCGAGCTGCAGAGAAAAACAAGTGCGGTGACAGGTATCTTCCCGGTCCATAAGCACTTGGTGGATCTCCTGCACCATTTCCTGTGGTGACACCTGAATAGAAAACAATCAAGTGGTTTAACATCATTAATAATTAATTAATTAATTAATTAATTAATTAATTAATAATTACAAAAATATATATGTATTTGTTTTTCAAAAGCAGGGCCAGAGCTGACATACCTGCAAGTCAAAGAGCTCGATACCAGGTGCCTGAATCTTTACAGTAAAACCAGTGTCCTGAATCACAATCACTTCCTGCTCATTGGAGTCATCACTGGCATCAGGGTCAGTGCTTCCATCCTGCTTGGACTCGGTCTCCTCGGTGTGATCATGTCCTCCGTCACCATTCATTACTGCAGTAGCTGCACTGTGCGCTATGTAGAAAAGTAGCATTTGGGATTACATTAAAGAAAGAAAAACAAAAACAAAAACAACAAAACAAAGACACACCTCACTTGCCAAGCCACATTTTTTTCCTGTGTCCACAATTCAACCCTATGGAGCAGTTCAGAGAGATTTCTTACAAAAACAGTAGCAGCTGCTCATCTTAAGAATGTCAACATTTCAGACAAACACCACAGCTGCCTCCTTTCACACCAGCACCCGAATACCTTCCTCCATGCTCTGAATCCATTCAAATTCCACTCCCAAGGATCCCCGCATTTACACAGCCTAGACTGCTGCTTCAAAGCTGGAGGATAAATTCCACTATATCCAACTCCCTACTACACCACAGCTGCTTTTGTTAGAACATAGCCAGGGACAGAGAAGGTCCCCCTGTTTGTAAATGCAACTTGTCCTTGACTGCCTCCAAGGTAACCAGTCAAGGGGTCAGGGCTCTAACAACAAACAGGCATCTCCTTACACACAGAGCGTAAATCAAACAAACATAACAAGCGCTGGATAAGAGAAAAGGTCACACACGTACACACGGAACAATCATCATTTTAAGTGTCAAATGTGGCCTTTCTACAAAATGAACACATCGTTGTATCACTGTAGAGCTTAAACAAGCTTTTTTCAGCACTCTTTGCAATTGCCAAAACAGCAATTATAATTCCAATACGTTTATTGGCAGTCCTTCCCACACGAGAATCAAACAACATTGACTTTTAAACTATAAACAGCTTAGAAGACACCCATTAAGGATCTTTTTGTTGGATGGGCGGAGCTTAAGTCAAGACAGGAAAAATGCACTCAGTTGATGAAGAGATATCAATATTGGCTTCAACGTGGAAAACTCCAAGACCATAAGACCATACAGCTTTAAGAAAAATTCCAAAAATACCAATTGCAAAATAGTAAATCTGTAAGAAAAATATTTCCTCTCTACCAAACTATCACCTTACCGAGTCTTACAAATTGCAAAAGAGGCCGGTTTGCCTTTACAAATAGAGCAAAGTGTGCATGGGGTAAGTTCACCTCCAAATTGCACAACTCCAGAGGCAATTCCTGCGCCCTTCTGTCCTCTCCCTGCGGTGTGAGTGAAGTCCATCCGCCCTGCACCCACTTCACTCCTGACCAACAACTCTTCGTATGGCAACACAATCAGGATGAACAGACATGACTTTAATCTCATCACTTTCTTCTTGAAGAAGGAGCAGATGTGATTAAAAAAAAAGTGCCTGTGACACACCCTCATGATTTTCTACAAAAAATATTGAAATTCTATTCACATCACGTCTCTCCGTTTCGGGCAAGGCGCCTCACTGAGGAGAATCTTAACTAGACTCTCCAGTGTTATTATGAAATAAGCAGGTCAGTCATTGTTAGCAAATCATTCAAGGAGTAAGCCTCTGTTTAACGATTTGGATTATTTTAAAAAGAGTGTCGCCTTCACTACACATTATAGATTACGGAAAGACATGAGCATTTTGCATTTGGTATGTAGAGTTTAAACGCCAAGACATCATTAACGTAATCAAAAACATGTTGGAACAAAATTAGACACACTATATATACATCATACTCGGGACAAGAACCTCATGGTCACAGGTCAGTTTGCAAAAATAGAAACGTAGAAAAGTTGTCTCGGTTGTATAGGTGTAGTCTACACACTGCCTAAAACCTTTTCAAATGGAGAAACCAAATGCATCAAGAGTGAAAGTGTGTTTAAAAAGCCATTGCACTGATGAGACAGACCCCTGCTGTCTGGCCTAATCCTGTCAAAACAGCCAGCTCCCTCACTCACTCACACACACACACACACACACACACACACACACACACACACACACACACAATGTCCAACAAACAAAAGGCACAGGTGTACACTAATCCACACACTGGTGCTGGTCAGAATCTGATCTGCAGTTGCCGCAATACCTTCAAGAAGACCTTTTACTTTACCTGCGCCCGTTATCTTCCCTGACATGATCATGTAAATGTCATACACACACACACACACACACACACACACACACACACACACACACACACACACACACACAGCCTGTATCAGGCAGCTGCGAAACCAAGCCCCTTTTCGAGCCCTAACGCCAACAGAGCTTCTCCAAGGTCCTTGGGAAATGACACTTCAATGTGCTTGCTAGCCAACTCAGAGCGCGCTAAGTTGTATAACTTGGCCGGTTGCTCGACTAAAATGTACGGCTGAATCAAAATGCGATTTTAAAAACACAAATAATTGTCGGATTTAATGCTGTTACGAAATGTTATAAATAAATAAGCAAACAAACAACTCACCGATAGGCTCGCTCTATACAGAACAGGTAGCAATAACCTTCTATCGGCATACATGCACCACGACTTTCCATGTGCACCAACTTCCGCTTCCCGGTCAGGCCACATTTTTTAATGTTAAAATGACAGGGGAAAGACTCGACAAGGGGGGGACTAGTCTGTACAGTAATGACGAAGAGCGTGACCGACTAACTACACCGAAGTTATAAAACTATGTAGAAATATATGTACATATCTTTACAACTGTTAGAGCTTCTTGAAGGGCCCGTTGAACGAAACGCGTCGGTTCAAACACCCCTATTTAGGCGTCTCGGTTTGGTCCGTTCCAATGAAGGTGACCTTCAGTTCATTCGCCGCGGCGCGCTGTTAGAGAACCATGTGCGCTGCAACGAAATACATCGTGCTTTTAGGATCACATTTCCGCACCAGTGTACACGGAGATATACGGGTAGATTTGCACTGGAGTCGATCACTAATGCTAACAAATGAAGCGGTCCCTGAAGTCGCAGGGATTAGTGACCCGGTACAAGTCACCTCGTATACATAGAGGGACGGGGCAGCGCGATCACTCTGATACGATGCTCGGAATGAATAACACACACACACACACACACATACACACATACACATACATACATATACATACATATATATATATATATATATATATATATATATATATATATATATATATATATGTTGTATATTATATATACTATGTATACACATATTATATATATATATATATTAATTACTGTTGAAACGCTTCTTCCACGTCACGATCAGTGTTAGCCGGCTATCCAGGTGTCTATACATATAAGTCAGAGTATTTATATCTCTGAACTGATCTCTGCTACAGCAATGACATGATCTCTAGACTTCAGCTCCCACTGCCTTATCTCAGATCGCGCAAGTGGTTCAATCTAGCCGCCCTTACACTCCACGGATAAACCAGCTGTAAGGCTCACATACCGCATGCACAGCCCTCCTTCAGCGTCGTCTTCTTCTTCTTGTTGGTTTCTTTGCTGTTTGTTCCTTCGAGCTCTACCGAGGCGCAGGTCGGCACTGATGCTGCTGGCATCTCATCCGTTTTGCTCACCATGATGATGGTATTTTCTTTCTACCGACAACCAACGGTCAGGCCGAGCAACAGAAAAAGCCCCGTTGCTTTGGGACGTCAGGTGTGTAAACGAGTAGGCTGCGTAGGTGTTGTCCGGTCAGCGAGGTGAGCAAGCTGCATGCACGCACACAAAAAACAAGTTCACGTCAGAAGGAAGAAGGACAGACACCGAGCTCCAGGACCCACGTGCTTTCCCCTCCTCTTGACCTCTCTGCCTTTGTGTTTGTCCCGCCCCACAACGAGCTACGGGATGCACAGCGGGACATTCCAACAGCCAACAAAAAATACTTGCGTTTATTCACAACGTTCCTTCGTTACTCAGTTATAAAATAAAAACTCAAGCAAAAAAATTATTTCCATTCACTAATACCTTTGTTTAACTGCTGCACCAAGTCTCAAAACAAGTATTAAAACCCTCCTCTGATGCACATTTGGCAACGTTTAGTGTCCTGATGATTTATATCAATTTAAAACATTTACAAGATCATTTTCTTTTCATAATCTTTGAGTTTGGTGTCACTGAGAATAAATATACATTTATATAAAGCATCCATATTTGTTCATGCCCGTGTTGATTACAAATTTAAGTTACATTTAGAACAGATTTTTAAAAAATGTGCGATTTATAGTTAACTTATACTAATTATATATTTGTAGTGATTTTATTTCTTTTTTTTTCTTAATATTTTTTTTCTTTTATTTCTTTATTTTGTCATAGCAAAGGGAAACGTATGAGGTTACTGAAATTAGGTTGTTGGAAATTTTAATTGGAGTTCAAGGTGACATCTTGACATCTTTCCAGACTTGCTCTGGACTTCTGCTTCTGTTGCCCTATTCATGTCTGAGTTTGCTGTTGTTTGTTTGCTTCAATTTTCTCACTTTTATACATAATACCAGAGGCGTGCCAGTTGTTTCTCAGAGTGAACCCTGTATAACTAAAATATGCTCATTAGTTCAGCTTGAAACTTAATCTTACTAGATCAATAAATAAGAAATAATGTTTACTGATTCTATTTTGTGCTATTTGTCTATTAAGAAGACATTTATTAGCTAGAATGGTTGCTAGAATTACTTAAGAATTATAAGCCCTGTGTTCTGTATAGTTCCTTTATATGATATTATATCAGCAAAGTTCTTCTTGTATTATTCACGTTGGTAACCTTGATAGTACCAAATTTATAATGTAGCTATAAAACACCAGATTACTCATTTTTTTTGTAAGCATTGACAGACAATAAAGGATATAACATTTTTTAATAGTGTGGCAGAGATTACAGTGTGTCATTGCAAGGTTTTGGTGCAATGTCTCATTTCATATCAAGACCAAACAGTTAACAAGTAACTGGTTTGAAGCAAACAAATTTTGGTTGTAAAATTCAGCACTAAGCTGCCACTGCATATGAACAAAACCTCTACACGTTAGTTTAACAGTCAAAGTTTGATCACTCTGAGTAGGGAAGACAGTTTCTCAGTCTAAAATTCAAACCTCTTCGAAGTAAAGAAACCCCTAAACTAATAATACAGATGAAATACAACGTAACGCATTTCGAAAATTGTTTTATATGGGTAAAATGGTGTATGTTAAATAGCTGAGTATATCATGTATGTACCGAATAGCATTTCACTACCAACCCTTGAATTCTATCACATTTATAAAGGAATAGATGTATAAAACAAAATGTATTGTCATATGCATTATACAAAATGTCATCAAAGTAAACCTACTGTAGCAATCCTAAAGGTCAGCATTGAGGTTACACACAGCACTGTGCAAAACACTAAAGTCCAATCAAGACTAGTTTTATATGTAATAATGACAGATGTATCTCTGGAATTTCTGTCCCACGTAAAGCTCATGTAATGAGTCCCATGTAAGCTCAGTAATTTCCCCACACCTGGATATAAAAAGACTTACCCCAGGTATGAAGTAAACGCTGTCTAAATAGACATGTTTCAAAGAATCTCATTACTTTGTATATTTTGGTAAGGAGACACCTCAGCAAATCCCATTTTCTGCCACCTCTCACAAGAACAAACTAAAAGCAAAGTGGCAGACTTTAAACCGCAACACAATGAAGATGTATGAATGCAATTTTAAAAAGATTGTTGAAAAAGCAACATTTTCCAGGATTTTTTTTTGTGTGTTGTAACTTTAAGTTTCCAGCTCTGACACTGCTAACAACTCGTTATGGTCATGTGACCTACTATGATCAAGCGGCAAATCCAATAACATGCGATTATAAATATATTTAATAGAGCTCCATGTCATTTCATTTCAAGAGATATCTTCCAGCAACAGACCAAATTTGACCCCCCCTTCACGGTACTTCTGGGGTATTAATCATGTAAAGTGAAGATGCTATTGAAAATAAAGAATACTTTTCTAAATATTATTAAGATCAGTACACAGCTAGAAGCAAATATAAAGCGACAATTTGATCAAATTTGAATTTACTCTCATGTACACTGTTGTGCCCTTCTATAGGATACTCGAACCACCTTGAAGAACATGCCAGAGTCCTTCTACTGACTTCAGTTCTCACTGTCCAATTTGGGTTTAAATTCCAGACATGCTTAAGGATGTTTTTGATCTACAAAAATGATCCTATTACTTTCTGTAGGAAACAAAATGCAGTAGCATTATTAGTATTTTTTGTTATTAGAATATAGGCAATATCTAAAATTCACTCTGTTATGTTTTGAGCAATCTAAGAAAGAAAAAGAAAATAAATACTCAAACATATGCACATAAATTTACAGACATATGATACGTCAGAAATCAAAAAAGCCATACCTACACAATGAAGACATGGAAGTGGAAACATATAGTTTGCAAAACAACTCAAAATAAAGTTTTGATTGCATATTTATTCACCTCAATGCTGTAAAAATTCTAATTTATTTCTTTTTAAAAGTGACATTGATCCTTTTTTTTGACTTGCGAATGAGGAAGTCAATTATTAGCACATGTTGCCAGTGCCCTGAGTTTACTGCACAATTTCATCAAATAAACTAGTTTTTTCCTCCCAGTCAATTCCACATTATACATGACAATAATACTGATCCTGAAATGTATTTCTTGGGCCGGATTAGTCATCAGTGTGACACTTTACAACAACAAGCACTGGATTAAAGCAGTAATCTTTCAGTTGAAGGAAAGAAATGTTTATGTACCTTGAAATCCATTTCTGACAACAGATTACTACAGACACTACACACAGTGTGTGTTTAAATGATTCTCCACAGGACTTAATATGTCTCAGAAACCCTAAGCTTACAAACAGTGCCAACATTGTACCTGTGCACCTCGTACTGCATTAGAGCTACAGGGCTGTTTCATAAACCATTGTTAAATATTGCTAGGTTTGCACAGAATGCGTTTTCAATCCCCTTCAATCTCACACCACCAGTGGTTGTCTGAAAAGTCGGAAAAATCGGCTTCACAAATGAATTTCTCGTAAACAACATATAATATTCCTCAGCAGGCACGGTTTAATCTTTAATTTTCAATAAAAAGGAGCTCACTAGAAGGTGCTACTTTGCGAATAATGGTATTTTTATGTAAAGCCTTTAAATATAAACAAACCTCATTTCAGTCTCCATGTGACCGCGAAACACTGCAAATGACTCTTTCTGCCCTTTATGTCAAGTGAAATTTCAACGAATCCATGTTCTCTGATTACTTTTATATTACTAAGAACCACCTCGCACTAAAAATTGGCACTTTGCACAATTTTTCTCTCAGTGACTCCCTGCTCGCCGTCTTTATATCATGCATACTAATACAGAAATGCAATTTATTTATTTGATACTGCTGCACGGGGAGTTTCATTTGTAATTTGTTTGTCAAGTATGTTTCATATAACTATAGATTATATTGTTTTAGTAATTGAGGGCAACTGTGCTCCCCCCACATATGACACAAATATTTCAGCTAGTCTCTTCCTAACATCACACAATCCACTGGAATACTTCCCCAGTTTGGGAGCTACGCCTATAGACAAAGGATGACAAAGGAAAATCTGCTGGATTTGTTATGCTGCATACATCACTTTGGGTCAGACATATGGGTCTCGTTATCCAGAGGGCAATGCAAATTAATATAAAGGTATTCTGACTGATCACCATAATCCTATGATGAAACGATTCAATCCTTCGTATATTTCGAAGGTGAAACTCTCTCCATACACAGAACACAGAGGCTCTCTGAAAGGATTGACGAGAACGACAATCCTGCATGAAAGCACCTGCAGTGTAAAGACCATAACCCAAATGAATATTCCGAAGACTTTGGACTGCTACGCTTGACTGTGCTCTCAAACACTATCATCAGCAAAACCGCTCACTGGGTGCTAACTACATTGGAAAAATTATGTCCATTTCTGAAGTACAGTTAAAACCTTTCGAAATTGTTCTGACCCACGGTGTGTATTTTCATTAATGCGTTATTTATTTGCACAAACATATGGCAAGCACGTTGAGTCTTCAGTCTGCGCCCGATTATGAACTAAACTCAGGGATTTTAGCAAACCAGTGATTACTAAAATACAATTCCATACTTAATTCTTTTAAAAGCTCATGCTACCTACAAACACGCAGGCTCTCGAACACTAACTTACCCCTGAGCCATGATCTACAGCAAACTCCTCCCATATCCATACTTATAATCACAGCTGTACTGATACAACAGCTGGTCACTGGCAAAAAAAAAAAAACACAATATATGTTAATGAAAAAAAAGACAGGGTTTTCTTATTTGTACTCGATGCTTGAAAAAAGTATGGAAATGTGATATAGGATTACCTAGATCCAGCAACAAAAACCTGCTGCAAGGGGATATTAATAAAAAATAGCCAAGACACAGAGGCACCCCAACACATGGCCAACACTGAACTGCCCCTATGGCTGTCCTTCCTAAGACAAGGCAAAACCACACAGCGGCGCTGTGCACTGCGACCAGTCCACTGGCCATTATCGTCATTCTTTGAATTCAAAGCTAAGAAATAATAAAATCTAATAAAGCACATATATATGTATATATATACTTATATATAAGTCCACTAGTGCCAATGCAGTCCATGATAAGAGGTAAACAGCATCGAAAGAAGCAGGCCGTGTCATCACAATTACTTTGCTTTGCTCTCAGCAGTAGCGGCTGTTTTGACGGGGACTGTGGCAATCAGCCTACTGGCTGAGTCTCCATGGTCTGTTTCACCTGGCTCCTCTCCACCCTCGGCCCCCCGCAGTGTCTGTGTGTGATGCTGAAACGGTTGCGCCGCTGTAGGCCTGCGTGGGTGGAGGAAGAGAGCAGGGTCTGGCATGGCCATGGGTTCCGCTGGTCCCGTCACCCTCTCACGAGGAACACACTCCCTGGCCCGCTCGGCACGGAGATGTGAGCATGCCCTGACGCCGCTGCGCCTTTTCGGTTTGACCACAGGGGTAGTAAAGTTATCGTGCTGAGGCAGGCCGAGGAAGGATGGATTCTCCGTCCCGCCCACATCCTCTCTCCTGCGGTGCTGCTGCTGTTGCTGCTGCTGCAGCCTTTGTCTGGCAGCGTGCAGCTGGAACGACAGGTAGGCCGCAGTCTTGGTTTGCTTCTGTAACTCTGCATTCAGCGCAGTGCTTCTGTGGCTGCGTTGCTTCAGCTCCTCCAGGAAGCGGCGCTCTTTCTCCTTCAGGCTTGCCCTTAGAGCTCCCACCAGCATCCCCTTGTGGCTCAGCTCGTCACGCAATACATCCTGAGTATGCTCCTGCTCTTGTAGTCTGCCCTCTACGGCCTGACAGCGTGCCTCTAGGAGCTCCTCTTTCTCTTGTACCTCTAGCGATAGACACACATACACACACAAAGCAATTTAAGCAATACCATGACCTGGTAGATATTTTATAAACAAATCCATAGCTCATGCTTCTTTTGCATATACGCCTAAAATTCACATTTATCTGTCAAATAAAACAAGTGTCCTTCAATTGACTAATTGATAATGGCTATAAGATATATACAACTAAGCTTAATTATTAATGGGATTTAAACAGTGTATCCAAGGATCTGAGAATTACTGAGCAAATCCTTCATCAGCTATGCCCAGGCCACTAGCAGGGTGTGCCATCTGTTCATGGTTATTGCACACCGCACAAAAAAGCGGAGAGAGCGTCTGCTCTTTGGTAATACCAGAGTTATGTCTGTTCTAATTATGGTTTTTTTGTATATTTATTTAATTAAGTGAAAAATGTTCCCTGTTATTATCTGCATTATGGACTGATAAAGTGCAAGCTGTCTGCCTGAAACATTTATAGGCACGGAACATGAGATAAGACTGCCTCACTAGGAGGCTAATTATTCAAGGACATTCACTTTTAACCAGTCAATTGCCTAGAACCTGAGGCATCCTTTGCATACAATAATAATATGACATTACAACTAATAATATATTAGGCATAAATCATGGACTAAGTACAATCAAAACTAATTACACAGAGAACAATGGTCCACACCTGGCTCACAAAGGACTAATAAAAAGTCTTGATGTCATTTAGAAAAAGCCTTCAGCTGCTGAATATTATATATATATGCTGAATTTCATTTTTAAATGCTAAAACAATGCTTGCTATATTCATTATGCTAAATTCTAAAAACAAATAGACAGAAATTACAATGCTGCTCTGAAATGAAACATACTTTAATTAGAATACTGGAAATAAGTGAGAAATTACAATTCTAAAATAGAAAAGAGACAAATTAGACCACTTGAATGAGAAACAGAAATTAGAATGATTAAAAACATCAGAAAATGGAAATCAAATAGAAACATGTAAATGAAAGATAAAAATAAGAACTAATTTAATATTCTCAGCTATATACTGTGCAGTTTTGCTTTGAAGCTGCAGGAGAAAAAAAGTGTACATTTTCCCTTGGGAAATGTATAAAACACTATATCTTTTGATATTCCCTCTTTGTATTTCTCCCATGCGGCTGCAGGAATTCCCTGGTGATGATAATGGTGATGATGATGATGATGATGCAGTCCATCAGCCACTCAGCATCTCAGACTCAGATGAGCTCATGCAGCCAATATAGAAAATGCAGTGTTATCTGATCCTCGTTACTCTGCACCCTATTGTTTAAGCTCCCTCCCTTCTCCTTTCTAAATCCTCGAATGATCCTGCTTGATATATTACTATTTCAATTTATTTGCAGCATGTGGATTTTAGCGCATTACTCTAATCAACAATGCTGTTTACCCAAAATACAGTATTGAATCACTTCAATTGTCTCAGACCATATTTTCACTTTCTGTCACTACACCCCTGCTGCTCTCATCCTCGCTGTCCCCCCTTACTAAAACCATCTCAGCAACGAAAAAAAAAATCAACAACCTGTAATTGGATATTCCCAGAGGGACAGTACTGTAGAGGAGAAAAGGGAGAGGAAGGGAAATATCAGCTTTTCAGACAAGTGAAGAAAAACTGCAGGGGAGAGATTAGGAAAGATATGGTCCGATGACGAAAAAGAAGAGCTCTAAAATAGAACAACCATGTATCAAAATTGATAAATATATATATGCAGAAATTTGTAGGGCGGTAAAAGAAAAGAAAACAAATGCTGTGCAGAACTATTTGATCAAGTCAAAAATTAACTTTCAGCCTATAATTAATAGGCTGATCAATACTCCCAGGTTAGTACTCCCAATCATTTGTGTATTATTTTTTATACTAACATATTTGATACCCAGGGACTGACACAGATTGATGGGGTTTGCAACACAGCATGGTTGAAAAATGATGAAAAGATGAAGGGACTTCTAAAGATGGCAAGCAAGCATTTAATTTCATGTTTTTCATATTTATACAATATAAGCCAACACGAAGCATGGATTTATGGTGGATATATGAGCACTCACCTGCATCACTTTTGCCAGGAGGCTTTAAATTCAACTCATGGGTCAGTTCTGTAACATAAGTGACAGGCAGTGATTAGTATATCTGTGTGTTTGTGTGTGTGTGTGTGTGTGTGTGTGTGTGTGTGTGTGTGTGTGTGTGTGTGTGTGTGTGTGTGTGTGTGTGCATGGAAACACAATCCTAAATAGAGACAAAGCCAAGAACATGCAAAAGCACTTGCTTTTTTCCCCTCCTTGAGCTGGTTCAGCAGATCCACAGACAGGATCATGTGTACCTCGTACTGTATTACACAAAGCCCATGCTTCCAGGAAGCTATTGACCTGCACTGCTCTCTCAGTAGAGTTTAAACCATCCCACATTGATGAAAAGTGGGGGGGGGGGGAGAACAGAGCAGCTTCCCCCTCCTCATGCAGGAAGATGAGTGGTACAGTCCAACTATGGCATGTACTCGTGCTGCTGTGCATTCTTTGGGCGTGGCAGAATACAGTGGGCTTACATCGGTATCTATGTTACACTACTTTCACAGATCGTTTAAGAGTCATATAAGCTTTCCTTAATAGGGGTGTGAAGGATCCTACAATGCCATGCGTCACAGAACGTCTCGAGGAATTCTCTATGGTCATAGGACGGATTACTCTCGAAATGATTTCTATGTATTACAGGAACACATTGGACGGGGTCATACAGTATTTCTGAAACAACCCACTCATGTAACTATATCTGTAATATTTTGCACAAGAAAAAAAAGTAGAGGAATAAAATAATATTTAGAGTTTGAATAATACTCAAAATATAATGATTATGAATTCATTCTTAGTAAAACCAAATAATACTCATAGATACTATATGTATTTCCTTAGTAAACTCCTGTTCCATACCGAATGAGCCATTGCTACCCCCGTACATTATTTAGTCTGCTTAATAACAAGAAGGGAAAGCAAAAATATCCCCATGAGAAGGCGGCTGTATTTACAGATTGCTTGGACTGCTTCAGCACTTCTGTGAAGTCAGCTATCCTGCTGCCACTGCTGTGTTTCAGCACTTCCTATAGTCCTATATACTCAGGATTTTCTTATTGTGCCGATTATCTGCGTTCCAGGAACGTGTGCAAGAGCATCTTTAAGGCTCACCTGTGCAGCGTTTCTGGAGGGACAGTATTTCCAGGTGTAAGCCATGCAGTAGTGTCAGTTGCTCCTGCCTCAGGAATACAATGCTCCGCTCCACACTCTCCACCTGCCTCGCCAGGGCGCCCCTGTCCATCACCACCTGTGGCCGCTTGACAAAAATGAAACATGGCGAGTCACAGAGGAAAAAGAAATAATTCTTTATCAATTTCTTATCTACATGAACATGCAAGAATAGTAGTTCACAGAATTGATACCTCATAGCATCTGGTTTCCTATTCAAAATAGAGTTCGGATTACAGTCCGTCTGTCTATCTATAGCTTCTCTCCTCTCATAGTATTCTCTATGGGTTTTAATATGACCTTCCTATCATTACAAACCAGCATTTTTATTATGTGCTAGTTTACAGTGCTCCAGGTGCGAGCATGTATATGGTGCCCTGAGTTGAACTGGTATCCCACCATCCCTGGTATCCCAGGACGCACACAGCCCTGATTATGATCATGCTCACTTTTGACAAATTAATAAACACGGAGACGGATATTTTGAAATGATCCGTTGCAGTGATATTAGCATAAACTTACATAAAAAAAAGGCTCAAACCCAGATTGACCCTGAATGTCCGGTGTGTAACCTTCTGATAAACTGTAGAAGTGAGTTATGTGTCTGCGATAAATTTGGGGATTTCTCAGCCATAAAATCTTCACTAATCTCTACACTCGTACCAAACTCACTACAATTCTGATCATTTTTTATTACAGATGGTGTAGCTCCCTTATACCCCACCCCCACTCTCCATCATGAGCAGTGCTTAATTTACGGATACCAGCATATGAGAAACACACGGCTTAATTTATATATATATATATATATATATATATATATATATATATATATATATATATATATATATATATATATCATGTGTAAAAACGTGTTTAATAACAATTATATTAGTCTGGATGTGTGGCACCTACCGGACTTTCCATTATCGCAGTGACACTTAAACGAAGAATGCAAAGCTTCAGAAACAGAGTAACCGATCCACGAAATGGAGTTTCTGCTTTAAATCATGTCCGAGATGAGATCGGGTCCGTTTGCACAATGCAGGATGAAGCCAGGACGACATCTTTCGAGGAAGCAGATCGATGCTTGGCGAAGCATTAAGGCAATCACTGCATCACCGACGGACGGCCGCCAAGGTTACACCAGCCACATCCAAACACACAGCAGCGTCACACCGGACTATACGGGTTTGTAATGGAGCCCAGCAGCGAGGACGCCATGGACACCGGGGTGATGTTTGCTGCCTTTTGCGCCTGCCTTACGTTCCGCACGACGGGCGCGAGTCGTTTCCTCCACACGCCAGCAGGGCGACGAGAGCGGCGCGCGCAGGATCCGCGCACAACCTGATTGGAGGAAGACGCGGCCACAAACAACCCAGAGAAGTGAACGCACCCAGCCGCAGTGCATAGCGGCTTTTTAAAGACACGCAGTGGCAAAGGCTAGTACACAACATTAGATTTCATATATGCATTTGACTTGTTTATTATGCAAATCCTCGGTGACTTTTTCAATCCAAACTTCCACACTGCTGACATTTTCTTTATTTCTAACTACAATTTCTTAGTACAACACCCTCTCTCTCTCTCTCTCTCTCTCTCTCACACACACACACACACACACACACACACACACACACACACACACATATATATATACATATACATATATATATATATATATATATATATATATATATATATATATATATATATATATACATATATATATATACGTGGACAAAATTGTTGGTACCCTTTGGTCAATGAAAGAAAAAGTCACAATGGTCACAGAAATAACTTTAATCTGACAAAAGTAATAATAAATAAAAATTCTATAAATGTTAACCAATGAAAGTCAGACATTGTTTTTCAACCATGCTTCAACAGAATTATGTAAAAAAATAAACTCATGAAACAGGCATGGACAAAAATGATGGTACCCCTAACTTAATATTTTGTTGCGCAACCTTTTGAGGCAATCACTGCAATCAAACGCTTCCTGTAACTGTCAATGAGACATCTGCACCTCTCAGCAGGTATTTTGGCCCACTCCTCATGAGCAAACTGCTCCAGTTGTGTCCGGTTTGAAGGGTGCCTTTTCCAGACTGCATGTTTCAGCTCCTTCCAAAGATGCTCAATAGGATTGAGGTCAGGGCTCATAGACGGCCACTTTAGAATAGTCCAATTTTTTCCTCTTAGCCATTCTTGGGTGTTTTTAGCTGTGTGTTTTGGGTCATTGTCCTGTTGCAAGACCCATGACCTGCGACTGAGACCAAGCTTTCTGACACTGGCTAGTACATTTCTCTCTAGAATTCCTTGATAGTCTTGAGATTTCATTGTACCCTGCACAGATTCAAGACACCCTGTGCCAGACGCAGCAAAGCAGCCCCAGAACATAACAGAGCCTCCTCCATGTTTCACAGTAGGGACAGTGTTCTTTTCTTGATATGCTTCATTTTTTCGTCTGTGAACATACAGCTGATGTGCCTTGGCAAAAACTTCGATTTTTGTCTCATCTGTCCACAGGACATTCTCCCAGAAGCTTTGTGGCTTGTCAACATGTAGTTTGGCATATTCCAGTCTTGCTTTTTTATGATTCGTTTTCAACAATGGTGTCCTCCTTGGTCGTCTCCCATGTAGTCCACTTTGGCTCAAACAACGACGGATGGTGCGATCTGACACTGATGTTCCTTGAGCATGAAGTTCACCTTGAATCTCTTTAGAAGTCTTTCTAGGCTCTTTTGTTACCATTCGGATTATCCGTCTCTTAGATTTGTCATCAATTTTCCTCCTGCGGCCACGTCCAGGGAGGTTGGCTACAGTCCCATGGATCTTAAACTTCTGAATAATATGTGCAACTGTACTCACAGGAACATCTAGTTGCTTGGAGATGGTCTTATAGCCTTTACCTTTAACATGCTTGTCTATAATTTTCTTTCTGATCTCTTGAGACAGCTCTTTCCTTTGCTTCCTCTGGTCCATGTCGAGTGTGGTACACACCATATCACCAAACAACACAGTGATTACCTGGAGCCATATATATAGGCCCAATGGCTGATTACAAGGTTGTAGACACCTGTGATGCTAATTAGTGGACACACCTTCAATTAACATGTCCCTTTGGTCACATTATTTTCTGTGTTTTCTAGGGGTACCATCATTTTTGTCCATGCCTGTTTCATGAGTTTATTTTTTTACATAATTCTGTTGAAGCATGGTTGAAAAACAATGTCTGACTTTCATTGGTTAACATTTATAGAATTTTTATTTATTATTACTTTTGTCAGATTAAAGTTATTTCTGTGACCATTGTGACTTTTTCTTTCATTGACCAAAGGGTACACCAACAATTTTGTCCACGTCTGTATATATATATATATATATATATATATACATATGGGGCCACTGTGGCTTAGTGGCCTCACACCGCCAGGATCCGGGTTCGATTCCCGTCTCGGCCATGTGTGTGTGGAGTTTGCATGTTCTCTCCCCTCGTGCCTCAGGGTTTTTTTTTTCCGGGTTCTCCGGTTTCCTCCCAGGTCCAAAAACATGCACGGTAAGGTTGATTGGCACCTTGGAAAATTAACCCTAGTGTAATGAATGAGTATGAGTGTGTGTGTGTGTGTGTGTGTGTGTGTGTGTGTGTGTGTGTGTGTGTGTGTGTGTGTGTGTGTGTGTGTGGTGTGTGTGTGTGTGTGTGTGTGTGTGTGTGTGTCCTGCGATGGGTTGGCATTCCATCCAGGGTGTATCCTGCCTTAATGCCCATAGACGCCTGAGATAGGCACATGCTCCCCGTGACCCGAGGGAAGATCTGATATAGCGGTAGAAAAATGAATGAATATATATATATATATATATATATATATATATATATATATATATATATATATATATATATATATATATATATATAGATATAGATAGATAGATAGAGAGAGCTGATTGATATAGATAGATATAGATAGATAGATAGATAGATATCACTAGTAGCATTTGTATTAATTTCCAATATTCAAGGGTTAATGCTTTATTAACAGCAAAATACAAAAGATATGAATTGCAATTGCATTAATCACAAACCATCAGTTTATAGAAACAGATATTATTATTATAGAATTATTTATGTACCAAACCTGTGTAGGAACATGATGACAGGGCCACATTCAACCTTTCCTTTACACTCTGGAGCATAGGCAGTAGTGCTGAATAGTGATATGTTCATTAATTACAGATTTACAGTTTTCGAAAACCTCCACTCTGATAGTAAAACACTCTGATATCATATATGGCTGATTCTGACATGATTCTGCTCTACATAGTTAGAAAGTGTGACTTCCTCATAGCCCTCAGACCGTCTGCATGAATTCTGCACACTGATTCGGGTTTTTTTTTTAATGTGTAAACTACATCACGTAAAATTAAAAGGACGGCTGTCCTTTTTATTCTAACTATCCACTTTTTTGGACTATTTTTCAGCAACAAATCCATTTCAATACGACATTTGAAAGCTAAAAATAAATTAGAAAAATATACAAAATTCGTATACAAAAACCAAACATTTAAAAGATCATTTTACACTCATCACATATTTTGCAATATTGGTACAATTTGAACAGCTTCTTTGAAATACACTGAGGACTTTCAAATACAGCTACCATGAAATTCAAGTGACGGTTGACACTCGGCCAAACTGTAAAACTGATCAAACATCATGAGAAGTGCACTTTCAGCGATCCACATTTTCAGTGATGTGTGGAATAGAAGAGTCTCCAGCATTGTGGCTTTGGTCCTGCATTAAGTAAGCGTAAGACAGAGCAGTCCTGAAATCACAGTTAAACAGTCAAGTCTGACCTAAAATATCTTTTTTATTTATTTATTTTACAAAAAAAAGAAACCTTCTTCAGCTCTATTTTTTTGCCCTGATCAGTTTTATGTAGGCATCCAGGCAAAACCATTTCACTCTGCTACAACCTATAGGAGATCCTATACACACTAGCTGAGCTAAGAGAATCCCTGTGTTAATGCTACATGGTTATGAGAGAGCAGAGCTAAGTGTTAAAACAAAAGGCTAAACAAACTTTCATATGGCCTCTAAAGGGCATATGTATGGATCGTAAATGAATTGTTAGTGCATGTATTACGCATTTGAGTTTATTAAATTAGTAAATGTATTTTATAGTAAATTTTTAATAGTAAAATTTTAATGGCACAGTGGCACAACTACAACATCACTTAATTTTTGGTTAGATGTATCATTAAATTTCTTTTTTATTATAAGCCACCGACACGTTTTCGCTGTAATTATCCTATCATAATACATAGTTGTTTAAATATGAATATTATTAAAAAGCATAGTATAACCCGTCATCAGATGCCAGCATCTGCAAGATGTGAGGCCCTGTGCGTTTAGTTAACATAGTACCGACAAGAGTGCTTCCCTGCTCCTGTTGCGTGTCCTGGTCTTTTTATTCACGACTGGATTTGAGGAAGTCGGTACGGAGCAAGCGGTAGAACAGAACAATGTTCATGAGGGTCATGATGGCCAGACCCACACTGCCTAATGTATAGCTGAAAAGGGGGATGTGATCACGGTTCAGCACCAGCCAACGTGTCATCCATGCCAGCGTGTTAATCCGGAACACCACGTAGGTTCCTAGGTTAATCATGCTGTTTACGCGGTATACCGTGCTCCTGGCGAAACTAGACATCCGTAACATCTGCCTCAGGTGTAGGAAGATGGAGTTGATCTCCACGAGCAGGGCAACGACCGCAAAGCCCACATAACGACACGTCACGACAGAAAGTCCAAAGCAGCTGATCACCTATAAAAACACATCAAACGCTTCCATTACATTATTTACTATCTCAAAGTAAATCCATAGCATTATGATCATGACCATAATATCAAGTAGACTGTAAATAATCTCCGTCACTACACTGACTGGTTGGTAAATGGGGGAGTGTATATGATATGAGGAAATTATATCATCAAGATACGTGAACGGATATGGCTGTGTCTATAGTATGTGAGAATTTAGATGATAAAAGGAGTGTTACTGGGATCCTCTGTATCTAGCCAATAGTGTTTCATATCGTGTACAATATTAGAACTGAGAATGTAATATGTGAAAGCATAACTCAAAAGATTAGTTAGAAACCAAAGATTAAACCTCATTAATATGTGAGGTGCCTATTACTGCATTCAGTTATACAATTTTATTATAAGAAACAATGTTTATTATTGTGTACAGTTCATGACATCATTGTTTAATATTTAAAATGCAAACAATCATTCCAAAGAGTTCAGAATAGGATCGGTTAAACCTAATAACTATAGATTTTCCTTTAAGGCTTATAGATCCTTTTTGAACTGAACGTATCATTCAGTTTAATAAAATATCTTTATGAGTGTTTAAGCTTTACCTCATCTTGCCCTGTGTAACTGTGTTTGATTTATTCCCCAGCAGTTTCTGCTATATATCAGAGCTGAAATGAATCATCCCTTTGCATATAGACTTATCTCATTCTGGTGATCATCAGATGAGGTTATGAGAACAAAGGCAGAAGTGTCCTGTCATCAGCAGAGAGACGTTCACACAATAAACACCACTAATCCAGATTAGGAGTTATCTGTCTGTAATGTCAGTGTTGCATCAAGGATGTGGGCTTTTAACACACATTCACTATTACATACGATTGTAATATCGATCTTTATTACTGATGTAATGAATGTATAACTAATGTTATAAAATCAGTAATAAAGATCAATATTACAATCATATATAATAGTGAATGTTTCAAAAGCCCTTATTTTACAAGTAAAAGGATTACTTCATAAGAACAATTGTTTTACTTGTAAAATAAGGGATTTGAAATAATCACATATTCTTAAAAAGAAAAACATGTATGTAAACAAAATGTCTTCTTCTGTTTCTTATCATAATGCAAATAATAATAATAATAATAATAATAATAATAATATACTGAAAACATGAGGGGGCACGGTGGCTTAGTGGTTAGCATGTTCGCCTCACACCGCCAGGGTCCGGGTTCGATTCCCGTCTCGGCCATGTGTGTGTGGAGTTTGCATGTTCTCCCCGTGCCTCAGGGGTTTTTTCTCCGGGTTCTCCGGTTTCCTCCCCCGGTCCAAAAACATGCACGGTAGGTTGATTGGCACCTTGGAAAAATTGTCCCTAGTGTATGAATGTGTGAGTGAATGTGAGTGTGTGTGTGTGTGCCCTGCGATGGGTTGGCATTCCGTCCAGGGTGTATCCTGCCTTAATGCCCATAGACGCCTGAGATAGGCACAGGCTCCCCGTGACCCGAGGGAAGATCGGATATAGCGGTAGAAGATGAATGAATGAAAACATGCCACAGCATTAATAATAATAATAATAATAATTTTGAACGTGATGCAGTGTCAAATAATCATATGCAAACACCCAACACTAGAGGGTGTACTGAGTCCATTGTTAGGACATTGGAAGTTTACAACAGTTCATGCAAGTTTAAGTGTGAATAAAAAAAACATAATGAATTGCATTCAAATACACACCTCAGCTGGTTTTCGTCGACTTTTGACATTGTGATTCTTAGCTGCATGCTTTATGACGACCAACTTTGACAGACCTATCTAACAAGCCTTTGTTTAAACAGGCAACCAGTAGGCATGTCTAAGCTTATATCACAAAGAGTGACATACATGCTTTAAAACCATTTGAACTCAACCTTCCCAGATTAACTGAAACCACCTCACACGGCTCTGTCCAAACTAACACACATCTCAACTGTGGCTGGAGTTCAATATACTCACAACTGGAACAACATTTACACTGACAGGCATTACAGTGGCTGCTAACACAGCACAAACCGGGACATTCCTAACCGAGAGTCTTTTCTCTGCAGCTAGTGGCATCTGTGTGTTTTCAACTAAGCATTTTTTTTTTGGGGTTTGGACAACAGCTTACTCATTAAATTAACATACTTTAAACATGAAAAAAAAATGCAGTGCAAACACATGTGCCACATATACAGTTTAGAAAAATATTACCTTTATAACAATTACGATTCATATAACATATGAATAACATATAAACATAACATATGAAATTGCTTCCACAATTGGAAAAAAGTCAAAGTTGTAAAGCGTAATGGTTTAACAAAATTTCTCTCACTCTCTCACTCTCTCTCAAATTCTATTCCCTGCCAGTTTTACTGTGGACTGCCTATGTATCTGCTTGAAAAACAAGGTCAGTTGACTTCATGTGCATTAATGGGAGAAGCAAACTACTGAATAATCAATCATGGCTTAGAGTCTGTGCACAACACTTACTTCACTCTGTACACAACCCCTCCTGAACCGTTGCTTAACCAGTAAAGCATTGTTCGAGCAAAAGGCTCTTATCGGCTTAGAAAATTATTTTTAAAGGTAATAAAGCCATCGGCACCTGGACTATATAACATGAGTTTTATGATATGAAAAGTAAGATTTCACTGTGCTGTTGTGTATATGTGACAAAATAAAGGCTATTATCTCTTCTATTACAACTTTACAAGTTGTTTTAATAAGAACTGGACAGAACAATACACTAAACCTGATAAACACTTTCTTGTGTAAACTGCGTGCCTCAAGTTGAAAAAAATAAGAGGCTGTGTAACTGGTGTCGTTTAAATAAGAGTATGTGTTTTTGATGATCCCATTATATACAAATAATGAATGGTCAAGCACACTTTCTCCATTACCTGGGAAAAGAAGGATTGCAGATAATAGTTTCTACTGTAATTTGATCATTATATCACATGAAATCTCTGTACAGCAAACATTAGGCTAAGAAAGTGGCACTACAACATGACAAAAAGCCAGTAACCAGCCTGGGTCAAGAATGAATGAGAGAGTAAAAAAGTCACATGGAAAGAGAAAAGAAAACAACAATAGAGAATTATAGTCATGAGATTCTTGGTGTCCCTATGGCTTTGGTACTACTAAGAAAGCAAGGATAAAGTTGAATGAATACATGAATACAAACAACTTCCTTATCTGTTGCTTTTGCTCACATTCAGTAGGATTAAGAAGCAAAACCACAGAGACCTACTCATGGTCTCTGGCAAGCAAAAACCTTGGACTCCACTACTACATTGATATGAATAAAACACCCTGGTGACTTCCTCCACCAAACACAGTTGCTCTCTGAGGTAGTTCTGTGGGTTTGTTCGATTAGACCAAAACGATGAGGACATCAACCTAAAAATCCCCCAATCACTCATGAAAGCAAGTGCAAGGATTTTCTGCCCAGGATTATATCACCTAAAATACAACAAATCACCTGATAGCATTCCATAAAAATTGACTAATGGGGAATTCTGAACCAATGCGTACCCTATAGTACAATTTACACTTAGCAGTTTCCTCCCGAAGGGTGCCAATGGTTAAAGCGCTGGATTATTGATTGGAAAGTCGGGGTTCAAGTCCCAGTATCGTCAAGCTTTGGTTTCTGTCATGACAAGCCACTCTACATGACACGTTTCCTTTTTTAAATACATTACTTAAAGGAAGACCACAGCATGATATCATAATATCTCTGCTGCTGCTTCCTAGATATCAGCAAGCACCTACTCCATCACCCATGGGGGCTACATAGGGTTCATACAATTCATTCATTCATCTTCTACCGCTTTATCCGATCTTCCCTCGGGTCACGGGGAGTCTGTGCCTATCTCAGGTGTCTATGGCCATTAAGGGAAGATGCCAACATCATCTTAGTTTTAGCTGAATGAAAAATTAAAAGCAGTAACAATACAACTAAATCCGAGTTAAAGACCATAAAATATACTTAGACTGTTTCTTTTCACAGTTCACAGTTTCACAGAAGACACCCATTTTAGTAAGCAACTACACTCAGACTCTCTTCGTTAGTAAACAACTAAACTAAATAGCTGAAATTCCTAAAACATAAAAACAGAATCAAATTCATTTCAGGGGAATAAAATATGATTTTACCATCTTAAATCATAGCCCAAATTAAGTTATAAAGTTTTAACCAGCTTAAAGTCCATTAAGTTTTTTTTAAATAAATAAAATACACATGTTTCAATAAATTCAATGCATGTATAAATACACATTCAATTAAAGTAGTGCCTCAGAATTTAACATAACATTTATACATACTACAGCCTACATACTAATTTATTTCCTGTGTTTGGTTCAGCACACACACACGTGTGTGTGTATATATATATATATATATATATATATATATATATATATATATATATATATATATATATATTATATAATATAATATCTAGATATATATATATATATGTATTAGGGTTATCTATAGCAGTGAGCATCTTACTACCCTCCCTAAAAAGTCTATAAATCATAAAACGTAATATAGACACAACACATGGACCTCAACCAGAATCAAGAAAATAGTGAACATTGTTCATTGTTATATTTGTGGGATTTGGAAGACAACCTAATGAACCATGGTTTAATTTATACAGGAACTCCCTTTATGCAGCCAATGATTAAGGGCCTTGCTCAAGGGACAATTTTAACTTATGACCAATTGAGCAAAACTCTTTGCAACTGAACTATGCCCTCCCTACTATTTACATTTATAGCCTTTATCCAGAACAACTTACAACAAGCGGTTGGGGGTTAAGGCCCTTGCTCAAGGGCCCAGTAGTGGCAGCTTGGTGGTGTTGGTAATGGGATTTGAACCTATGATCTTTTGGCCCAGAGGCCAATGCCTTAACCACTAAGCTACCACCTCTCTCTACTATGCCCTCTTTCTACTATGCCCCCTCATTTTTTATTCAAATTATTTTTACCAATAATTTCAATATGGTGGTGGCATCTTAACACGTTTGTGTTTCACAACCGGAGTGATACCGGTTGGGTGGATACATTTGTTGTGTCCCATGAGTAATCTTCAACAGAATGAAAAAGTGCTAGAGGATTCGTTAAAAATGAGTTTCTATTAGATTTGTTTCTAGAAGATTCTCCCTGTATAGTTAATTACTAACACAAAATACAATGATGCCCATCTCTATAACCAAGACCACAGGCTATGAAACATAGAAAGCATATCAGGGAACTCTCCTATAAATTACTTTTTTAAAAATGAGGCTTTTTTAAATTGGTCTGAGGCCTTTAGTTCTATACCTCATACTTCATTCTCGCTTTAAAAGTATCAGATATACAACTGAATGCACCTGATTGTCTCAACGAATGTCTGAGAGGACAGGTGGAACAACTATTATCTGAGGTTAAAGGTATTTTTCAGCTGTAAAGCCCACAAACAGATTTGTTACTTGGATTTTTGCTACATGGATACTGACAAATAAACAGACAGCCAAACATTGATACTGCCAACTCACTAGCATGTGAGATACCAGCACCAGATGGTACAATGATCCATGCAAACACTGAATGAGAAATAGAAATAGAATAGAAGTCAACATGGCGCATCAAGGTGTTGTTAAAAGGAAAACCCTATAATTAGATCTCTATGTTTTTAGTACATGCTATACATACTTAAGTGACTTGTGAGTTTCTGATGAATGACAGTGGTATTTCCCTCATGGGTGGAAGCGTTAGAGAGTTTCAAGTTTATTTGTCATATGTACCGATGGCAGTGACTGTACAATGAAATTCTTAATTCTTTTTGTAATTTAAAAAAAAAAAAAGTGATACTATACACTTCTGACAAAAGAAATTCTTCGTACCTCACCACTCACACCCACAAAAATAAAATACGGCTTCATCTAGTTTATCATTCTGCAGTCGGCACTCCTTAAACCAAACCTGCATCCAAAATAGAAATGGCTTTAAGCCTAAAAAATGTGAAAGTGTGGTAAACGTTTCATTCATCGTTTGGGACAATCTTATATTACACCATAATACTGGATTTCTTTCATACTTGTATGGCAACTCACTGAAAATACATCACCACCATGTCAATGTTTGAATATTACAGAGAGTGTAGCAGGGGTATAGAAAAATAGGAGTAAAGGTATTGCACGAGTTTGTACTTTGGATTTTTTTCAGTGCTTAGTCTAGAAAAATAAGTGGTAATGGTGCTATGGGTGCTATGGGAAGCTAATAGAATAACGGGTATAATTACAAATGTAGGGCCTGGCCATGTTCTGTGGAATATTGTGAAAATGAAGCTTTGTGTATGAGTATATTGAGGAAAAATGTGCACTTTTACATTATAAGACAATAAAAAAAAAAAAAATAGACCCATTTCAGATCTATGAATGTACATCTAAGAATCTAAGAACATTTCAAGTTTGCCTTTCACGATTATGTTTTTAATGGGGGTGTTTTCAGATTCTGGATAACATTCAGAGGCCTGAGGTGGGTCATTTAAATGCTATTACACAAAGCAGATTATCTATTAGATAAACTGTTGCTTAGGAACACAGAAGAGGCACACAGATGATTGATAAGGCCCTTGAAGAACTGAGGCTGAGGAAAAACTGAGGAAGGAGTGCAGCGATTCGAGGGACACAGACGGTTTACAGAACAACTAGTTGAATTGTATTCAATCCTAAAAACCAGTGCATATAAAAGATCTGCTTAGAAACACATCAACAGATCCTGCTAGTCATCTGCATTAGGAAATTCATGTCATAGCTGTCACATGCAGCAAGAAAGATACACATAATAAAAACAGAATGTAGTAGAGTATGCAGGAGAAAATCATAAAGAAAGATTATGCAGACTACAGGGAGGGTCAATGGTAGCGTGTGAGAGATTGTTATAGTGGAGTTGGTTGGGGGAAGGGTACAATGACTTTGACTTGGGGTCTCCTTCCTAGGACTCCGATGCAATTTCCAGAGAGTGAGAACGAGAGAGAGAGAGAGAGAGAGAGAGAGAGAGAGAGAGAGAGAGAGCGCATGTGGAGAGCAGATGTCACTGCTTCTGTTGGAAATAAGAGGTCTCCTAAAAGTTCAACTTCAGCTAAATGTAGTATGCTCACACACACTCATACACTTCTTCCCTCCTTTTCTGCCATCTTCCATTTGTCATAGTTTTCAATCAACTTTTCCAAAAGTTGAAGAAGTGTGAGCCTCGCCCCACATGTTGTACTCCCGATATTTAGGACAGCTAAAACAAGGCTGACCTGATAAGTGAAACAATTACCGACGTAGTATATTGTAATACTTTTGCAAATCTTAATTCATTATTACGTGGCAGATTATCGTAATAGAAATTTCCTAACAACGCTGTTAGAGCTTTGGTTAGAGCTGGAGTTGAGAATGGAAAGCTTTAGTTCCCAGACAACGCAGTTATGAAAAGCACTCTGTTTAATAAGTTGAACTAGAAATGTGTTCTGATTTTAATGTAGTCTCGAAATGAACCTCTAAAAAGTTAAAGCTCTATGGTCCACCAGTTAGATCTTAAGTTAGATTTCTGTCTCTTTCTCCCTCTGGTTTCCTTCTGCCTACCTCCTATAAAGTATGCATGTGATAAATTACCCCTAGATATGAACGGGTGTGTGAATGTGTGTGCGCGAATGCTAAGGTTATGTCAAATGCTTAGTGTTCCCTGGAAAGGCTCCATAACCACACTGACACTGCTGAGATAAAGCAGTTGATGAATGAATTTTACAAAGTACTCGGTAAATTCAGTTTAAACACTAAAAACTAAAAACAAGAATATAAAAATCTAGGCTTTTGCTCCAGAATCTACTAACCAGTACATTACAAAACTTCTCTTGGATTGAGGGGATAATTAATGTCTTCTGCCTCATGAACTCAATTCAGATAATTGATAGAGGGATGAGATCAATTTATTCTCAGACCACCTGAGTACACTGAAATAGAATGAATGTGCAAGAGTGGAACCACTTGTATGAAATGCTTGTACTTTAGTAGAAAACTATTTCCATTCCATCACCTTGGGAAACCACAGTATTCCCAAACACACCTGACAGATGGTATACTGCCTTCAAGGCAAAGCACATTTACAAGAACAATAAATTATTGCTTATTTTCCATTTAATCCTTTAACATTGTTATGGCTGCGCAGGATAACCTTGATTGAACACTAAGCCACTCTTATTACCCAGGAATACCTCTGTTACCCAGAATTGAAGGTCTGTGCTGACTATGTTTCTGAATATTTGATCAAGAATTACATTCCCTTCATATTTCCTTCCACAAATCAAGGCCTTTCAATTTTAAAGGACAGAGTCTTTTTTTTTGCAGTCAGACAGCCGGTACTCATAAGGAAAATATCCATATCAACACTCTGGCTAGTACTGTTAGAAAATGGTTGCAATAAAATCCTTTCACATGCAGAAAATGACTGTATGAATAGGCAAGTATGACCTAGTGGTATTGGAATGTTATCATGTACAAGTTGACAGAATTCCCCCCTAAATGTTATGCACAACTTTTAGTCTCTTTAGTCTTAGCCACAGCGAGAACTTTTCACTAAACTTTGCACAGGAAATGGCAAACAAGTAATATCCATGTGGTGGTGAATGAGTGTTTATGGTGCCTTTAAGAAGCTGGTGGCATTTACAGTCCTGACATTTTGAATGAATGAACAAAATGAAAAAAAGTGGACAACAAAACCAAGATTGAGAGCTGGCAGCCTTCTTCTCACTGGAGAATCAAACAGTGATGTAAAAGCCATACAGATTCATTCTCCAAGTTGCAAAAAGAAGACTGAGTGGTGTTATAAGTACAGGAGTTACTAAAATTTGCTGAATTTGCCAAATGTGTTCAAAGCTACTCTGAGATCTATAAGACCCAATACATTTATATGTTCTTTATGGTCATCCTTACTCATGAGTTTTTTTAATCAACAGACAGCAGGAGATAAATTAAGCCCTGACTGGGTGCTGTGCAACAGGTTGTGGGACAGGTTGAACAGTTTGACAAAACAAGACAAGCAGGCAGGAATATCAGGAATATCAGGAATCTGATTTTCTACAAGATAATCTTTTCACCACTTTCCATTGTGAATTGGCTCATGGCTTGCCTTACATCTTCTAAGGGATTTCTTTATTGATACTTACCACCATGTGATGGAAAAGGAGTTCCCATGATTGGCTGATCTTCTGATTAAAAACCATGTCAAAGAAGTCATACAGGAAGTATCCTAGAAGCAAAAACAAACTCATTAATAGACCAATAAAATCTGCAAATGAAAAAAACCAACCTGTGGCATTTCAAATACGTATTAAAGACATAGCTCTCATGATGATGGAAACCAAGATGTTAGTGACAGAGGGCTATTTATAATACATCTCCCACCATAACCGTATCCATGGTGACAGCCTATTAGAGTGGCAGAGAATGAACAGAACAAGCACAATGGTGCACAATGGAAAAGATCCCAAAGATGTATATAAAGTACCAAATTTAAGCACAATGGCTATTATCTGATGGTGAAATGCTGTGGCTTCCATCTTATTTAGATAGAAAACACTGTTCTGAATTTTCATGTTTTAGACCAGGGGTCACCAACGTGGTGCCCGTGGGCACCAGGTAGCCCCCAAGGAGCACATGAGTAGCTCTCAGGCTTGCTATAAAAAGTGCACAACTCATCAGTGAGATGCGTCTATAATGTAAAATGTAGTTAATTCGTTGTTGATAGTCACTGTCAAGTGTATTTACATAGATAAATGAGTATCATTAATAATAATAATAATAATAATAATATATAACTAAAGGTAAATTTGTTATTTCAGAGGAGTATTTCAAACTGGTAGCCCTTTATATGACTCGGTGTCCATGTAGTAGCTCTCAGTTACAAAAAGGTTGGTGATCCCTGTTTTAGACGTTATCCATCGCAAATTCATTTCATCCAAACGCTTTCCTGAAGATTCCCTAAATCACATCACCAACAAATCATATGATAATACCACTGATTAGTTTTCTGTACCAATATGCACCATTTTGATTCATTCACTAAATCACCTTTCCCCCGAATGATCCATAATGTAGGTCAATTAAACTAGTGTTCTTATATCTACAGTTACTGTGACACAGGACATTTATTGTTTGTCATGTGGGGACTTTGACCACTCACAATATAACATCCGGGGTCAATGATCGTGTGAAAGGAATTGCATATGAAGAGTTCTGTAACTCAGGAAAGTTTTTTGGGAGGTGTATGGTATTGAGAATTATAAAATAGACTCAATCCACAATCCAGCATATACATTTCAGCATATAATTAGCGATCTTGATACTCCTAGTCTATTCTCTTAGTGGACAAATTTAAAATGTTCATTTGAACTTGCAGTCCATTCATCTTGAGACATGTGACTAAACGCCTGGGTGCTCGTGCCTGGGACGGATCATAAACATACAAAGCCACTCATTGATTCTACAGCCATAGCTAAACTCTGCCAACACCAAGAGTGGGATGTATATATGATTCTATATCATCTCTGGAATTTGAGAGTTTTTGCTTGCCAGTGGAAATTATAATATCTGCCTACTAGCTATGACTGAACAGCTAAAAAGTGTTAAAAGAACCGTCCTATTAACAAATAACACACAAAAGGCATCTAGAGGGTGCATGTGCTGGGGAAAAGAAATGTAAAAGTTTAAAAATACACAATTAATATTCCAAACAATTAAAATGTTTTGTCTATCTATACTTTTTTGACTATAGTTTTCCCCTAAAGAGTATTATATTACATAGTATTTTTATCCAAAATATTCAGAAATAGAATAATGTGCTTATTATTATTATTCAAGATTATCCTAAATCCCTAAACTCTGAAAACAAACCCATAATCTGTTAGTATACATTATAGCAAATTTCTTAATGGGATCATTTCAATTGTAGTTAATATTGCATCCAAAGTGTTGGCATTAAGGGCATGTTTACAGCAGTGTTTAATCTGCTTGTGTACTGGGAATGAAAAATGGTTGACAGCTATTTCTAATAAAAACCACAGGCGAGTGTTTTTGTACAGTACTTTTGGAAAGCGAAGCCTGGGCTTGTTTGTATGCCACTTGCATATGGCCCCTATAACAGCATGACTGCATTGTTATTTAGAGAGAAAGATGTGGAATCACATTATGTACCGAATTCAGCACTTAACCAAAGGTTGTCTACAGAGAGCTCTATGGAGGAAGTTCAGAAAGACCCTTCACAAGGTAGGGATAGTCATTACGACAAAGAAAGTATCCAAATGAACTAGGTCTATGTAAGGAGCATTATGCAGTGAGTATTGTTTTGCAGTATTGCAGTAAGTACACCATGTGATGCAGATTTCCAAATGCTCTACTTACCAATTGATACGCACACCAGAGCATGTGAGAAGACGTTGTGTGTTTCTATCAAATCTTCAGCCATCTGCGGATGCATATAAAAACTGGGGAAGAAAGAGCGGCTGAGATTAATGGATGTTCTATATGAGACGGGCGAAAGCAACAGGTGAGTACCCGTGTACGCGTTTGTGTGTATGGCAATGCTGAAGACTCACCAAAGCACAGCCCATATTCCAGTAATGAAGCTGTGAACGAAAGATGTGGAAATGTTTCTCCATTTCCATATATTCCTCTGAGCGGTCTCTGGTATGTAGAGCTGGTCAAATCCACGATTCACCAGACTGAAAAAACCCACAGACGCGCCCGTTGTCAGCAGGACTGAATGTAACTCCATGTCTTCTCAGCTCTGTGGGTGTCTCTGCGCTGTCTTGAACCCTGAATTTTCACGCTTCCCGACGTCAGGAACACTACACACCCCTTTCCTACGGTCCAGATTACAGCAAAGATCATTTATCCTGTCGCGGTGCGTTTTAAAGTCTCCTTAATGTAGATTAAAAAACCCGCTGCCTGGATGCTGATGTTGAGTTTCGGGTCGTCGTATTTCGCCAAATTCTCCTGTGTAGGAAAACAGTTGTACGCTCGTGTTACAAAACGCCGAAGTGCTTGTGTAACTTTTTTCCCCCTCTCCAGTAAGCAAACAGGAGAATCTCCGCCCAGCAGCACAGGCGACTGGAGGGAGGGAGGGGCTGTTCCGCCTACGGTCCGTGTACCTTCTGATCATTCTATTTTCATTTTTTTAATCAAAAAAGGACCATCATTTTCAGAACCAAACAACGAAAAAAAATATTTCACCACATTCTTCTTGGATGCATGTAAAAACAAATCAAACTAAAACAGAAAAAAAGACTATTTTCTTTTATGACACAGGCAGTTTTTTTTTTTTTTACGTAACAAGGGAAACAAGATGAGCGGCAAAATAGCTGCAAGATCAAACAATTTGGTGTTAAACCCGCTCCATATATTTATTTTAATTTTAAAGGAATGAAGTCTTGCTCTAAATCAAGTACTTGGAGGGTAAATATGGGAAATAGTTGAGTCGTATTGAAAGTGGCCAGTTCACTCTTAGTGCTGGTCCCAAGCCCGGATGAATGGGAGAGGCTTGGCCATACCGGGGCTCGAACCCGGATCTTCTGATCATCAGAAGTGGGAGCATCGGGTGACATAAGAATGGACGAAGGTGCACCTAGGTGGACTAAATTCGGTACAGGAGATGTAGCCTGAAAGAGATTGGAGATTATAAGATGGTGGCAGTTGTAAGTGTAGCTAGACAGCATCGGATGGTGGCTTTGGAGGTGAATAACAAGAGGAAGGGAGTGAGAATTGAAAAAAGAATAAGATGGTGGAAACTGAAGAAGATAGACTGTATTGTGTAATGTATTGAAGAAAGAGGTCAGAGGGGCTGGATGGGCTGGCTGGATTGGGAGGTGGATGATTAGGCAACTGGCATGATAGGATGGATGGATGGATGGATGGGCTGGCTGGCTGCGTGAGGATGGATGGACGGGGATGGATGATGGATGGATGGAGTTGGCCTTGGGCATGGAGAGCTGGATGGATGGATGAATGGCATGGCCCCTATGATGGCTAGAATGTGATTGACTGTGATGGATGGGGGATGGGGGAGGGATGTGGCTGGCTGGATGGATGGATGATGATATGGATGCTGGATGGATGGTGATGGATGGAATGGATAAAAAAAAAAGGATGGATGAATGATAAATGGATGGAATGGCCGCCTGGCCCCTGGATGGGATGGCTGGATGGTTGGATGGATGGCTCGGATGGGAGGATGGCCTGGCCTGGGATGGATGGATGGATGGATGGATGGATGGATGGATGGATGGATGGATGGATGGATGGATGGATGGATGGATGGATGGATGGATGGATGGATGGATGGGAGGCATGGATGGATGGATGGATGGATGGATGGATGGATGGATGGATGGATGGATGGATGGATGGATGATGGATGGATGGATGGATGGATGGAGGGATGGTGGATGGATGGATGGATGGATGGATGGATGGATGGATGGATGGATGGATGGATGGCTGGATGGATGGATGGATGGATGGATGGATGGATGGATGGATGGATGGATGGATGGATGGATGGATGGATGGATGGATGGATGGATGGATGGATGGATGGATGGATGGATGGATGGATGGATGGATGGATGGATGGATGGATGGATGGATGGATGGAGGACACTGGATGGATGGATGGATGGATGGATGGATGGATGGATGGATGGATGGATGGATGGATGGATGGATGGATGGATGGATGGATGGATGGATGGATGGATGATGGATGGATGGTGGATGGATGGATGGATGGATGGATGGATGTGGTATGGATGGATGGATGGATGGATAAAATGGATGGATGATGATGGTGGATGGATGGTGGATGGATGCTGGATGGATGGATGGATGGTGGATGGATGGATGGATGGATGGATGGATGGATGGAGGATGGATGGAATCTGATGGATGGATGGATGGATGGATGGATGGATGGATGGATGGATGGATTTATGGATGGATGGATGAAATGGATGGTGGATGGATGGATGATTGATGGATGGATTGATGGATGGACTGGATGGATGGATGGATGGATGGATGGATTGGATGGATGCTGGCTGGATGGATGGATGGTGGATGGATGGGGATGGATGGATTGGAATGGATTGATGGGGGATTGTGATGGAGTGACTGGATGGCTTGATTAACTGGATGGATGGCTGGATGGATGGATGGATGGATGGATGGATGGATGGATGGATGGATGGATGGATGGATGGATGGATGGATGGATGGATGGGATGGATGGATGGATGGATGATGGATGGATGGATGGAGGATGGATGGATGGGATGGCTGGATGGAGGCTGGAGGCTGGCTGATGGATGGCTATGGTGCTGGATGGATGGATGGCTGGCTGGATGGATGGATGGCTGGATGGATGGATGGCTGGATGATGATGGATGGATGGATGGATGGATGGATGGATGGATGATGGGAATGGATGGATGGATGGATGGATGGATGGATGGATGGATGGATGGATGGATGGATGGATGGATGGATGGATGGATGGATGGATGGATGGATGGATGGATGGATGGATGGATGGATGGATGGATGGCTGGATGGATGGGATGTGGATGGATGGATGGATGTATGGATGGATGGATGGATGGATGGATCTGGATGGATGATTGGATGGCTGATGGGATGGATGGGGATGGATGGATGGATGGATGGCTTGGATGGAGGATGGCTGGATGGATGGATGGCTGGATGGATGGATGGATGGCTGGATGGATGGATGGATGGATGGATGGATGGATGGCTTGGATGGATGGATGGATTTATGGATGGACTGGTGGATTATGGATGCATCTGCTGTCTGGATGGATGATGGACTGTCATGGATGGATTGATGGATGGATGGATGGGATGATGGGCTTGCTGGCTGGGATGGATGCCTGATGGAGGATGGCTGGATGGGGATGGATGGATGGATGGATGCTGGTGGATGGTGGCTGGACGTGATGTTCTAGGCTGGCTGGATGGTATGGATGGATGGATGGAGGATGGTGGTCAGGATGTATGGATGGGTGGATGGATGGAGGATGGCTGTTGCTGCTGCTGGCTGGCTGGCCTGATGGCTGGATGGATGGATGGAATGGAGCTGGATGGATGGATGGTGGATGGATGGATGGCCTGGCTGGATGGATGGATGGATGGATGGATGGATGGCCCTAATACCCCAGAGTTCCTCACTTACCAGGTCAAGTAACCTTCTGCATCTTCTGCTTCTTCTGCCAGTTGGATAACCAGTTTCGATGAATGAACCTAGTTCAAAGGCTCTCTTTTAAAGTCCAAGCCCCGCCCCCTTCGATGAAACCACAGTGAATATCAAGCAGGTAGATTTTAAACAAATCATGTTCACATTTACATCACTACCGGTAAATCATCATCTCTACCAGAAACGTTATATATTAATAGATAATAGAAATAATAACAATAATGTGCTCCTAAACAATAAAATAAGCATATTATGAACGTATCGACTTTGGAGGTTCCCCTTTAATAATATAAGATGGAATAGTCGACTTCCGTGTCATCTACGTGGGCGCGCTGTAATTCTGACACTATATAGCCGAGTAGCAGAGTGCCGGTACGGTTGGTTTCCCGATTATACGAAACGCATGTAAGCCATACCGACGCAGAAATGTAATTTTCTTGTAGTTTAACGCAAAAACAAAAACAGAAATAGACCTGACCAGTCTTTTGGTTAACCACAGCGTGAGTTATTGTGAGGGGGATGAAAATGGGTCACTTTGTAACAATGTTTGTGTGTGTTGTGTGTATATTATATATATATATATATATATATATATATATATATATATATATATATATATATATATATATATATATATATATATATATATATATATATATATATATTACACTTACTGAGAAAATATGTGTAATTAAATGTCGCCCCAATCCAGCCATGACGCACGGTTCCCGTCGAGTCCGCCGCTCCACCTGCCTTATTTATTTACCCCGCTACCCTCTGCTGTTTTCAGGTCGAGCATCCAACTGAAATGAGATTCCTTCGTCTATAACTTGATGTAAGTAAACATATAGGCTTTCTTCCCTTTCGGGAAAGTGAAGTGGACACTTTATTCTTTTTACTCCTAAAATTAATTTTACTGAAGGAGTGTAAGAAGTGTATCCCTGTGCGGATAGTGGTTTATTTACATAAACGCGCTGTTTCTACACACTCTCAGGCTGTGGTCTTCACATTAAACGGTCTTTAAATACAGTTGAAACGAAAGTATAAGTGAAAGTAGAACTAAACCCTTTCAAAGTAACCGCTCACCTCATAGTTTCCTCCAAGAGGAAAATCGCGAGTGTTTTTATTATCATAGGACTGGACGCCGTGCAGCCAATGATTTGTCACTAAAGCCCAAACAGGACAGACCGCCTAAGTGTTGCTCTTGCGGGTTCCGGGCAGACCGATTCTTTTTCTACAGAGCAGTCAAACATAAGATCCTTGTTATCAGACGTTTATCTTGGTTGGGAAGGTTCGGTTGCCTAACGATGAGAATTCGGTGCCTGTTAAAATTAAGAACACCGGGAGCAGCTCAGGCGTTTATTTTAACGTGTGTATTGCCGTTTTCGAGCGCTTCGTTCTCCGTGTCTCATGCTGTTTGTCAGGGACTGGGAGATGTAAAAGCATCATTACATGAATTGGAATTATCTACGGAATTACTTTTGGCTAGATTTAGGGTTGTCGTATGTTCTGCTTTGCTCGTTTGTGAGGGAGGTTTTATTCTCGGAAATGATAGAGCAGGCGTTCAATTTTACAAGTCATGGATTCTTCTGTTCCACAGCTTCCTCAGGAGGATTTTAAACATCATTCCCCGTTGTGTTTTTTCAGCGTGTGCCTTTATTAGAGCCCAAGCATGTAAGTTCGAAAATCTTATTGATCTTTCCGATTTTTGTGTGTTCTCCCGAGTTACCTGAAAAAGTTCTATGTCCCAGTACTTATGAACAGCATGAAATAAAGCTTCCTTCTGTCGTACTAAACGTTTTCTGAGCTCAGCTTATAGATGCACAGAGAGCTGAAACTAGTCTACAGAAATATTTCCGTCTTGCATTTAAGGATGTGGTTGTTAATAAACAGGTGGACTATCTTCTGGGGGACAACTTGCGGATACGTAAGCAAATAAGTCCTTGCGTTTTCGTTACGTCCAGAAAGCAAGTAGGGTATGAGCAGTTTTGCCTGCTTGTTTTCTCGCTCTGTCTCTGCCCTGGTCTTTCCTCAATTGCAGGTGCCTGTTTGTCATTGACGCAGTTGGAGATCCGCTACGCCCTCGGGAGCTGACGTCACCAATAGAGGCTGGGCTTCGAGGATTTAAGCGCCAACGCAGAGGAAGAGAAAGGAGGAGAATTGCAGGAGCAGGTGTTTTGTCCTTAATTTAAATATCGCCATCCATTCGTTGTGTAGAGTTTCGGTGACCGCTAAAGACTTTCGTATATGTATTACTCATGCTTCCGATTTCCCAGCGTTAACTTGCTGCTACCAGTTCGAAAGCGCCATGTTGACAGGTAGTTTGGGCCTCTACATTCCCGCATGCAGGAAGAGTTCTGTTTATACACACTCTATCTTTCGGCAGGTCAGCTTGTATATTGGTAGGGAAGTTTTTTTTTTCTTCTTTGTTTTAGCGCCGTCATTGAGTCCACCTCTGCGGTCATACCTCTTCTGTGAATTTTGTCCATTTGTTCTTTGTTGTTGTTTTTTCTTGTATACATCTTGTATGTTCGGTTTGCTTTGGGTTTTTTTGAGGAGCAAGCAAAATCATGCTTACTCAGTCTTTTATCAGTATGTATGGAAAGTTATGGTTTATTTTCTTAATCCTCTCTATGAAGTTGTATATGCAGATGTATTGAAAATGCTAGAGTTACTGTATGTGTTACTTGCATGTGGTACTAATTTTATTAAATTGTTTCTGAGTTTTTCTGAATTCTAAAGAGTGGAATGAAGCACGGGCATTCAAATTTATGGGGATAGTTTTTAACTGTGTTCTGGCTTGTAGGGTGTAGGCTTGACATTTTACAAAGTATTTATTATTGTTATTATAATTATTGTCATATGACTGATATAATGATAAACATCCATGCAGTAAAACTCTTGTATGCCTGTTCCTGAGCGCAAAGCACACAAACACATATGAAATAAAGTAAACAACAATTGATACAATTCAGTACCAGCAAAATAAGAATAAATGTTTGTGTAGAAATACCTTCTCAAATGCCTCAGATGTACATATTATACACCTGACTGTCTTATTGTTTGTCATCTGTGTTTTTAGAAAAAAATCTAATCACAATAGGTCTGTCCCAACCTATGCAAATACAGACACAAACAACTGGAAAAAGTTTGGTAAGTTAGCAGTGCAAAATTTGAGCATCAAAGCATTTGAGCTTTGAAAACATCTCCCAAATGGCTCAGTTAGGTACTTCTGCTATAACCATGTATTGCTAAGTTTAGGGGGATCGAAACACACCTTGCCTCATATGATACTCAAAAAAAAGCACACTCACATCTCCTCCCAAATGGCTCAGTGGACTAGTTCTGCTATAACTCTGAATTGCTTAGTTTTGTGGGATAGAATCCCACATTGGCTTGTTTCTTCAAGTTAATTTTGAACCATTTTATCGAATAGATGACATGATACTAAAAAAAAAAAACACACCTCCAAGGCCGCTGCCAAATGTCTCGTTGGGTTAGTGCATGACTGTGAGTACATGATTGTGATTGCAGGACCTAGTCAGGGTTCAATTCCCGTTTAGAATGAGGATTCTAAACCCCAGGCGGGGTTAAAAAATAAAAAAAATAAAGTAAAGTAAATGGAAATGTGTGTGTGTGTGTATATATATGTGTATATATATATATATATATATATATATATATATATATTCTATATATCTATATATATATATATATATCTATATAGTAATCTCTATCTGCAGTAGTAATAATGGGTATATATATATATTTAAAAAATTAAAGAATAAGGAAAGTTAATAAGTAAATAAGCCATCAGAGATGACAAGTCTTTTGTCTATTTTGGGGGCTTTATTTTTTTAACTTCCACCTAGACATTAAGGAAGAAAAAATCCATTCTATTGAATTATTGAGAATTCACCAGACCTGGGATGTGAACTTGGATCACCAGGTTAGGAGACCTATTTCCCTACAGCGAAGACACGCCCAAGTATCTTTGAAATGGCCGCCTGGGGTTGTTTTTCTTTTCCTTTCTTTACCCTTATTCATTCATCATCCGGTTCCTTTTTGTGCTCAAGGCCCCAGGGCCCACCCGTGAGCGATGGATGGATGGATAATTATGAAAATGTTAAAGATTACAAATAGGGTTACATCTGAACTATTTCATGTAAAATCACTGATTTTGACTACTGCAGCCAAACAGGAGAAATTGCAGGAGAAAAAAGCGTCTCTCTCTCTCTCTCTCTCTCTCTCTCTCTCTCTCTCTCTCTCTCTCTCTCTCTCTCTCTCTCTCGATATATATATATATATATATATATATATATATCTATATATATATATATATACGTACGTAAACTAACTCATAAAACGGTCTTTAAACGCAGTAGAAACATAAGTATTAAGCCCGTTCAAAGTAATCACACACCTCCCAGTATTCGGGAAAATCGCGAGTGTTTTTATTGTCATGGGACTGGACACATTCAATTATTCATCTCTAAAGCGCAAACAGGACAGACCGCCTAAACAAAGTCCTAATAAGGGTGTTGCTCTTCCGGGGTCCGTGCAGTCCGACATTATTTCTTTATAGGAACCAAATGTAGATCCTTGTTATCAGACTTTTATATTGGTTGGGAAGGTTATGTTGCCTAACGTGGAGAATGCGGTGCCTGTTAAGATTTTAAGAGACACCGGAGCAGCTCAGTCGATGCTCAGTCGAGACAGAGTGAAGGAGGAGGATTACAGGAGCGGGAGCAGGCGTTTTGTCCCTTAATTTAAATATGACCACCCTGTTCTCTGTGTAGAGTTCCGGTGACCGCTAAGAATTTTGGTATATGTATTACTCATGCTTCCGACTTCTCAGTGTTAACCCTGCTACTACCAGTCTGAACGCGCTGTGTGTGCAGGTAGTTTGCGCCTTTATGAAGAGTTCTGTTGGCGCCACCATCTGTATTTTTCGGAAGGTCAGGTATATATGTAGGGAAGTTGTTTTGTTTTGGCGCCGTCACTGAGTCCACCTCCGCGGCTCATCCCTCTTCTGTGTATTTTGTTCTTTGTTGCTTTTCTTTTTTCTTGGACGGATGGATCTTGTATGTTTGGTAGGTTTCTTCTGCTTTGCGGAAGAAGGAGGAGCGACAATAAATATTCTATATACAGCATGTATATACTATATGTATATATTTATGTATAAAGTACTATTTTTATAATTTCTTTTTCTGCTGAGTAATTCTAAAGAGTGGAATTAAGTATAGACCATCAAATTTATGGTGATAGTTTTAACTGTCTTCTGGCTCGTAGGGTGTAAACTTGAAAAATGTCACTGTATTTATTAGGGGTTCCAGCACGGAGTTAGGACCTATTTGGACACTGAATCGTTAAAAAAAATCGTTCCAAAAATTGTATAGCTTTGCCAATTAACGGCTCTAAACGAAGAAAACAAGTTATTTATTATTTATTTATTTATTTATTTTTCTTTGTATAAAGAAATTGGCACCTAGTTGCAAAGGCGCGCAATAGCAACGCAATAGACACTGGGGGACGAAATCAAGTTTCAAGCCCAACAACTGGCTGTCCTTATGTCCTTCAGTGCCTCAGATGCTGGAACCCCGAGAGATCGCATATTTTTTTTACTGTAACCAGCCCTGACTGTGTGTTTGAAACATTGTTATTACAAATGTTATTAATAAGAATTTTTTTGCCACCGTTTCCAAAACGCAAGGCCCTGAATTACAGTGATTTTATCACAGGTGAGGGTGTAACTTGGGCAGGGACACAAAGCTTATTGTTAATTATTGTCTTGCTGAACAAAAGTATGACATCACAGAGCACCCTGATTAGCTGAACTTCCTGTGTGATGGAGACAAAATGATAAAGTGTGGCTTTCCAGGCTAAAAAGCTTCATAGCTCAAAGGTAGCACCTGCTGAATTTATCTACTGTTTTTACTACACTGTGAAAGTTATTAATAGTAACAAATGAGTTTTAATTTCATTATCAGGCACTTGTTGAAGATGAATGCAAACATTTTAATGCAAATATAACTTCAGGGTTTTTTTTCCTACAAGGTTATGATTTCTAAAATGCTACATATTTTTACCACTGCCATCTTCCTAGTGATTTTGTCACTGTGAATTTTGTATTCCATAATTTGTGCTAGTTGTTGAGCAGATAAACAAACTATTTTTTTTTTCATTTGTTCACGTGAAAAAGTTCTGACTAGAAAAAGACTTTCCCAGGTTGCATCACATATTATGAATCCTGTAAATCATATTGTGAGAGAGATACTATAACTAGTAATTTGTCACCTAAAACAAAAACAGAAGCCAGATAAGTAATGTTTAGCTTCAAATGATGTGAAGTTTTTGAATACTATCTTCATAATGTATTTGAAAGAAGTAAAACAAATAAAAATACAGATTTGGCTTTAGCATATTTGTGCAATAGCATGGCCACATGAACAGGGGTTTATAGTAAGCATAGTGGAAATGAGAAAGTCTAATATCCCCCTTATATGAATCTGCAGTGTAATGGTGCATGCATATTGTTAATTGGTTGACCGAGGAAGCTTTAGTCCTTGGCTGTTACACCTGTGCTCATAGACTTTAAATACTGCTTACGCAATATGTTTGTTTCAGCTGTCTATAAAGTGTTTCACCTTCAGGATTCCTTGCCAGGATAAACAGAGAAGGCTGCTGATGCTGTGCTCATTCAGCAATAAAGGTAAGCTCATGGGGACCCTGAGGACTGGTTGGAGAATAACTGAATTAGGCATCCTATTTAGTTCATAGAAATCTGTTTCTCCAACGAGTGGCCATGGTCATGACACAATGCATGTCACAAACAATTTGCAAAAGCCTTCTTTTGCCATAAAAGGCACAATGGCTAAATTGTAATGTATCTTAGAATACAGCGCAAATTGAACACCTTCAGGATGAATTAAAACGCTGACTGCACATACAGTGGAGGTCATTATAACACCAAATGTGGAATCAGATGTTTGTTTATTGTAAGTTGTCCACAAACTTATGTCCATATAGTGCACATTTGTGGTTGTGCCTGCTGTATTGGGAAAATTGCTTTTTATACAATCCTTCTGACTAGGTTTAGTCATATTAAACAGTTTACTCACATATCTTTTTTTTAAATGCTTTCTGAACTGAGTCATCAGAAAAGCATTATCTAACAGGCTGATTAAAGGCCCAATGACAACATATAACCAGCTGTGACCCAGACAACAAGAAAAAAAACATGCAAGAAAAACAACCCCATGGAAACCCAGTAGTTGCTCTAAGCTACCTTGTATAGGTAATTTATTTGGCGTAGCTTTGCATTTACTGTGTACACGTATGTTACAGATTAATATGACCTAGTGGGGTATAATTATTCTTTACTAGAACTGAACTTAAGTTGAAGCCTGTTTTTGTTCAACGGTTGTTGAATCTTAATTGTTTTGGTTGTTTGAATTAGTCCCTTAGCAATAACCGGTCACACTTCCTGTTTGATGCTTTATTAATGTTGCACTGCAGGGAGGCTGACAGGCTAAGACACACCATCTTTCTCTGTGCGTCACCGTGTGTCAGCAATTATTATAACACCAAACAAAGCTACCTGTTGGAGGACTGCTGCTGGGGTTAGACCCTGATGCTGAGAGCACTCGGGCTTAACGACTGGTTAGAGTGGTTGGACTTTATTATATCCTGAAATCTATACATTAGGGTGGTGTGGGAGCCATTCAGAGGAGCGAAGCAGCTTTCTTCACAGCAGCACGAAAGAAGCAAGCTTGGGTGAGTCATTATTCGCTTTCATGCTGTGGCTCTGTTTTGTTAACTGAAATGTGAGCCGATACTTGTGTTTCCCAGTTAACACATATAGAGGAGGAACTACGTCTAGCATGTGACTGTAAGCTCTATTTCCTAAGATCTCTAAAGCTGTACACGCTGTCAAAAAAGTCTTAAGGATTAAGGATTTGCTTACATTTAGGTTTTGGAGGTTAGGTTAATGTTTTTACAACAACCTATTCGGATCATTTTGTTTTTGTCTTTAAATTTCTGGAACATCTGAAGCTCTGTTGGATTTTCACTGTAGCACTGAGGAAACTAACAAACATCAAGAAAACTAGTTCTTGTGGAGAAAGATCTCACCAAGCTAATTAAGTAATGGAAGAGCAAAGCAACCTGGCTGCTCAGAATTATTTTTAATCAATCGTTTATTCATTCTGTTTTTGACTTAATATGTGTATATGCTATATGTATTTTCGTATTTTCAGAGTCAGGAAAATGGCACAGACGGAGCGTGATGAAGTTACCGAGGTTGTGTGTTTGGAGTCGGATCTGCAGGATGGACAGTAATACTTTCACCACTTTGATTATTGAACCAAATTGTTCACCACTACCTGTACACATAGTGTGTAAATAATTGTTTGTGTCATGGTTCAATTTGTAACTACTGCTTGTCATAGAATGAAGGAGGTTGAGGTGGACCATCAGAAAATCCTGTTGGTTCGTAACGATGGTGAGATCAGTGCAGTGGGAGCTTTGTGTACTCATTACGGAGCGCCGCTTATTAAAGGTAATCTGATCCTTTACCACACACACACACACACAGACACAGACACACACACACACTGTAGTGTATTCAGTTTTAATAAAGGTAGCTTGTTTTAATCACGTTGCTTACAGTTAATGGGAAAGTCAATAGTTAAGTAAGAAGGCTTTTGGATTGAGTCCTTTAGTCCATATTTACTTGGTAGATTAGACAACGATGTAAATTTTATACTGTCATTAAACCATGTTAGTCTAATGTACAACAACCTGATTCATTTAATTTTTGTGCATGAACAGGTGCTTTGATGGGAAATAGAGTGAGGTGTCCTTGGCATGGGGCTTGTTTTAACACTAAAACAGGAGATATTGAAGAGTTTCCTGGCCTGGACTCTTTGCCCACCTACAAGGTAATGTCTGAAGTCATTATGTCATTAATTCTGTTTTACAAAATAATATACCCTTCACTATGCCTTGCTGTTCTGTTAAACATGTCGTTTTTGCTTGACATTTTAAGGTAAAAGTTGAAAATGGTGAAGTTCATGTTTATACAAGACCTGAAAAGGTTAGTGCCATAGAGATTTGGTAGACATGACTGTGTTGTTATCCTAGTTCACATTACCTATGGCTTGCTTATTGTTCCTCCATGACAGAATCTGATGAAATGTGTTAAAGAAATGAGCTGTAGGAAGCAAGGAGTCTGTCACACTACACTTTTACTTGGAGGAGGTGAGAACTGGACTTGTTTACTAGCTTTATATAGTGAACAAAATCATGGATAATGAATTGTTGAGACAGAAATTCTTGTGTGAAAATAACGAACTCCTAAGAACGGATTAGATTGTTTCCCACTACACATGTATGTAAACAATACTGTATGTGTTGTATTTTTAATAACATGGGTCATACTTTCCCAGTGCTGAGGATTAATCTAAGAGTAACAATGAAAAGCTGTGTAAGTTGCCCTATGTGAACAATCCAATCAGCTGTACATGAGCTGTTTTTTGTGCAGTTGTAGACACGTAAGCTGTAATAATCCGATCTACTTCTTCACTACAAAGGCCAAAGGAAAAGTCCAAAATCAGACGATGCAATCTAAATTAATTTAGGGTTATGTTTTTGTAATCAGTTTACACTGCATGTATCTTGATTACTTGAAGTGGCCAGACATTCATATGTTTGTGTGTAAATTGTGTGCTTTTACAGGTCCTGCTTCTTTGCAATGTGCAGAAACTCTTCGTCAAAATGACTACCAGGGGCAAATCATAATGCTCACCAAGGAAGAGCTGCTGCCTTTTGACAAGACAAAACTTAGTAAAGTGAGAACAGAGACCAGATTATATATGCATACATGTTTTATTGTACTTGTATATCTTGTATTTTGTGATAAATTAATTTTCTATCAATCCTACAGGCCATGAATATAGAGAGTGAAAAAATTCTTCTCCGGTCAAGTGACTTCCTTAAACAGCACAACATTGAAGTTTGGACAGAAAAGGAAGTAAGCAGAAATTTTTTTCTCAAGATATACATTATATTGCCTAAAGTATGGAAACATCAAATCATCATGTGCTTTTCTGAAATCCTATTACAGTTTCAGTTCCTCATTGCTGATATTATGTGTTCTACTTATCTGGGGAGGCTTTCATTAGATTTTCGAATATGGCTGTAAAGCTTTGTTCATTCAACCACAAAAACATTTTTCAAAAAAAAAAGTGTACGTTTTCTAAAAGCTTAGATATATCTTGTTAGGGTTTTTAAAAAATGTCTTTTAATTTTTTCCCTGTTAAATTTTTTATGATTACAACAGAAAATATTTAGAACAAAAACAAAATTTAGAAAAAAAAAGTTGTAATTATAATTTTTGACTGGCTAACAGGTGGTGTCCGTGAATACAGAAGAAAATACAGTGAGTTTTCATGATGGTACTACTCAACACTACAATCAGCTATTGATTGCTACAGGAGCAAGGTCAATTCCTCTCTTTGCACATTTTTCTATTCTTGCACGCTTTCTTTGGTTGGTTAATGTAGCTAATGTGTTTTTTTATTATTACAAATAGAGCTCGGAGTTTGCAATGCCCAGGTGCTGAAATGGAGAATGTGAAACTCCTGCAGAGCTACAAGGATGCAGCTGAGATTTATCAGATGAGCGTTGGCAACAGGGTGGTGATCATCGGAACATCTTTTATAGGTAAATTTGCATTGATACTCACTATGTATAATGTATGTTTGTTATGCACATTTGTTATCTTAGAATATCATGGACCGCTTTCTTGACCGTGCCTTATGAAATTACCTTAAATTCTTCTCGCTGCTGATAAGGATTGGTGAAATAGAACTGACTGTTACTGCAAATATAAAGTGTAATTTTAGTCACACATTTTTTTTTTTATTTCAGGAATGGAAGTAGCAGCTTTTCTGTCTGAAAAAGCAGCTAGTGTAGCTGTTGTGGGAAAATCTGATGTGCCTTACCAGTTTTCACTGGGTCCAGATATCGGCAAAATGACTATGCAGGTCAAGGGATTTCTTTGGTTACTTTTTGTACTTTATCCTGTTAAGACATTTTTTTTTACTTTTATTTTTACTACTTTTAGATGCTGGAGGAGAAAAATGTGAGATTCTACATGAATAATGGTGTGTTTGAGATTCAAGGGAAAAATGGAAAGGTAAGATGGGACAGTTCTGTAGAAAGCCTTGTGGAGTGTGCAAATACTTTTTGTTATGACACTTTTTGTTTTTGTAGGTGCAGCAAGTTATACTACAAAATGGAGAGGCGTTGCCTGCAGACGTGGTTATTGTGGGGATTGGTAAGTACGGGAAAAAAACGTTTTATTATTGAATAAGTTTAGTACGTATCTTATCATTATTTTCTTCTTAGGTGTCATTCCAAACTCTGATTTCCTGAAGGGGAGCAGGGTAGAAGTTGATTCAAGGAATGCCATCATTGTTGATAAGGTAAGGTACTTACCTAACACATGCTAATATATGCACTTCCAGTTGCAATGGAAGTTGGCCTCTAACCTGCTCTGTGTTTATTTTTTACATTGGTGTATATATTTTTTGAAGTAAATGATATAGAATAATAAAAATTTTATTTTATTTATTCATTCACATTGCATTCATAAATAGTCATATCCATGAACATTAACATGCACTATATTGCCAGAAGTTTATTTCTTGCTAAATTTCATTCTACTGCATCCAAAGACATCCTATAGAATTGCGTCCCTTTAGATTCGCAATAGCAATTTAGGAAAGAACCAGATATGGCTGGAAATATCAGGTTTCCCAATACATATGTCTATATAGTGTAAATTAAATGTCTATATGCAAGTGTGACAGGTCAACATATATGACATATATAGTTTTTTTTTTATTAATTGTCAGCATAATTGGTATATTTTGACTTGCTCTTATTTATTCAAGAATCTTTACAATATAAAATGTAGTTCTAACAGGTGTTTTTTCTTTCTTTTTTTTTTTTTTTTTAAGTTTATGAAAACTAAAACATTCCAGATGTTTTTGCGGCTGGGGATGGGCTGGGAGTGTTGGGGGTGGACTGTCGGGGGGGGGGATGTTACCTCCTTCCCTCTATCAATTCGTGCAGATAAAAGAGTCAATATTGGACACTGGCAGTTGGCACAAGCACATGGTAATAAGAAGGAGAAATAAACAATTTAGAAAAATGGGAGAATTTTATTTAAGGTCTACTTTTTGTTGTTTATAATTGTTACATTAGGCCGGGTTGCAGCTTTAAACATGTTGAAGAAGCAGGCAGAACTGCAATCCGTTCCATACTTCTGGACTGTGTTACTGGGTAAAAGTATCCGATACACAGGTGACCGTTAAGGAAATTATATACATTCAATGCATAAGCTATATTTGTTGGTCCATGTGTTGACATCTTTGTTCTGTTGACAATTTGATGAAGGTTATGGGGAAGGCTATACGGACATCATTTTCAAAGGAAGTGTTGAGGAGAGGAAGTTTGTTGCATTTTATATAATGTAAATAAAGACATACTTCATATACAGTTTGTTGTAAACAAAGATATAAGTAATATATACCTTCATTATTCAAAATTAAGCCAATAATTTTCTTTCTGTCACTTTACAGGAGCGATGAAGTTATTGCAGCAGCCAGCATGAATTTTGACCCTGCTGTCTCAAGGGTAGCAGAAATAATGGCAACTGGGAAGAATATTACAAAGTTAGAAGCTGAGTAAGTGTCCTAATTGAGAAATGATAGCCTGATTCACGTTTCATATTATGTATAATAGTATTTATACTTATGTCTTGCACTTTGCAAAAGGTACACCTGGTTGGTAAAAGTTTAGGCTTACATAGTGTCATGACTGTTTTGTACCATTAGTAGAGTAAATATAGAACTTGTGTAACAGTTTCATTGGAATAAATAGAGTACATAGAATATGATTGAGACCTCAGATTTGCAAATGTATTTCATGCATTATTAAGTTTTACACAAGTTTTATTTACTTGATTTACAGATTAGAGGACCTTGGATGGTTGCAGCTCCCGTAGACGAACATTGCGCATTATTAAAGTCTACATGATCCATTTATTAATGGATCTATCTAACTTCCTCTTTTTGCTTTAGTTATTGTAATGTTATTTAAAATGTTTGCATGTTATGGGCTGCTTTTATTGATTGTTTCTTGGATTTGTCTGTAGCTGTGACTAGAAGCAAAATTTGGTTTAAGCATGTCAGAAGCATTTTCTAGTGTCCAAACTTGCATGTATATTTAATATGCAAATGTGTTTGTAAGTTTGATGTAATAAATGAGGCTACTAAAATAATAACAATAAATTAGATATTCTGACCAGGTTTGTCTAGTTAAAATGGTGCTAATGATGACATTTTAGAAGCTTTTAAAATGTTCAACAGTTCGCATTCTTATAACCGTATTATATAATAGAACTTCTTCAACTGTATTGCATTCAAGATTTGACATGCCTTAATAAAGCAGACCCCAAGTACAAATATGAGTACAGAAGGACCTAGAAGAACATGTTTATTTTACTGGCATAAGCATGATGTGTGCTGAAGATGCTACAACTCCCCACAGTTAATCACTCTGAGGTTTCCCTGCCACAGAAGCCTAAATCTCCTGTTGCCGGTTTTAACTTGAAGGCAAACAACAGAGGCAACAAGAGGCCACCAAGGTCATTCATCTGACCTCATATGTTCACAATAAAGATATAGCACCAGAAATAATTGTATATGATTATATATAATTATTATATAATGACATTAAAAATATAATAAACAGTTACAAAAAATTACGATTTACGGTTTACGATTTAATCTGATTTATTTTACCTTAAAAAGTGTAGTAATAAAGCATTGCTGCCTCATAGCTCCAGAGACCTAGGTTTAATCTTGAGCTCAGGTTACAGTCTCTGTGGAGCTTCAACACTCTCCTATGGACATAGTGAGTCTCCTATGGATTTTCCAGCCTCTGTCCATCTACATGGATAAGGTGTACTAAATTGCCCACAGATGTGCCATTGTGTGGATGTACATTTGCATAGTGACTGCAATGGACAAATGTCCCATCCTGTATCAATTCTGTTGGCAACCATGTCAAACAATTTATGGACCTCACTTTGCACACATGAGCATCAAGTTCTAGTGAGGAGAAATTGTAGTGTCACAGAATTATGAAAGCATCCTATATAATCCTGCTTCCAAATTTGTGGAAAGTTTGAGCATGACCCAAGCGTGTGATGGTTATCCTGCTTCGGTGTTCCCTGGATAACTTCTAGTTCCACCAAGACTGTAACCAGGATAATGTGGTAATGTAAGATAATGATTCTGATTGTGTTTAGGGCAGCAGAGAAGACTTTGACAAATCACCACTGATACACTTATCTCTTCAGCATGACACTTGTTAGTGGGTGAGATACTTTAGGCAGTAAGTGAACAATTTGATCTCGAAGTTAAAATGTTAGAAGCATGAAAAATGGGCAAACAAGGATTTGAACAAGTTTGACACGTGCCAAACTGTGACGACTAGAGAACTGGTCCAAAACTTCAGCTCTTGTGCGGTGTTTTTGGTCTGCAGGATTGGTAGTTTACCAGACATTTGAGAGACATGAGAGACATTTGAATAAATTGGCGATTGCGATTGGCGCAGCCTAAGCTTTTGTAATTAATGGCATTTTTCCCACCTTACATTACTTTTACTTTTATACTTTAGGTAGTTTTGAAGACTGTGCACTTCTGCACTTCTACCTGAGTAATGAATGTGAATACTTTTGACACTGGTGTATACAGGTGATCATAATGTATGTACTATATATATATATATATATATATATATATATATATATATATATATATATATATATATATATATATATATTTCTCAGAAAAATTAAAGGGAACGCCTTTCTATAAAAAAGAAAGTATTCCCTTTATAAATCGCCTCAGTGCTGCAGCCAGAGGGAGTCGTGGAGACGAGACGATACCCGGATGTTGTTCCAGTTTCCAACATGGCGCGGGGGAGGGCTCGGTCCTGAGCGCTCGGAGTTCTAATAAGCGCAGTTCGGCAGTTAGACTAAACTTTCTCATCGCCTCACAGTGGAAAAGCTCGTTCTGGGGAATTTATGGAGTTGACTGCTTGACCGAATTTACATTATATACCAGGTAATGTCTGAACGAGGTGAATTCTATTCGCTTTTTCTTTGTCATTTATCAAAAAACAAGTTTTGGACTTCAGTTTCGGTGATTCTCAAAAGCTAATAGTTAGCTCGCTGCTCGTTAGCCATTAGCTTATAGGCATGGCAGATTCATTTAGCCTAGCATATCCATTTTGAAAGACGAGACGTTGAAAGTTGATTTTTTTTAAAAAGAAAGATTTGGTGGTCAGCTTTATTTTAGTTCTTGAAACTTTCATCTTAAATACTTTCGCAGCTTGATTTCTCTTCGTTAACGTTATCACTTTTAGTCTACTTTAATGCGTTTTCTTTTATACATTATTCTGTGCTTTCTAGCTAGTCAGCTGTGTTCGCATTGACTAGCTAAGCTTCTTAAGTGTAACAGTAATTAAGTAGATAAATTACTTCATGACTGACCACATTTCTGACTTGTTGCCATGTAGTTGTGGTCCAGTGATCTGGTAGGAATGTATGAGTGCAAGTTTGTCCTCTTGATTAGTTGTTGTATAAATGTTAGATTGTGTTCGGTTTTGTTATATCAGGATATGAAAAAGGTAAATTTAATTAAATGACCTCAATTAGCTAATCTATGCTTCATTACATGGCTGTCACTAATTTATGACCCCCAGGCTGTTAGTTTCGCCTACTCACTTGTCTCAGATAGTGTAGGACAAGGAAGAAGAAGCGATCTCACGAGTTCAGTAGATCTCTAGTTTGCTGATAGTATTTATTTATTTATCCCCCAGTTACAATAAAACACTTATCTATTCATCAGACTAAAGATCTGTAGACAGTTTCGACCAGGGTGAGACACCAGAGTTCATGTTTCAGTATCACGTATGTACTTGTTCATTTATACTGCATTGTCTGTTGGGTGGATGTTTCCAAGAAGCATCATATTGACTTCTTATAAACCCTTCTTTTTCCAAGTGAAGTTCATGGCTTTACTTTTTGCTTTTAAAACCTTTTATGGATGTGATGAATTAAGGGGTTTATTTTAATGTTCAGTTTATTGTTTTGGATTTTTCACGAGTTCCTGTTTTCCAGTACAATATAGTGTTTACAAAGAAACTATCGATTGTACTGAAGACTTTCACACAGACTATCTAGCTGATCCCGAGGTGGTAAATAATCATACCCTTGTAGACAACTTCACCACATTAACGGTTAGATCTTTTGTGTTTGTTTGTTTGTTTGTGAAGTGACATTGTGAAGTGACATCACATTGGTTTTAACCAGTAATTTGAATGAAAGCCAACTTTCCCAGTCCCTGGTATAGAAAAACCATAAGATTCAGGAATCCAGTGGTACTGTGGTATAATTACTATTAAAGTTGTTTTATTACAGTGTATTTATTTCGCATATTTTACATATTTGTTCATTGGCTCGAAGGCTCAGTAAGGAAAAGCTGCTCACGGGAAAACTACTGGCACACATTAGCCTAGTGGGTGTATAACTTAAATAGTTAGTTCATGTTCACAAACAATCTGTATGGTATTTTTTTTTTGTTGGTGGAACTGTTGCGAACCCAATCTCTGATGTTGAACAGTGGTGTCCTACCAGAAAGAAATAAAAACATTCAAGTTGTCAGCAGCCTAGGTGCTTTACTAAGTGCCATTTAGTATAAAATATTTGTCACTCCTATCCCACATGGTGTAATGCATGTTTTAGGGGTTCCTAATCTTTCATTGCTCATGCCATTCCTTTAATACCATAATTATATGTCTGTGCTGTTACATCAGAAAATTGTCATTGGTTTGACTGGTAAAAAAAAAGCCCAGCTGCCTCAACACAGATCAAGTTATACAATGAAAATAATATATATTATTTAGATAGATAGATAGATAGATAGATGGATATAGATATATGGATAGAGGGTCTATAGTCTATACATTATACATGCTTTAAATACCAGTTGAAATACTCCTCTGAAATAACAAATTTACCTTTAGTTATTATATTATTATTATTATTATTATTATTAATGATACTCATTTAATGTACCTTGACAGTGACTATCAACAACGAATTAACACATTTTACATTATAGACGCATCTCTCACTGATGAGTTTTACTTTTTAAAAGCTACTCATGTGCTCCTTGGGGGCTCCTGGTGCCCACGGGCACCAGTTGGTGACCCCTTTTACAAACATGCTTTAAATGTTGCTAAGCAAAACCACCTGCAGGACTTTTAAAAAGCTTTGTGTTTTCACAAGACTTTTACAAACTCTCTCTATTCACATTATTTAAAATGTAGTTTCTGCTACGTAATGCAGCTTACATCCTGAACACTGGGAGACAAAGTGTTGGACGATTTAGATGGATGTAATCTGTACTGGGCGCTCCTCACATTCCTGGCATACAAGTGGAGAAACAGATGCTCATGCAGAATTTGTGGTCTTAGATGTATATCCTGCATTAAGGCAACTCATTGTGCTGTTATTTGGGTTACAGTCTGTCCTTTTTTTTTTTTTTTTTTTTTTTTTTTTTTTAACTTTTGCTGGAGTTTGATTAAATAATCTGCATGTCTGAAACGATCAGTGAGATGCTAAGACCGTATATTGTCGTATTTCAATTCACAGCAACAGAGGTCAAAAAGGTCAACCCTGTCTGCTTAAGAGTTTTTACAGATAAATCAGGTTTGTCTTCCGTGTGCCTTGAACATTGTGACCCTCTCTCTTATCTGTATTTTTATTTATTTATTTTTTGTAAACCAAAGAACTTGGTGAAATATAGTTAAACTAGCATTTCTAATATAAAGCGAAGTAAATAAATAGTCAATATTTGTTTTTACCATTTTCTTTGACAAAACTGAATCAGTAGTAAACTTTTACATATTAATAAGGTAGCTGATGCACTTTAATTTCTTCAATGGGTTTTGATCCATTACCTTGTATTACTGCTTTTGCTGAAGTACAAACATTTTTCTTCATTATCTAGATTTGTATTTTGTTGAAAAAGAAAATTGTTATCTCTCTGTGTGTGTGATATATATATATATATATATATATATATATATATATATATATATATATATATATATATATATATATATATATATATAGAGAGAGAGAGAGAGAGAGAGAGAGAGAGAGAGAGAGACGAGAGAGAGAGAGAGAGAGAGAGAGAATATATAGAGAGAGAGAGAGAGAGAGAGAGAGAGAGAGAGAGAGAGAAGAGAGAGAGGAGAGAGGAGGAGGAGCGAGAGAGAGCGAGAGAGAGAGAGGATAGAGAGAGGAGAGAGCGCGAGAGAGAGAGATAGAGAGGGAGGAGAGAGAGAGAGAGAGAGAGAGAGAGAGCTAGATAGAGAGATAGATAGAGACGAGAGATAGATACGATAGATAGCTAGATAGATAGATAGATAGATAGATAGATAGATAGAGAATTAATTAGTATTTCAATGTTTAATCAGTGTAGTTTGGTAATTTGTTTAATGACCTTTGATTTTATGTTGAAGAGATTTGCAATAATTGAGGTACAAGGTGTTCAAAATATCATATGCACTGATGCATTAAATAAAACCAGCATGCATGCTTCTGCACAAGCTGTGAGACAGTGAAAACATTTAGACTGGTCAAACATTCACTGTTACGGAAGTGCTCATAGCCAAGTGTGAAGGTCATTTGGGCTTGTCAAGCAGCTGGCCATGGTGCAGTGTAGAAATTTTTAAGGCCCTAATGTGGGGTGGGATTCCGTATGATTAGCAACAGTGCCAAGTCACTTTTGTGTGTCTCAAACATACTTCACTAAGTATATATACTTCATATATCATAATCAGGTTTCAGCTGTGTTTTCACAGAGTGGGGGGGGGGGGGGCTGTAGTTTAATATTAGTTATACCATTATAACGTCAATTTGTTGTTAACTATATAAATCATTAGTTGTTGTTGTTGTTGTATTAATATCCATAATTGAAGTTGGTTATGTTTTTTTAGTTGTTGTTTTTTTGTTGTTGTTAATTGTTTCATTAATTAATATCCATAATTGGAACTTCAAGAAAGACAGGTCCACATAGTTGTAGTTGTTGTTGTTGTTGTTGTTGTTTGTAGTTTTTTTGTCATTTGTCATGTACATTGTTGTTATAAAGTTTTGTTTTGTTGTTGTTTTTTACATATGTTTTTACATACTCACAGTATAGTTGTATGTTGGTTGTTTTGTAGTGAATTACATATTACATTGCATGCAAGAAAGACAGGTACATTGTGTTTGTTGTTGTTGTTGTTGTTGTTTTTACCCTCACACTATTACATTGCATTACATACTGCATCTACTCATGTGATTTGGTTCTTTCTTTAAACCATCCACCAGTCAGACAAAGGAGCTGATCATGTTTCTGTAGCAACCAGAATGAAACATCCCCTGTTGTGTTTTAACAAATACATTTGGCTGAATGTTTCTCAACATGCATTTCTGAATGTAAAATACAAAACGTTTTGATGGATTATGATAGGAAATAAATGCTTCATAGGCAACATTGATTTATCCCCCCCCCCCCCCACCTTTATGGACAAGTTGGAACATTGCATTACAAAATAATACAGTTGCCAAGAGAGCACTTTGTACAAAGTGTACAATCTGAACATTGCTTCTGTCAGTGTTAATATTTTTATTCCTGTAGTCTTCCTATTGCCGAATTGCAAATCCTGTAAAAATCATTTAAAGCTAGTTGTAATGATGGTTACATAATGTTAAAAAGGTTTAGTCAACATTTGCATATTTACTTTCAGTTACACATGCACACAGTCAAGTCCATGTATCTGAGTGAAATCAACAGATATCGAACATTTACACCTCGAGCAAATGGAAGATTAAACAGAAAAGTGCTTTAATACTGTAACCAGAATGACAAGTATATTTTAATCCTTCAGTAATGAAAATGAAAATCTCCTGCCGAACAGTGGTTTTATTACAATTAAAAGGCATCGTTTAATTAAATATAATAAGATACAAGTGCATTTATAAAACAAATGTCACTGTTACCTGTGTTACACCACTAATATTTATTTAACACGTGTAAAACATATTTGCGATTCATACTTTTCAGCATTCTGCAACACATTTATCATGTTGACGGATGATTTTTTTTTTCCTCTAGGTTCCTGAAACAATGCTTTAATAAGAAATGTCTGAAAATGTTGGTGGAACACTAGTCTATTCTGGGGTATGAAACTTTATAGTATTTATGACTACATATGTGTCATCTTTTTTCAAGGACATACATTTCTAACAATGCAAAAAATTACAGTGTGGTTTGTCTTTTTAATACAAAATAAGCACTGCCAGAAATGCTATTCCTCCTGAGACCTTGAAATAGATCTCTAAAGTTAGACAAATGCCTGTCTGCCAAAGGCTTGTTTTGGGGCATTGTAGTTTGCGTTGGCCCGGGGCTAATGTCACTAGAAAGCTAGTGCAAAGCTTTTATAACCGTTATAATAGGTAAATGGTTGCATGGTTACAGATATAAATCAAACAACCTATAAAAATGTAGGTTGTTGTGGTCAATAGCTAGAGGATGAGTAGTATGGCATGCTCTGTGGTCTCAAACTATAATGCATCATGCATTAGAAAATAAATGGCCAGTAAATATATGCAAGGTATGAACACACTATAGTCGTCACTTTCCAGTGATTAAGAAAGGAGCAGAGTTGCCAAGGTGTGCAGCAAAAGATAGTGTGCAGTCACGTTGTCCCTCAGTATAGATCTTGTTTTTTGTTCTACACATTGAGATCTTTGGTTTACTACAACACTAGCAGGCCTTCAGTTAGACTTTGTGTGTGTTTGGTAATACGACAGCATGATGCCAAAGCTGTTTTATTTTATGTCATTTTTAATTTAACTTTTATGGTATTTGAAAATGTGCAAATATCAAATAGCATGTCATTGTCCCTAATAATACATCCATGCTGAGATCTTAAGGCAGAGTTTATGTGCTTCCTGACATCTTCACAAATTTTCTGATTGTACTTCAAAAGCTGCTGCCCTTTTGAAAAATTCCTTTTAGGACTGACACAAACCAATAAACAGTGGGTTTCCCAGGCCACGCTTGCCGGGGTGAGGGGGTAGGCGTTTCTCCAGACTATAAGCAATGCCTGTTTGGCTTTAGGGAGTGTCTCTTATCCCTATTGGGAGAGTGTGTTCTTGTAATGCAACTTGCACAGGAGAAACAGTGTTTTTGCCTCTGTATAAGGAATCTGATGAACGTTTGTTGAAAAAGACAGTTAAACAATTTCCGAAAAGTTTTCATGCCTTCAGCTCTAAATCTGTCTTATAATTGTATTTTCATGTTTGTGTTTGAATGAACAGGAATGCTTGTAAGGTCAGGCCTGCAAACACACGGCGCATTAAACACACGCACACGCACGATAACAAATCTCGTTCTACACTGTTGATAAAATTAATTACAATACACCTGCATGTACTCGGTGCTGAATTACGGCAGAACTACAACTATGTTCTTGTATATGTATATAAATAGGACACATTATGAAATAAGTATAAAAGTTTGTTTCTCTTTGTAGACACATTTACCAACAGGCTTTTAAATCATCTGACTTCATAGCCGTTGCAGTGATTAAAATGTACCTGCAATTCCTGACATCATCGGTCGTCTCAAACCTTGTAGTCGCAGTAACTTGTAGCCCCACCTTATGTGGATCAAGTTTCATAAGTATTAATCTTCGCTGATCCTCTCCCCTTTTCTAGTTCTGATGCTCTGCCGCAGCGATGTTTGGCAAAAAGAAGAAGCAGCGCATTCAAATCTCAGCTCCGTCTAATTTTGAGCACCGTGTTCACACGGACTTTGATGAGCAGGAGCAGAAGTTTGTGGGGCTTCCTCGCCAATGGCAGAGCCTCATCGAAGACACGGCCAAAAGGCCCAAGCCTTTCATCGATGCCACTGTCATCACCACTGTGGAGCCTCGCAAGGTAAACTTCTGTTTCCCCACATTGGTGATTTAGATTTTTTTGGATTTTGGTCTGGATCAATAAACAGTGGAGACTTTGTAGATTGTTAATTTCTTCCTATTTTTTCAGAGATTCTTCTGAAACACTTTGGCATGGATTGTGCATATGAGTCGTACAACTTTTTGAAATCAGACATAATTATTATGTTATTGGTGTCTAATCACATTTATGATTGAGATGTATATAGTCCACACAAAGCTTTGTGCCCATACCCTGCTTTTTTCTGTGGTCCATGTTAAAAAGGCAACAAATAATGGTTTGAGTGACTGGTTTGTTGACCCTTGGCATTATGTTTGGTGCTATGTATGTTTTTCAGACCATAGTGCGAGGCAGTAAGATTGGGGTTGACGGTTCCCTGACATGGCTCCTGGATGAGTTTGAAACCATGTCAGTAATCCGTTCGAACTCACTGCGACGGGGCAGTCCTCCCATACAGCCTCGCCGAGACTCTGGTTCACAGGAAAATGGGGAACATCATCGGCACCATGATCATTCAGGCGAGAGCAGAGACAGGTAAGTGTTTTGTTATGCTATTTTTTTCTCCCCCTTTGTTTCAGTCGGCTGATCCTTAGGTCTCTTTGTGAATAGAGAGAAAACACGTCCCAATTCCCAGAGACCGCCTCGAACCCACAGAGATGACGGGAGGCCAATGCAGCCCCATGGCCAAGAGCCAAGCAGACACAAAGAGCAAGAAAGACCTCACGCACCACCTCACAGAGAACGAGATCGAGACCACCACAATCCGGTGGTCTGGAGGGAAGTGGCAAATGACAAGAGACCAAAATCCAGCTACACAAGTAGGGACGAAAGCCCACAGTCCCCACGGGACAAGAGACCTCTCTCTGGACCAAATGTTCGAACCCCTAATTTGCCTGTTACAGAGGGTGCAATGAAACCAGCGCAGCAAAGTCGGCCATTTAACACTTACCCCCGCACTGAAAGTGACTCCGCAAGAAATCCTGGCAATCAGGTAAGAAAACGACAGATGTCAGGGAACGTCGAGACAGTTGTGTTCGGTTATTGACACATTATATAACTGTATAAATTCTGCTCTCCTTTTCCATTATAGGACCTGAAACCAAGCAGGACTCATGATGCTCCACAAAATGGCCCTTCTAGTGGATCAAGCCGAAGTGGGAACAGTGGGGGTAAGGGCTCCACCCAGCAGCATCATGCCTCTCACCCTGCTCTGGGTCCAGAGCCTGCCCACAGTCAGCCATTCCCCCCAGCATCTCGGCCATCTGTGCCTCCTGGGCCACCGCAGCAACCTCAGCGCGTTTCTCACGAGCAGTTCCGTGCTGCCCTGCAGATGGTGGTGGATCCAGGTGATCCCCGCACTTACCTGGACCATTACATCAAAATAGGCGAGGGCTCCACTGGTATTGTGTGTATTGCAACGGTTAAGAGCACCGGCAAACTGGTAGCTGTGAAAAAGATGGATCTGCGCAAACAGCAGCGGCGAGAGCTGCTCTTTAATGAGGTGAATTTTATTAGGAGAGAGAAACATCGCGCTTGTTTGACATTTTTATCAGTTAGTGATGTTTTTTTTTTTCATATATTCCTCAAGGTGGTGATCATGCGTGACTATCACCATGAGAACGTTGTGGACATGTATAACAGTTACTTAGTCGGTGATGAGCTCTGGGTCGTAATGGAGTTCCTTGAAGGTGGAGCACTCACTGACATTGTCACACATACACGGTAATTGTTTGTGCTATTTCTTACTCTTTTTTTTTTTTTTTTTTTTTTTTTTCCCCTTATAAATAGTTCACAAATAATTTTTCGCTGCACGACTGTGTGATCATAATTCTTTGTACTGTAATGTTACTTTACTAGAACAGAAAAATACCATGTTAACCACTAGGTGGCATGATTGCATCTAGTCCTTTACTTTACCATAAGCAATTTTTTTGCATCATCTCTACAGTGTTGTATACATTCTGTATGTGTTTCAGGATGAATGAAGAGCAGATTGCCACCGTGTGCCTGTCTGTGCTTAAGGCTCTGTCAGTTTTGCATGCTCAGGGTGTCATCCACAGAGACATCAAAAGCGACTCTATTCTACTTACACATGATGGCAGAGTAAGTTTTTTTTTTTTTTTTTTTTTTTTTTTTACATCATACTACTTGTAGTATTCCTTTCTGAACCCTTCTTCTTAAACACCCAAACATGTTTGATTCTGTTATTTTGCTGATTTATGGAAAATGTGAATGTGCAACACAGCAGGTACTCCAAAGCCAGGTCTGGGAACCTGTAGGTTAAATGTCACCTTTGCTTTAGAAATATTATGTAAACTTGTTTAAAAAAAAAAATCAATTACCACAGTTATCTGTTCCGCTTTGCCTGTTCCACATGAAGCCTTCCATATTTTGGTTTAAAACATACTGCTTTAATGTGATTTATATGTAAAAGTAGCAAACAAATGCTTGCATATTTTGTGAGCATCACAACCAAAGCTTATCAATGTTTCAGTGGTTCTTTTCCACGCACTTATGGTGCACCTAAAATATATACTGATGTGTGTCATACAAGGGCACAGTTTCATTTTGTGGTTGCAGTAAGGGAAGAGGAAGTCTTTTTCAGTAATTGTCATTAGTTTCTCGGCAAGCTTTAGAATGTGCATTTTAATGTTTCATTTCCTCATGTCACATTGGACAGCCAATCATGGGTCAGAAGAACTTGCAGAATAGACAGTATTAAAATGTGAAATATAGCTAAGGTATTGGCTGGAATTGTAGTTGCTTATTTGACAACACTCAATGGCATTACATCAAGATTGAAGCTTCACAGGAAGTGACCTCGTATCTCTTATGCAAAAGTTAGACCAATGTGTGAAACAAGCCTGGAAATTCCCTGTGGCACTAAAGTGATTTGGCACTATATTTATTTGGATAGATTCAAAACATTATCAAATATTTTATAATTAATTTTCTAAACATTTTCAGATAAAGCTGTCTGACTTTGGCTTCTGTGCCCAAGTTTCAAAAGAGGTTCAACGCAGAAAGTCATTGGTTGGAACTCCATATTGGATGGCTCCTGAGCTCATCTCAAGACTGCCGTATGGGCCAGAGGTCAGCTCCTGCTTTTACTTTCTGATACTGCTGTATTTAAACTTAAAAACATGTTTTTTTTCTGTAAACTTTGTTTGACATTTTCTTTGCATCTTCACTCCCTGTACCTTGCTTGATGGTTTATTATGTAATTATCAAATTTGATCTTTTTGCCCACAGGTGGACATTTGGTCTCTTGGCATAATGGTAATTGAAATGGTAGATGGAGAGCCTCCATATTTCAATGAACCGCCACTCAAAGCAATGAAGATGATTCGAGACAACCTACCACCCAAACTAAAAAACCTTCACAAAGTAAATATAATTTTATTTTCCATTTCCATGTTTGCGAGACTTATTATTAAGCATATTCAATGTATTGCTTTATTCTATATAATCCACTATTTTTTACTTGGCGCCCTCTTTTTTTTAATTTAATTTAAATTTTTTTAATTCTCGCAGGTTTCACCCCTTCTCAAGGGCTTCTTGGACAGGATGCTTGTTAGAGACCCTGCCCAGAGGGCCACAGCCCAGGAGCTCCTCAAACATCCATTTCTTGCTAAATCTGGCCCTCCCTCTTGTATCGTACCCCTCATGAGACAAAATCGCATGAGATGAGGGACACCAGCTGGACAACCATTCCACGATGCGCTTTCTCTTATCTCAAAGAACAGACCTTTTGAGGCCAGAGGCCTGCAGTCTGGTGTGATTCCGCATACTTCGGTTTTCAGATCGACCTTTTGAAAAGACAAGACTTGCCTCAAAATGCGTTAAACACTGCTGTTGACTTAAGCTGAGGCTTTTTGAAGGGACCAAACTGATAGAAGCCCTGCAAGGACAACACTGATGATTTTACACTAGTTATATGATCACTGGAAATGTGCCATCTTTGGTAAAGTGAGAATTTAGTGTCAGTGTTCCTCTTTTCCTTGGGAGGGCTTTTGGAGGATTTTGTGGTTTGAAAGATCTCTCACTGTCTGTTTCTGCGCCTTTAACATCAGGAACTTTCTGGAGTCACTGTTTCACCCAAACCCCCCCCGCCCCCCCAATAGTGGTAGGTAGTGCTCCGTTTCTAAACTAAAACTTCATCTGCACCGTAACCACTTTCTAACTTCTAACCAATATAAAGAGGAAGAAAAAAACTACTGAAGAGCTATATTGTACTTTATCAAAAAGAAAAGAAAAACACTAGGCTTCTGTTACAACACTAGGTAAACACTGGATGTGTGCTTTTAATTCTGACCCTTTCTATGTTTTTTTTTTTCGGTGTTTGAAACAATGTCCCATATCATTTTAATAGATTTTTTTTTTATACATGTGTCTTTTTGGGTGACAGTGAAGATATTTTAAGCACTCTTTTAGGATTGAAGCTGCACACCCGCTTTTTTGTTTTGTTTGTTTTTTTTTTTTTTTTTTTTTTTTTTTTTTTAAATCTAACATGTACACAAAAAACAATTATCCCTTTAAACAGCATGTAACATTACCAAATGTATTAAGGGATATTTTAACATGTAGCCCTGCATCTTGACATTACGGTGTACATTCTTGTACAGAATTCCTTTAAGATGTGAACTGTACAGGTGAAACATTCAGGACTACATGAACTTATGACTTGGACCTGGGTGTCAAATTAATGCAGAACATATGATGGTGAAAGCTTTGTCGATTAGGAGGTGAACTGAATTCGGATGCATGAAATCAAACACTATCCTCTAGCACTCTAGGCCTGGCACAGTCCCCATTCCTCGGGCTGTCTGTTAGGGCTTGTTAATGAGGGATGTGACCTCCAGCAGTTTATAATTCCTTTACATTGACTCTTCAGTAGCTGCTGTCCCTGCGTCCTGCTGCAGATAAACACTAACATGAAGTGCCTATGGTGATGTAGCGCTGGGCTTGTATAAGCACATATTCCCATTTTTAGTGCAAAGCTTTGTAAGTAACTGTGCCTATATAATTATTCCCAAGCTCCTGAGACTCGTATGAGAGCACATTCGCTTGCACCTAGCCAGCAACCAAAGATGTGACACTAACTGAGAGATCTACTGGTGTGAACCAGTTTAGATATATTTCCAAACTTCACACTACATATCCCTCAAATTGAGAACTGGATAGACCTTCGAAAGCACATTGATCAGTTGGGAGTTTCTTCTTGAAATAATACGAAGAAATAATATTTTTTCTAATATAAGTGTGTAGGAAGACTGGAGATGTAGCAATGTAATGTACATAATGTGAGATATTTACCTTACCGAGATAAAAACCTTACTGGTGCCTTAACAAATCTCAATTCAATTGTAGTCAAATTCTTTAACAAATCAATCCATGTATAGATCCAGACATCTTTTTTTTTTAAACTAATAATTCATCCCAGCAGCTTTTTTCCTCACAATAGAGTGCTAGACTTTTTTGGAGGAGGAACTAAAAGACAATCAAACTTCTGAGTAACATATACATGACTTAAAGTGTAAGTAGATTAACTGTTTTTTGTTTTTTTTTTTTTTACTGGGAATCATTTGTAAGTATGACTTAGATTTAGAAATAATTCATTCATTTATTTCTTAATAGCCTTAATGCAGTTAACCCTTCCACACTACTGCTGGCAGTCTGTTCTTCAGGGTGTGATTACTCACTTCTTGCCCAAAAAATAAAACAAGTCTCTCAAATTGAAATCTTTCTTTAACATGAAATGTTCACAATATCAGGATGTCCTAAAACCTGCAAGCTTTGCTTTGCTGTTAAACTAGGAAATACTGTATTGTGAGCCATGTAAATGTACAGCTCATTTATACATGTATATGCATTTGTGTTTGGAAGCATATTGTACCGTTTCTCATCTCGTTCTCAATTTGTAAAATGTGATGATTCTGCCGGTGTTCATCAAATAGGTACATTTCTGCATTGTGAAGATGTGCGAATGATCTTGCACCATTATTTCAATTCTCTATTTGCTAATAATATAAAAGTTGAATAGAGACTGTGTTCCATTCAGTTTGTGTAACAGTAGAAATGCTTCATGATCACAGTATACTTTCACTACTATGTGAGGAATGTGTCATGTAGGTTTTCCTTTTCATTGTGTTTATTTAAATCAGTTATGCGCTGATACAGATATGGTACTGGCATTGTACAATATGAATTGCTTTCCTGTCCGATCTGTTAGTTTGCCATACCACCAGTCCAGGTAATGGGATATGCTTATTCATAAAGCAACTGTATCGCTGAAACCATCGTCTGGGTTTCAGTGTGTGTAATGTATACCAATAACCAATATACTGTAGTTCTGCAATTTGTCAGCATCTAAGTTATTGTTTAGATAATCAGTTTGTTTTGGTGTGAAAGAACTGGATTAGAATACACCGTAATGAGCGATAGCATGTAAACAATGATTTAAAATTTGCTGTCTGTCTCAGCTGATTTTAGATGATTTTTCCCCCTTCAAATACAAGCTCTGACTCCTTGTAGACTGCGACTACTACTGACTGGCCTGTTCGTGTCTCAGTGAATTCAGTCCTCTCATTGTATTAACTCTAGTCTTTCAGAAATGTTACTTTTGGTTGACACCCGATCTCAGTTCCCTTTATGATTTGTGAATTTATATGGTTAAAAGGACTCTTACCCCTCCCTTCTCACTTTATTTTATTTTTTTTGGAATACACTTTCCTGCATACAAATCTTTGTCTCTGGACTCCTTTTTTAAAATTTTGCTTTTTGACGAAAGATTTATTTTTCCGCATTATTTAAGCACCAAATCCATGCATGACATAGTTTAACAGCTCTCAAATTGTTTTTGGGGGAAAACAAAATGGAAATTATCCAAAGTTCCAAATTCTACCTCAGATGTACTTATTTATGTACCTAAAGTTGCTTTTTTCCCCTTTGTGTTTTCAAAAAATTAATAGACACTAAATTTGAAAGGTATTTACTGTATTTGAGTCACTCTTCTTTAGAAATTTACTTAATAGATATCAGGGACCCGCACAATGGCAGCTTGCTGGGGCTGGGATTTGAACTTCCCATCATTTACAGTGTTCATGTAATATTTGTACCATGTTATGCTACAATGATGTGAGAATGGTGTGAGCGGGAAATGATTACATCTAACCTGCCTGTACATGAGCAGCTCGGATATGCGTAACTGTTGCGTGTGCGCTGTTAAGTAACAACGAAATGTCTGTGTCATTACACCACTTTTGGCACGGCGTAAATCTCCAGCTATTCAGCTACATCCCATAATTACACTCTAGCAGTCATGCCATTTGGTCTTCATTTGTATGGCTCGGGTTGGTGACTCGATTGTATGGAGTGTAAAAATGTCAGTATGGGTAAAAAGAGAATAAAAATAAATCAGTGAAACAGTACATGTAAATGCCCCGGGAATTGATGCCCATTTCCAGAACGTGTGTGTGGGCGATTTTCCTCTGCGACTGCCTCGGGTGGAACCGGTGCAAATCTTGCAGCCAATCAGACCGCGCCTCTGCGTTATAGCGCCGCTCTGACAGCCAATCAGGAGTCTCGCCACTCCTGGCAACTGGGTTGCGCGGTGAGTCATCTGGCAGCGCCTCTGAAACAGACGCACTTGTTGAGTCGCGCTAGTTCCTGTAGCGGCTCTCTGACTCGGAGGGAATTAAAAAAAAGACAACGCAAGAGCACATTCAGAGAGAGAGAGAGAACCAAGAGAACATGCACTGAGAACCTCCGAGTGAATCTTCGGGAACCAGACGGCCAGTTCAACGCCGAATAATCGCTCCCTCGCTGCGCATCCAGGTAAGAACCTCTACTGTACTGTGTTTGTGTGTATGTTGGTTTTGCCTCTGCGCTCAGCATCGCTGAACACAAGGCATGTGTATGGTCTCATCAAAAGCCAAAAAGGGGGAAAAATCCCAGGAGAGAACCTCTGAAAAGCGGCTTTTCGCGCATTCAGGGCTTTCAGGAGTTTAACTATTACTTCTTGTTCTTTGTGGCACACTTAATAATGAAGCGTATGACCGAGCAAAGCAGCAACAAGCTGTTTCTTTCATTGTAATAATTATTTACTACACCCCCCGGAATTAAAAAAACACAGCAATACATGTACACAGATTACATTTCAATGCTTCTCAGTGCACGTTTGTCATCCTTCTTGCTTTTTAGGGAAAAAAAATTCCTTAGAATTTGCATTGTATCCGGTCAGAAATATGCAATTCAATTTTTTTATTTGTATAGTGGCTTTAACACTGGACATTCTCTCAAATCAGCTTTACATATAAAGCAGTAATAAAAGAAAGTATATGTTCCTTATAATTGTAAGTTTGTCCCTAATGTGCAAGTCAGTGGCAATTCAGGGGGAAAAAACTACCATATACATATACCTCTTTTGGATCATTTGTTTTGTTAATTTCCGCTTTTCTAATTTACTAATCATCATAATATATTTACAAGAACCATGTTACATATAAATAAAATATGACAGCAGATTTTGAACTTTCTATAGCAACAGATCCTGACGCTGGACCTTCTCTCACAATTCCACATCCACATCTGTCAGTAAGCAGACGACTTTATTTGGATAGGACAGGAGGTTGATCAATGAATAACCATTCTCATTGTTATTATTATTATTATTATTATTGACATTATTATACTTTTAGAAATGTTACTGATTGTTCATTTGGGTTCCCTACTACTTGCTCTTTTTCTTGTTTTCATTTTCATATACTATATCTATACTATAAATCAGCAAAGTATTGTATTCACTGTCCCAAATCCCTTTGATGCATGCCATGCTCGTTCATTCTGATAGTCTTTTTCATTCCAAGGTAGCAGCCGCCTACGCCTGTGGTCTAATGTGCACATTCTCTGTGCGAAAGGCATACAATATGAAAGCCAGCTTCCCCCTCACACCAGCCTATTGGTTATAACTTGGCATTTCTAAAGGCTTGCCGCAACCAGTAGGCAGTGTTTATATCTCAGAATTACTTTCAGAAGTCTGGCAGGAAGTTGTGGCACAGAAAGCTAGTCATTTCGACACCAATCTTATGCGCTGTGCATATTTTCACACTGTGCATTTTGAGTGACCTCGTTTGCATGTGCAGGTCTTGCTCAGGTTCACTTCTCCTTCTCCTATGGTCAGGATAAGGGTGCGGTGTTTGTTAATCAGCTGCTGCGTTTGCAGCTGTGCATGAACCCCACCTATTTCGGTAAACACGATCCGGTGTGCGTTTCCTAGAGACCCTTCCTTCTATGCATTCTTTCTCTTTCTCTCTAAAACTAACTTATCTCGTTCATTTTTTTGTTCAATTTAGATTTTAACCAGCGTGGTGTGATTGTTTTGCCACCAGGACGAGTGGTTTTCATGTCTACACACCGTCTCTCACTGTGGCCATGTTTGCACGCTCTAATGGGCTATGTGGTCTTCATACTGACTTCCCTGCCCAAAATCAGCACAGGTATGCCTCTCTATATTAGCTCCCATTCCAACCAGATCACATTATTTTTGTATTCGTTCAACATACGAAACCAAGTATTTGTTATTGAATCAAATGTGTCTGGATCTCATTCTTTTGTGTCGTGGAACTTTCAGGTCAGAACTGTTCTCACCCGATTATCCCTGAGCATGGCGGCTTCTACTGCAAACCTACTCCATGTAGGGGCTTCCTTCCAAAGAGTCGCATCTACTACTTCTGCGAGACAGGATACGTTCTATCAAACAGCGTTCACCACTCCAGCTGCCGCAAAGGACGATGGGAACCAAGTATCCCCCCCTGCGTACCTAGCACGGGTAAGACAGAAGGGTCAAACCTGTTATTTAAGTTTTTTGTTAGTGGGAAATATATAATTTTTCCTGTTCATGTCATGATGTGTATCATGTGCATACTATATGTCCAAAAGTATGTGGGTACTTGACCATAACACCCATATGTGAGACCTTGCTAAATTATATAGAATATTGTGTGTCCCTGCTCAGAACTTTAGGATTGTCCAGACTTCACAGTGACTTACTTCCTGACCTGCTCACGAATGCCCTTGTGGCCGAATGAGAAAATTCCAAAACTCCAAAATCCTAGGAGAAAACCTTTACAGAAGAGTGGAGCTTATTATAAAAGCAAAATGACTAAATATAGATGCAGATACTGGTGTGAAAACCCTTTTTCACAGTGGATGAGTATAAATAAACTATGACAGCATATTTTGGACTTTCTATAGCAACAGATCCCGACTCTTGACCTATAGTAACACGTGTGCAGACCATTGTTTCCCCCTCTCACAATCCCACATCCACATCTGTCAATAAGCAGACGAGGAAAACACTAATATGGGTAGGACAGGAGCTCCTTTTTGCTCTGTGTCCAGTGTTGGGGTCCTAAGTTTTTAGGGAGGAAACATTCATTGGTTGACCTACATAAAGCCCTGTATTGTATCAGAGAGTGAGGGAACTGAAAAGCAGAAGCTTGACTTATAGCTCAGCGTCTGTTTGCTTCCTCTTTTGAGCTGAGCCGCATAGCTGCAGGAAACCAATGGTGTGAGCAGGAAATGAACACAGCCACCATACTAACCAAAATATCTTTTTCTGTGATGCATTTAAAGCCCCAGAAAAGTACTGCGTCATCACTTTCAAAGATTTTCACAAACCACTTGAAGAGACACTTTTCTTATATTACTCTGTCTTCCTGTCTCCATTACAACGATAGCACATCCTGTTTTCGGGAGATTAGTTCAGAAATTAACTGCTGTTTGTGCCGTGTGTGCTCTCACAGCTGGACATGCTAAATATGAAGAAAGAGTGAACAATTCTATCCCCAGTGTGGCTACGACTGCTGTGGGCGTTTCTATTTTTCTTCTCACCACTACAGCATGCATGGTCATCAAGTCCCGACTCTACCCTTGTCAGACTCAAAGGTACAATGCTCCATTATTCTATAGATAGAGCTGTCTGTCTGTATGTTTCTATCTGTCTATCTATCTATGTCTGTCTATCTGTGTTTCTTTATGTCTGTCTTTCTGTCTATCTATGTATCTGTCTGCCTGTCTGCCTATTTATCAATCTATCTATCTATCAGTTTGTATGTTTCTCTGTGTCCATATGTCTGTCTGTCTTTGTCTGTTTCTGTTTCTCTACATTTTACACTCTTGTCCAGATTGAATTACAACTAAGCAATTGAGGGTTAAGGGCCTTTCTCAAGGGCCCATTAGTAGTAGCTTGGTGGTGGGATTTGAACCTGTGATCTTCCGGTCCAGAGGCCAATGCCTCAACTACTGAGCTAGCACCTATCTATCTATCTATCTCTGTCTGTTTCTTTATCTGTATGTCTGTCAGTCTGTCTATATCCACCCTTGTTTGTAATCCTGAAAATGCAGTATAAGCAAATCCCATTATCTCACAATAAGTAATCAGTTTCGACTGTAAACGATAAAGTACATCTTATTTTTCGTCAACAGCCTAATGCTAATAATAATACTCTGTTGGTGCACGTAGTTATGGCTGACTCTCTTTCAGCAGGCGATCGTCTGATCAGTTGGACTTGATGGTGGACGGCTTGCCCGTGTCTCTGCCCACCTATGAAGAGGCGGTGTACGGAAGTTGGGGTCAGCGCATCCAGCCCTTGCGCGGACCCACACAGCTCCTGCTGGCCTCGTCAGAGAACAGCCCATTATCATCTCTCATCCAGTCAGGCTCCAGTAACCGCACAGACACTTCGAATCAAAGCTCAGAGGCACCGCCGCCTTACGAAGAGATGCAGCCACGCTCTGTGGACGGAGGAAACGAGGGTGAGGCACGAGCTTCTCACATTGCACTTTCTGTTGAAAAGGACAACTAACTGCCGGCCGTGTGAGCTCACCTTCAGCTTACTGATTGTTAATGCTCTTGCCAAGGCCTCACACATATCAGTGTAGTTCACCGTCAGCTTTCGAAAGGCTTTTAATTATATCCGGCATTTATTTTATCCGAATGAACTCCTGCACCTGGTAGATATTTAGTGCAGGGTGTGATGTGCACAGTGATAATGATTGTTTCAATGTTTTCAGTGGTCCTGGAGACATGTTTATTGTTGCCCTCAGTGAGGGGATCGCAGTGGTCTTGTGGACTGTAATAACACATACATTACCTTAGTAGACTGTGATTTTTCTGTTGTATGACTGCATCTTTTACTAGTCCATGGTGAGCACATGAATGTGACTTCACAGCCACACATGTACTAATAACCGATTATTTAAACGCAAAGGGCTCGTCTTTACCATTAACTATTTACTCAATAACCTATAAAACTCATGTCAAGTGAACAAAACGTTCAAGGTGCTGGCTCATAATACTGATTGTGGAGTTGATTTGAATTATTGGTCATCATTGGTATAATTATTTGCATTATTCAAAGATCAGTTCATCTGTATTCGTTACGTTGTCAATGAAACAGTGTATTAATGCTGGAGTTCATCGTTCGTTCGCATTAAATAATGTGTAAAATAATCCCACTTATGTCAGCCTTCCACCTTAAGCCTTGCTACCTGCTTTCTGATACTGGTTAAAAGATGGTGTGTATGTGACCTATAATGACCTATAATGATCTATTATGTTATTATAACGACAACCTTTTTTACTTTCGTATATAGCATTTAGAGAGAAATATATATTTACTGTATATAAATGTCTTATCAAATGACTAAACCTTTTTGAATGGAAATGGATTAAAACAGTCCCTGTGCTTTATTTGTGAAGTTTAATTGGTTGATTTTAGGTAAAAATTGTTGGTCTTTGCTTATGTAACTCCTGCTAGTTTTACAGATTGATTGATTCCTGCTTCCAATCTTACTTTAAGCCAAAACATTGTTGAAAAACAGGCCAACGTTCATTTGTCTTCTACCGATTTATCCGATCGTCCCTCGGGTCACGGGGACCCTGTTCCTCTCTCAGGGATCTACACATCACACAATTACAGTGTGAGGAAATATTATGACATGTTTTTGGAATAAGGACACGGGTGTAGGAGTGACGAGGTAACAGTGGAGGTGGCGGGTGAGAAAACTTCCACACGGAACAGAAGGAGAGTTTTTTAAGGTTTTAGAAAGTAGGAGGTGTTTTAGGCTTAGTTTTTCCCTTTCAAATGTCACCAATTGCATAATGGCATTGTATAATTAAAGTGAACAACAACCTGAACATAACCTTTGTGCAGGTCCCAAGCTTGAATAAATGGGGAGGGATGCGTTAGGAAGGGCATCCAGTCTAAAACATGCTCCAAATATAATACGCAGACATTCAAGATGTTCTGCTTCTGCTTGCTTGTTCTTAAAGAAAATAAACTGAATGTTGTATATAGGTAAAACATCATACACTATGTTTTATTGTATTTCTATTTTTTTAAAAAAAAGGTAATTCATGGTTAAAATTCAGAATTAAAAACAAGAGGTACAACAACAACAAAAAAAAGGAAATGTCTAAGCCGATCCACTCAAATGTCTTATTGCCCTTCCCCTTAAAAGAATAACAAAAACAAACAAACAAACAAAACATCACTGAGAACAAATCCATGAACAAAGATTTTTGATGAGAGTGAATACTGCATCGTTACAGAGAAAGCTAGTCCATATTGAAAATACTACATGATCAAAAACCAACACACCAAGTGATTAAATGCAATATGACAGGTTATAAACACTCCCTGGCTACCGTCCCCCCAAACTGCTACACCTCTAACACAACAGGTTCCTATTTACATCGGATACTACAGTGAAGAGCAGACAAGCGTCAAAGATTACTGCAAACTCCAAATGGACACAAAGATACAAGAGAAAACAAATGAAACTATATTTTACATACATTTCACAGATGCAAAGCTTTATATATATATATATATATATATATATATATATATATATATATATATATATATATATATATATATATATATATCACATATATATATACATATATATATATATATATATATATATATATATATATGTATATATAAGTTTAAAGAAAAGTTGAGGACTTCCTGTGTGCGTTATGTATGGCATTAATCAGACATGTACATTCCTCGATTTAAAAGTGAGGTTGGAAATGAACCTAAACATCATTCATTTCTAACAGAAAAACAAAAGTAAGCGACTCATTTTTCACAACCACATAATGAATATGGGGTTACATAATGGACATTGTGGTTATTTTACTTCAACTTCCATAACCACGGCAACGTGAAACAAAATTGATGACCAGGCAAACAAATTTTCACTCTTGCACTGTAAAAAATTGTTTAAAAAAAGTACTATGAATAGCACTGTCCTCGTTCCAGATTGCACAATACTTTGCAAAATTTCTCTCATCCGAGTGTTATTTGGACGATTGTTGGTTTCACAGCATCAGTCAGCTCTTCTCGAGTCTGAGGTGGGGTTTTTTTTTTTTTGTTTGTTTGTTTGTTTCCGTGAGGGCGGTGCGACCGATACCAACACCCGTGAGAAATTTCTGCTTGAAGGACGGAAGGTGAAAGCCAACTAACGCGAACTCGGTTCTCAGTCGGCACAGCAATCCTGCCGGGATCTGTTCTGTACGGAAGCGGATTGAATTTGCAGGCGATTGACCACCAGGATTTCTTGAACTGTGTTGTGACGATTACACAATTTATTATGAATCCTTAATAAGAGTTAAAAAAAAAGACAATAAAGCACCTTGGATTTTTGCTTCATTATTGACATTACATTTGTCTTCTCAGGAGAGTGATGATATAGTCCCAGTTAGAGCCATTAAATCAGGGGGTTGTGCTGCAAACGAATCCCTCATCAAAGCTGTTGGAAACAAGCAAGAGAGGAACAAATTTTAGTGGCTTAAAACAAACAAACAAACAATAAAAACATGCAAACACTTGTACCAAAGGAAAAGAAAAATAACATCATCATGCAAACTAAAACCATCCTGTACGCTGAACCTTTTATACGTCTATAATGAACTGCTATTATACACTGTAGTTAGACTCGTCATGCACATTCAAATCAGGTGAATTGCATAAGAATTACTGTATTTTATGGACCATTTGTTAAGAAATGATGAAAAGAAAAAAAGGGTTACTTTTAATTCACAGTTAGTGTCTGTTGTACTTAATTCTCAATATGATTTTTATCAGCTTTTACTAGCAGGTGAAAAATCCCTTAGAGATTCAGAAAAAACACAACATCAGGTACGACTAAACCAAATATGTGTTTCCATTAAAAAAAAGAATGCAAACTCGAACACCACAAGACATTTCTAAGTAGAAATGTGGTACATGACAAATTTTTCCCAGGTGAAGAAAATAAAACCTTTCACAACAGTTCAAGAGCAGATCAAGAGCTTCCTTCAGGATGTAGGCGTATCTGTGTCAAAGTCAACAATCAAAGAGAAAACTCTCCAAAGATAAGTACAGAGGGTTTACCGCAAAATGTATATAACTGGTAATGCTCAAAAACAGGAAGATCATGGTTTTACCGAAAACATTTAAATTGCCTGTGCAGTTAAGACAAAGATCGATTTGTACTGGATTGATGAGAGAGAAAAAAAGTATGGAGAGAAGACAAGACTGTTCATGACCCAAAGAATAATAACCAATGGCATGGGCTGGTTCCCTTTTATTCACTGCCAAAAGCAACAGGATTTTCTGCTCAGATTTTACTTCAAAGCTTGGTAGGTTTTACAGTGCAGATGAATAGAAGACTGAAGGGGACAAAACCCAAAAACAAACAAACAGGAGAGCGCTGAAGTAAAGGTCTGTCAGTGATGAAACAGTGTCACATGTAAGTGGTTCCAGACAAATGCAAACAACTTTTTTTTTTTTAATTGTAACACAAAATTAAAAGGCTGGTTTTATCATTATTATCAGCATATTAAACTAAACTGATTGAAGAAATGGAGGTAATTGTGTCCAATTACAAATATTCGACAATTATAAAGAGCTCTGTAAATCAAAGACTTTAAAAATGCAGTGAGAGAACTAGAATGAAACAGTGTCCTCTAGTGTGTACCTGCTGTATCACCAAGTGCGTGTGTTCCTCCCAGCACAGGGTCTCTGTCTGTCAGAAGCTGACTTTGTTTCCAGCTCTCAGGCTCCAGCTCAACCAAACCACCTGCGACCTGCAAGTCCATCTGATCCAAAACACACAATTCAAACATTTACTTTAACGAACACCACATGCCTGTTTACACTGCTAAATACACTAGCTATTATCTCCTTACCAACGAGGAGTGTGCAAGCAGAAACTCATCCTCTATGGAGAGGTTCTTCCGTCTCTTCTCCCAGTTGGATGTTAGAGATTGCACGTCTTCCCTCTCGTCGAGGCCCCTGTTTAATACCAACAGTCTTATGAATCAGGCACAAAATCTACACTAAAGTGTTTTATATATATATATATATATATATATATATATATATATATATATATATATATATATATACAGATAACTTTGCCTGACAGATAAACACACGTATGTCAGTTGAACTTTTGACTGAGGTAATTGTGTGAATAAACTATATTTAATTATTCCACAATACCTTTTCTTAGACGTTGTGGTTGACACTTCAGTAAGCTGTGTCTCTGTGTCAGGCAACTGGGGCAAGAAGGTCAGCTGGAAGTCTTCATCCATGGAGATGTACGGAGCCAACATATCCAGATCCATGTCATCCAGATCCTGAAATACAGACGTATTATTATTATTATAAGCATTTCTGCTCGTGTTTTCCATATGAAAATAAGGCTCCGATCATTTCTCTGATGTTAGTGATCCATCTACCTGCATTGGCTTTTTATGAGTCTCCTCAGGCTTGTTAGCAAAGAACTTCTCCACATCACCAGTATCCATGAGGAACTCATCACCAGAGCTCTGAGAGACACAACAAAAATCGATCAAATCAAGTTCCAGAGGAAGGCAGGAAAATTTTGCACAAAATGTTGCGTGTGACTCACCAGCTCGGGAGAAGTTGGGCTGGAGTTGTCGAATATGGGAGAGAGGAGCTGGCGGAGTTTGGGGGTGCACAGGTCCTTTGGACATTCGGGCACTGTGTTGGGGCTGGATGGTGGGCCAAAGGACAACTCGATAGGCTCTACAGGATTAAGGAAATAGAATTCTTTTGAATTAAAAAAAAAAAAGAGAGATATTTTTGTATGTTGAATTTTAAATAACAATATTTCTACAGGATAAAATTAAGCACTTTCCCTTTAAATCCCTGCCAAGAGACAAAGTGTCCAGCTTGGCATACGATCAAACAAGGAACTAGAAACGCCTTCCTTAAGTGTAAAAAAAAATCCAAGTGCCTCCATTCACTATGTGTCTTTTAATAGAATCCCATAACATGAGAAGTGTGTTCATGCTTCACCTGTCAGTGGAATGATGGTGTCTCCTGGGGCTGGTGCCAGCTGCATCAGATCCTCTGGATTGTCCTTCAAACTGTGGAAAATCTCACTGCTGCTACTCATCTCGTCCTCGGAGTCCTCCACCTTAATCAAATGCAGTTCCGGCGTCGTCTCGCTGCGTGTCTGCTCAATGGAGAACACCGTGTCTGCCTCCTCCACCGAACTGTAAGACAGAGACAGCAATTAGACGCCACACACAAACAAAGGGGGGTGGGGGGGTGGGGGGGGGGGGGGTGCGGGGGGGGGTCCTAAGAAATACATTTTGGTTATGGATATGATCTAAGCACCTGAGAATGAAGTTGAGGCAGACAACAGCTTCAGGCTGCGAGGTCTTGTTGTTGTAGATCACTGTGGCCTGAGTCTCTGTCCAAACAAATCCTCCGTTCTTAGCCAGGAAGCGGTATTGGCTAGTGCACACCTGACCTTTGGTGACCACTGTGGTAGGACAGTACAGGTGTTACCAAAATGTTTGCTTTTGGAAAAAAAAAATAAAGCAACCTTGTAATTATTTTAATTTACTTACAGATATGCAAGCTCCTTGTTAGGTGATCGAAATCAAGTGCATGGAAGAAATCATAGGCAGATCGGCCAATTAGATCATTTGGATGGTATCCAACAAGCTCAGTCACCCTGTGAGCACATGGACATGGGATTTATTGTCCTTGACACAGTAAAATGCATGATAAACAAGTTCAATCTCTGCTCAGCATCGCCCCCTTGTGGTTAGAGAGAAGAAAATCCTAAAAAAAAAGAACACGATGTTCTATTTCTTCCAACCTGAATAAACAAAAGCTCATTGCCTTTTAGCAGCCTCGACCTCAACCAGCATAAACATATTCTTCCACTAAACATTTAAATATCAGCATGTGGTTTCTTTCGTTTTTTCGTTTTTTTTGTAATATATTTGAAGTCTACATGAGCAAAACACGACACTCCTACATTAAAGGAATTCAGCGTTAAGAAGGACACAGCAACCACAAACAATCCTTTTTGGATAAATTCCAAAATCTAATCACTGCATTTGTTGGTTACAAAAGCTGGACAGATAATTCCTTACAATATTACATTTAGATTTTGCAACGACTGGTGGTATTGTATGTTCATTTAATAAAGCTCAAAAAATAGCATAATTATAAACTAAATCAAAACAGCCACACTCTGAGTTTCACTAAACTTCGCCTCAGTTTATCTAGTGTGTTAGATTTAGTGAACTTCGGCTGTTTATGCTTTACTTATGTTCCATTAGAAAAACAAGATTTGTGCACGTAGGCTCAATACAGTTATTCTTAGTGCCAAGTATGTGTAGAGTGCACACATGCAGGGACAGAGACACACACACAAACTCTGCTGACCTACTGGATGAATATGAGTAGGGGTGTGTACTTTAGAGAATGACCGGCACTCTTTTAGGGAGGCACGAGTAATACCGCGTGCTTACCGGCCGTCACACTGATTGAAGTGCAGGTCCATGTTGTGGCGTGTGAGGAAGGTGTTGCTGTCCAGTGGGAATTCCACGCAGCTCGGGTGGGGGATGGGTTCACACAGCAGGGTCATATAGCTCCCTGCAGGGGATGAGCCTTCCCCTTCCTGGTTTAGTGTCTTCATGTGGCCTATGCAATGAACCACCTGTACCCAGAAATAGAACAATAAAATCTCTGCATGAAGATATACGGTCTTCTGATGACTCTTTAGTAACTTTACTCGTTTCAGGTCTGGGTTCAAATCAGTTGCACGAATATCTTGGCTTTCATTTGTGTCTTAAATACATTCTTTATGTGAAAGTCACTGATCTATTAAAAAATACATATTTAACTGAAATTACTGCACTGCATGTGTGTGAATAGGTTTCTCCTCAATGAATTGTATCAGGTATAATGGGCCACTGTACAGTGCCTGAGGCCTGGAGATTAAAACTGTGAATGAAACTAAACAATCAATCATAACAGACACAAGCAAAATTACTGTTTAGATTATGTCAGTGGTGAAAATGAATGTGATCTATTACCCATGAACTTCATAATCAAAGCTTTGTAAGTGAGACAAACATGTTCTGGAACAAACATGTTACCTCATGTCATTTTTGTTATTATTGCAGTAGACAGGGTAGGACTACCTTCCAGGCGGCAGACTTGATGTTCACCGTTTTGCCGCGGTTTGTAAGTGTGCTTTTCAATCTCAGGAAGAAGTTGCACTCCGTACAAATCTCAGACTTCTTCTTAAAGAGTCCTATATTAAAAACAATAAAAGGACACTGTTAATTAGCCTGCTTTAATTTGACGTTGCTAGATCAGTGTTCAGCAACAATCGCCTTCAACTAAGAAGTGAAGGATTATTTTACCAGGTTTGGTGGTAAGAAGGTCTCGCAGCTCCTCTTGATCGCACGGATGAATGTATTCGTACACACTCTGGCCTAGCAACTCCAGCTACAGAACGTGACGCATGCATAATGATCAGAGAGATTTACAGTCACCATGCTATTAGCACTCCCACATACACAATGAAATTATTTAGAGTTCCTGTGTACCTCAGATAGACCTAGGATTAATCTAAATGACACTACAATATGCACTCTGCACGTGTGTGTGTGTGTGGGGGGGACTTATGCCTGTGTGTCTCCATAGTGTATTTATATGTAGAATAATATAGAAAAGGCTCCCCTGACCTGCGTGATGCCGATAAATTTGCTGACGTTATCAGAGAGGAAAACCATGTCCCCATCTTCATTTAAGACCAGGATGAATCCAGCAAGTGCCTGCTGGTAGAATGCATCAGTGGGATCTTCCTCTTCCTTCTCTTCCGGCGATGCCTTGGTCCATGCTGTAGGAGGTCAGTGATAGCAAAAACAACATATTAGTAACGAGACCGAAAGCATGGATTAGAGCAAACATTGTCAACAGGCTTGAGGATTATTAATATACAACACTGTACTTGATGATGATGATGTCATGCTTCTGCGTGAACATGACCAGCATGGTACTTTGCCAGAGTGATCATCAAATCAACTTACAGGAGTGGAGAAGGTGGTGCATACGCAGATAGCTGAGAGTCACCCTCATGATGCCAGCTTTGTCTAGGTGTGAGGTGATGCGGCGTGACAGGGGCAACGAGTGGGCAAGCTCATAGAACACCTCTGTCTCCTGACTCCGTCTACAACGCGCCGCATCCCGCAATCGCACCTTCCTTTGATCAGAGCTTGATCTGGGAAGAGAGTGAAGTAAGAAAATAATAAGTGGGTGCTAAAACTCGTACAATGACAGGGTGTGTCAGATCACAACCACAACCCTGACGTAATTACATTGTCTGCTTTTGGAACACATTTCAGAACCAACTGAGTGTAATTACAGGTCATCATATTAACAAAAAAATAAAAAAAAAACGAGACAATTTAGCATACCTTCCTATAATAAACACTTTAATGACTGGCTCAAATTAAGACTGAAGTAAACATATGAGTAACAAGTGAATAAGTAATCAGTTTTTACCCCCTCACATAGGTTTCATTATAAACTTGCCACATAAATAATGCTAGGACTACTCCTCTGCTGCCACCAGGTTTTCTTTTGCCAACTTTGGCATGGCCAGATCAACTTTCACCTAAAACAAAACATAACAAACAAAAAAACCACCCCCATTTACTATTTCAAACTCTCTTTGCCCCCTTCCCCCAACAAAAAAGTATGGTGTCTGTTAGGCATCAGAGCCCATCCTCCAAGCCCCCTTCTGTCGACCCTAACCCCTGGCACCCCGCCATGAGACACCAGCTGAATCCTAAATATGCCCTAAAGTAGAGTTGTTTACCAAACAATTTTTAAAAAGCCCACTCCAACTACTTCCAACGGAATCCTGACCAATATGGCATCTCTGGGATTTATTATTTTTTGTGAATGCAGTATTTTCTGTCCAACGTAGGTGATTATATAACAATTAGACACCAAAATTGTTACGTGTTATTAGTATGTGTTCCAAAGTGCCATACATGCACCTTATGCATTCCTAGTTAATAAACATGACCGTTGTTCATGAAACTAAATTCCAGCTCTACTCAGCATCTCCACACAATTATTGTACTCTATATTTCTATAGACTTTCTAGAAAAGTCTTATATTATGACCAGATGTCACTTTTCATGGGAAAAAGCTCTGTGAATATAACATAGTCATGTAAGTCACATGTTTTAAACCGCATGGTTTATGGTTTAAAACCAAAAAAGACTACAGAAATAATATTTTGTATTTAGGTCTCTCTTGAAAATGAATTAATAATAATAATAATCTCTTGAAAAAATTATAATAAATAGAAGCCTAGAGGCATTAGTTAAGTGTGAACAACATTTATGACGTTGTTGTTTGGGTTGAGACCAGCAAATGTTTGTCTCAAAATAGATAAGACAAGATAAACAGAACAATAAAATTATATTTCACTACATAAGAGAAATTTCTATGCAACACCAACTTCCACCTTATTCAAAGCCAATGTACGAAATGACCTATATACAAAGTCAGCAACAAAATACAAAACTTGAACCATGCCAGAGTTCTACTGCACTTTCGTTTTATACTAGAGTGGAAATTTATATTAAATATACTAGTTTAAGACTCTTTAAAGGTCATAAAATCCAAGGCAAACACACTGCAGTCTGCCAAAAACAACACACACACACACACACCACAATTCCACCTGGGAAAAGAAAGATCAGATTAAAACACTATACTGAATAAACATTTGAAACAGTACAATGTGATGAAGAAAAGATGTGGCTACATGCAGGAACATGAATGACTTCATTCAGTTCAGCATGACCAACTTTCTAAACCCCTGTGGAGTTTGTGACATTCAAAAATTCTTGCTCATATAGAACAAAAATCTTGTGGAATGTCAAGAACATGTTGTACAAAACCTGAGCAGGGCAGGAGTTTCATGTGTTGACAGGATATCTAGTGATCATACAAATGGTATCCAGTATGAAATTAGAGCTGCATTATACTCTATTTAGAGGCTATATTGTGTAATAAGACTGTAGTAATAGGTGCCATAAATCTGTACCCTATTAATAAACACTCACTTTAATACTTCAGAATAAAATATCATGAGAATGTTTCTACAAGGGCATCTTTAATAAGGAAACCTTTATAAAAAAAAAAATTAATAAAAAGCTTGTAATAGATCATATTAAAGGTGAAGAAGCCAAAAGACTCGGCTGACTGTGGTATTCTCTATATCGTGAAGTAATTTAGTATTGTCAGAAACTTGTTCTGGGAGATGCACAATGCAATAGGTCATAAAGGTCAAGCCACTTGGCCCCCGGGCCATCACAAGACTAAACAGAACTAAACTGCCATTGGGGGAAGGGGGAAAGAGACACATTTTTAATAAACTACTACATTTACTAGTGTACATGTGTACAAGTACAAGTAGTGTACAAGTGTCTCAACAAGAAGACTTTCAGAGTTACATTCTTAAAACTAACATAAAATACAGGATATGGCAAAAATAAATTATTTACAAAAATCATTGGCTCGGTACATGTACTTTGCACAATGACAAAGTCGAATCTAATCTAAAAAAAAACAAACAAAAAAAACACTTTATAAAAAAATAAATATATAAAAAACAGTCCCTGAAGCTATATCCACATATTTATTTGATTATGATTACACCATTTTTTCATTATAAGACTACATTAATAAGAGTCATAGATAGGTAACATGTTTTCTAAAACTAAACAAAACTGAATATAAAACATCAACAAAAATATTAAGTTATAAGCTTAAACTAAAACACATCACATTGACTGATAATAATTGTTATTATTATCATCAAGATAAGAATAATATTTTAATAAAATGTTCATTTGGATCATGGTAATAGAACGTACAATGTGAATGGAAATAAGAGTCCGTGTAGTCTTGTGTGTGTGGAAAGCTTCAAATAATTAAAAAGACGATGTTGTAAGATATAGTCGAATAGTCGGGTTATATTCCTTAAATAATGCAGGGGTTTGAAAAAAAGTTCATATTGAGAAAGAGTTGTGGGTGTGTGTGTGTGTGTGGGTGTGTGTGGGTGTGTTGGAGGAAGAGGAGAGCTCGCACAGCTTGACGATCTTCCGCCATATTTTAGGAACACAGAGTTCTCAGCTGACACCAAGCCCCAAACCTTCGCACGCAACTCCACTCAGTGTTTGTCTGTGAGGCAGAGATAGAACACGACCCAAACATTTTGATCCCAAAGCCTCCCATGAGCCAAGACCCACACACACACACACACACACACACACACACACACACACACACAAGTACTTTGTGATTTGGATTTGGCCGACAATCTTGCGCAAAGGGTACATTTCCGGAACATTCTTTAAGTGTGAGCAGTTCAGCGAAGTTCACTTTTGGAGGCGTGTTCATAAAACGTTCGTAAACAAAGCAGAGCTGCAGCAGGGAGGCGGTGTGTATGAAAGAAACACAATGTACTCTGTAGCTCAGACACTGGATTATAGGGCACACGGCATCGAAACATATCTATGTTTGTGTTTACCTTTTACCCCAGGTCCCCGTTTGTATTTAATTTTTTTAATCAAACTGCAAGTTATCATTTAAATAAAACAATGGAGTGAAAAAGACACACAAATGCAACATATATTCCTCTACTGTGAATAAAGGGATTTATAGGGATATTATCTGGATTGGTTCAATCTCTTTTTTTGAATACTGCCTTTATATGGAAACCCAATAACATGTCTGGCTCCTGCTTCCATAACCCTGATCCAGTGTTAATGGCTTTTGTTTTCCATTTCGTGCTGCAATTAATACCGTTCATTTTCATGCTAGATTTCTGCACAAAAATAAAAAATACAATTCCGACTCCGGAGACTTTATGTCCCGAACCGAGCACGCTGCCGGACCTCCTCACAAGCATTTCACCCCAAGTGTGTGCGTTTATTAGCCTGTTAGCTGCCGTTAGCCTGTTAGCTGCAGTTAGCCAGCTGTGCATTGGTTTTATGCCACAGTTCCTCTACAAATGCATCCAATCCATACAACAATCAGTAATGAACTGTTTATAGACATACATACCTTTTTGACACAGTAGGCGTCATGGTGCAAGTGACGAAACCAAAACTTCAATGTAGACAATATTCCACTGATCAATCCGCGATCGCGCTCACCTCAGCTCTCACACACACATACACTGAAACACACACACACACACACACACACACACACACATACAGCACTACTGCTCCAGATCTCTGAGCTGTTTATCTCTGCTGCGCAGGAGGCGGTGTTTCACTACAATAAAAGTCACTTGGGTGCGCGGCGTGTGTCTAAATTTATGAATATACCATACTGTTTATGAATGCTACAGTGTGGAAAAGACAGCATGGCTTTTGGCGTTAACACAATATTTGGATAATAATATAAAAGAAGATAGATAGACAGACAGACAGACAGACAGACAGACCGTGGAAAGAGGAATGATCATTTATGTGATGTAATAAGGAGCAAAAACGGCAGGAACAGAAGGACAGCATTAAAATAACAATAGCACAATTTGAGCAAAATGACAACAAAGTGCAGAATACAGCAGGAGAAGACATTTAGAACCAAATAATCACCAATCCTTAAACTGAGAGGTAATATGAGTTTAGAGCTTGAGGGCTGCTATGATGTGAGGTCCTATACATTCTGAAAGGGTCACAAGACAACCTTATTTAATTTTTATGTGAATGACAAGCCTGAAAATTTACAATTATATACAAATAAAATATCTTATACCTGAGTTTTCAACTAGATGTACGCACAATTAAATCCACAATTAAAACCATAATAGTATGGTTCTACTATTAATTTTTGATTCAGATATATCTGGCAACAACATTGCTCTCTTATATATATATATATATATATATATATATATATATATATATATATATATATATATATATATATATAATTCATTCATTCATCTTCTACCGCTTTATCCGATCTTCCCTCGGGTCACAGGGGAGTCTGTGCCTATCTCAGGCGTGTATGGGCATTAAGGCAGGATACACCCTGGATGGAATGCCAACCCATCGCAGGACACACACACACACACACACACACACACACACACACACACACACACACACACACACACACACACACACACACACACAATTTAATTTTCTTTTCCATTGTTCTTGAGGAAAGTCACATATGGACAATAAAAGGTTTCAAAACGTCTTTTATAATTTTTTGAGAGTTAAATATTCTTAACCAATCTCCCTATAGGATAAATAAAGTATTCTAGTATTATAATTTTGATTCTTCTGTTCATACACAACAACCTAGGTAATGAAAGAATGAAGATGTTAAACTTTATTTTCATTGAAAATTTCTCCGTTCCAAAAACGGAGAAATTAAGAAAGTTGACTGTGGGGGTCAGACAGTTAGATAATATTGTTAAAACTAAAAATGTCAAATTTGGATTCCAACTATCCACTTTTTTTTTCACTATCCAAGTTTTGTCTTTTTGCCTTTTACATGGTTTGTTACATAGAAACAAAGGTCTATGCATGTTTTTTTCAAAAACAATGAAAAAACAAACTGCTGACATTGGCTTTTCAATATTTCCACCATTTCATTGTGGTGGATGTTTTCAGGTAATTCATTAACAAATATAACCTTGTATAATGACCAAACATGCTCTTTAAAACAGAGCTGTTAAAAATTATAACAAAATGGCGTCAGTCTAAACTGTTAACATAAAACAGCATGGAAAGAGAGCACCAGAAAATTAAAAAAGCCCTGAGTGAAGCTGATCAGCTTATTTCTCCACTCCTTATAGAAACTAATAAAAACAATCCTAGATTTCTATTTAACACTATAGCAGAGTTAACTAGGAATAGGAACACGATAGAAATCTCCACAGTAACAACATTAGTAGCGACGACTTATGAATTTTTTCAATAACAAAATAACAAATATTAGGGAAAATATTCAGGCTTAAATCCCGTTTTTTCATTGATTCTGGTGATAAACTAAATACACCAGGCCAGATCCTAGATCATTTTACTCTTGTTGAAGAGAATGAATTAATTTCACTCATCTCTTCTGCTAAATCGACAACGTGTGTATTAGATCCCGTACCGACACATTTCTTAAACAGGTAGTAACATCAGTATCAGAACCCCTGCTGACAATAGTAAATTCTTCACTCAGCAGTGGGTATGTCCCAAAATCCTTTAAATTAGAGTCATTAAGCCACTAATTAAAAAACCTGACCTCGACCCCAGTGAACTATCAAACTATAGGCCGATATCAAACCTCCCCTTCATTTCAAAAATCTTAGAAAAGGTAGTTGCACAGCAGTTAAGTTCATACCTACTTAAGAATAACATACACGAACTTTACCAATCAGGATTTAGACCTCATCACAGCACAGAGACAGCACTCGTCAAAGTAGTGAATGATCTCTTACTGGCCTCTGATCAAGGCTGTGTCTCTCTGCTGGTATTACTCGACCTCAGTGCAGCCTTTGACACCATTGACCATAAAATTCTCCTTCACAGATTAGAAAAGGTAGTAGGAATTCAGGGAACAGTCCTTGCCTGGTTCAGGTCTTATTTAACTGACCGCTACCAGTTTGTAGACTTAAATGGTGACTTATTCTGAGCATTCCCAGGTACAGTATGGTGTGCCACAGGGTTCGGTATTAGGCCCATTGCTCTTTTCTATTTACATGCTTCCTCTGGGCAACTTAATTCGTAAATACGATATTAGTTTTCCATTGTTACGCTGATGACACACAGTTATATGTCTCAGCTCGACCAAACGAAAAAAATCAGTTAAGTAAAGTTGAGCAATGTGTGAAAGCCATAAGAGACTGGATGTTAAGTAACTTCCTCCTGCTTAATCCGGGTAAAACAGAGGTTCTAGTACTCGGACCACATGCAGCTAGGAGTGAAATATCAGACCAAACAGTTAACTCTAGATGGTCTTTCTATCACACCCAGTACAACTGTAAAAGATCTGGGTGTGATTATAGATTCCAATCTCTCATTCGAAGCTCATGTAGATAATATTACCAAGATAGCATTTTTCCATCTCAGAAATATCGCTAAGATTAGGAATATATTGTCAATTAATGATGCAGAAAAACTAGTCCATGCTTTTATCACATCCAGGCTGGATTACTGTAATGCTTTACTGTCTGGATGTTCAGCACGGTGTATAAATAAACTTCAGTTAGTTCAGAACACGGCAGCGAGAGTGCTCACTAGAACTAGGAGATATGAGCACATCACCCCTGTCCTATCCACACTGCACTGGCTCCCAGTGAAATTCCGTATAGAATTTAAAATATTACTATTAACTTATAAAGCACTGAATGGTCTCGCCCCACAGTACCTGACAGAACTATTAGAGCCTTATGTTCCACCACGCCTGCTTCGATCAAAGGATGCAGGCTGTCTGTCAGTACCACGTACTTAGGAAAATTACAGCGGGGGGCAGAGCTTTCTCCTTACAAAGCCCCAAAGTTATGGAACTCCCTCCCTATTAATGTTCGAGAATCAGACACAGTCTCAGTGTTTAAGTCCAGGGTGAAAACTTTCTTATTTAACCAAGCTTTTAGTGAATAGTCCTACCTTAGATAAAGGAGTAGATCTGGGGGACACATGGATGTTGAGTATTATAGTGATCTGGTGTGTTTAGTTGCTGTCTGCCTCACTCTTCATTAATCACTCAGGTTTGTGGTGGTGAGAGTGACTGTTTGTTTACACATCAGGAAGCTCTCATGTCTGTGTTTCCCTCTGATTCTCCTTTTAGTTATGCTGTTATAGTTAATCCTGCCGGAGTCCACGTCTGCACTCGACACTACATATACACACTCCCATACTGCAACCATGACCTTTACTAACCACTCATTTCATTTCTCTCCTTCTTTCTGTCTCCTTCTCTCTCTCTCTCTCTCTCTCTCTCTCTCTCTCTCTCTCTCTCTCTCTCCGTTGAGTTACATGTCCCACTGCTGAGCTGTCAGTGATCCAGACCCCCTCTGCACTCTGTTCCTGTCAGAACCTCATGGTGACTCCGCCCCCGGTTTGATGATGCTTCAAATTCATGACTATTCATGAATACACACTCCACAATAAACATCCTCAACCAAACACACACAACACTAACAACCCAAATGAGGATGGGTTCTCTGTTGAGTCTGGTTCCTCTCAAGGTTTCTTCCTGTTCCCAGGGAGTTTTTCCTTGCCACCGTCGCTTCGGCTTGCTCAACAAGAAACAATTAGTGCCAAAACTGATTTTCACTTTCACACATTAGTTTTGTATTAAGCTGCTTTGGGACGATGAAATTGTAAAAAGTGCTTTATAAATGAAAATTGAATGAATTAATGATATAAACAACAATATATTTAATGTTGATGATAAGTTATTTTGAGTAATTGTCATTTTTATCAGATCACTTAGTGTTAATCTAATTATCAATTGTTAATCTAAAATTAATCTAAATCTGTTGGTATGTAACATAGACCAAGACCTCATGTGTCGACAGAATGTCCAGTAATAAATCTTACTTTAACTTGAACTATGAACGTCCAGTTGCAAAATGTTATCATACACTATTATCATTATCATATTTATTTAAACGGGTAAGATTCACACAATTAAGTTTTCTTTTAACAATTGTATCAATAATGTTTTAACAAAAGACTTTACAGAAATAAACAAACTGAGAAAACAGGGACTTTGTGAAATGTATATTAATACATCCTATGCCTTTTTAGAAACCCCTGATGTGAATTTTATTTGTTAATATATAAAAGACAATTTCCCACACGAAACAGAAAAGGAATACGAGAAACAAACAAACAAACAAAACATTCGGTCTCTGTCACGATCGGAAAACTACAAATCCCACTACTCTGTTGCCTGATCAGGAAGCACATCCGGGTGAGTGAAGGTTCTACGCGCCTTTTCGCTTTAAGGACTATTTCTCCTAAGCCACCAGCGTTAGTCGGGATAATGTTGTTTTGTATTCACAAAACATCCGTATCAAGTTTATCCTCATTCTTCAGATAAAGTAACACCTGAACATGTTGCTGCCGTCGGATGTAGCGAGACTTGTGCTTGGTAAGTTCTCACATTTCCACAGTAAACATTGTTAACGTTACTGACGGCGAATTAGCAAACAGAGGAACCGCTGTGTTTCTGTCCCAGCTCATCTCCGAACCACCACAACACACCCTTTTCGATCACCTACAGAGTTTCTTTCACGTTGTTTTGTTATGAGGATACAGCTGTTGTTGATTATTGTAGGATACCTGCAGCAGGAAGGACTGAGTGCTACAAGTCAATCATTTATCTTGGAGAGTCCGAACCTGAGAGAGTATGCCGAACACAGCTCCGAGGACGGAGTGATTCCTGCCTGCATGTTTGTAAGGCATCTCTTAAATATCTGTCATTTGTTCTTTTCACCTTTCTCTTATGTTTGATTTGGTGATTGTTGATGCCATCATAAGCCTCGATTGACGCATAGAGCACTAACAAGTTGAATAGAATCCAATTTGAATTATTCTCCTCTTGCAGTCCCTTTTCGGAAAAAACCTGACTACCATTCTGAGTGAATACGTTGCTGCAAAAGCAAAAGGTAACAGATCCTACATGGTAGAGTGATCTCATGAATCACTCGATCACTTCTTGTGTCCTCAGCTGACCTGCGTTTACTTTTACAGAAACATGTCAAGAGAATCAAATACCCGCTGTCATGACATCGTTATGGAAAAAGCTGGACTTCACTCTCAACCAAATCAAGTGAGTTACAGGATTTTAGGGAGGAATTTCTACCGCAGACCGTTTTTATTTAATAAATGCTTCGTAATGATTTCTATTCACAGATCTATGCAAAACTCTCCTGCTGTTCAACAGATCCAGCGGCGTAAGTAGCCTCTCCATGGATAACTTATAACGGACTGACTGAAAAACAGTTCAAAACATATATTATTGTGGCATGTTTTTAGGCATCTAAAAAGCAATTGTTAAATCTGAATTGAAAAGTACACCCTGAAACAATCCAATATGTTCTTGGTTGCTGATGAGAATTTAGTTGTTTTTTTTTGGACCTAGTGTTGTTCATAATAAAACAACAAATAAAAAAAAATCATAGAGGAGACAGTAAACTTGTGTGCTGTGGTGTTGGCATGAAGGTTACAGATTTGTAATCTGTTGAAACTGTGAGAGAAGTGCACAGAGTAATGGTCTGAAGTGCTGTTGCATTACATTTCTTATATTAGGGAGAGGTTGAATTAAACTGTCCCGCCTATGAGCAGATAATTAAACATCCTTTTGGGCAGTGTAGGAATTATACCTTACATATTGGGGGACATCAAGTCGTCTTGTTCTTTCGGCTGCACCCTTAGGGGTCGCCACAGCGGATCATCCTTCTCCACATTACCCTGTCCTGCATGTCTTACTTCACCACATCCATACCCATCCTACCTCCACTCTCCTACACTTCTCCTTTCCTCGCTGTCTCTGTAGACATCTTCCCTCTCTCCTTCTCCTCCTTTGGCCAACAATAGCCCAGTTTACACCGGTATCCTTTTGGATAACAATACCTGTGGTGTTCGTTGTTAACCCGGGGCTCCACTGATCCAGTATGAAATCTGATTTTCTGATCCTCTTGATGCCCTTCCTAAAACAACCCTCCCCATTTATCCATGCTTGGGACCACCACTAAGAGTGCACTGGCTTGTTCAACCCTAATAACTGGGTTGTTGCGGAATATCACCTGGAAGTTTAATAATAAATCCCCTACAATCTTCAAGATACAACCGCAAGCTCATCTCTTCCAAGACCATCAAACTTCCTCTTACTGTACTTTATCTATTCATATTCTAGCTTTTAGAATTTTGGACGATGACCGATGACTTTTTATCACTGCTGCTCTAATTGTTCCTTTGCACTAGCCAAACTGGAACACTTTGGAATACGTTGCACTAGGTTGTTGTTGTGTTTTTATTATATTGTGTTAGTTGTTTGTTATGCACTGCCTTGTGTTGTGAACACAGTCTTGTTTTGTCTTTGCGCTGTTTGCACCAGGTTGCACACGATGCACTTTATGTAGCTAGGACAAACTTAGTCTCGTCCTCAGCATTGTGTTCTTGTGTTCATGTTATATGTTGTTTTGTGTAAGCACCAGGGTCCTGGAGAAATGTTGTCTCATTTCACTGTGTACTGCGTCAGCTATATGTGGTTGAAATGACAATAAAAATCTCTTGACTTGACTTGACTTGAAACCTTGTATTACAGCACTTTTCTTGTATTTTCTGCCATCTTATTGTTTGTTGTATTCCTGAACTGCAAGTTACTTTGTGTCTGAAAATAATTGTAAATGTTTTGAATATAATGAACACATTAATTATAAGATTAGAATACACATCGTTCAGGATGGATTGTTTGTTTGAAGGTGGAGTTTCACTAGAAATATGAGGCAGAAAGCTTTAGCTTAAAGGTCCTTGTGTTGTGAACAGTCCGGACCCATAACAGCATCCAGAACATGCGGCGACAGAGGGCCCTGTCCTCGCCTCTGACTCCTGCCACCGGATCCATAACAGTGTCCACACCAGGGAACTGTGTCCCCAGGCCTCTCCCAACACCTCAGGGCATTCTGGGACACTCCACCCCTGTGTGCTACACCTCCCAGCACACGAGACCATCTACCATCAGCCTCTCCCAGTCAGGTGAGACCTGAAAATGACCCAATTAATAAATAATGAACAAGAAAGAAAAATATAGTTATGTTCCAAAGGTTTGTGAAATGCTGATGTGCATGATGTCTTCATTCTCTCCAGAAGAGACGCCTTTGCAAATAATTGTACCTGACCATAGATTTACCCCAGGGCCATTATCTCCAGCTCGCAGGAAATGGTTTGACATAAGCCTTTTTAATTTATACATTTATAATGATTGAAGCCACTAGTGATTATTTACTTTACTGAAATAAAACCTGTCTCGACGTATACAAACCTTCTGTGTTATTTCAGTGACTCTCCACGACGAAGAGGAGGTCAGTTGGGGATTAGTAGAGGTGTTGCAGTCACCAGCATGCTGACTGTGGAATCACAGAGCCAGGAGGCTCTGACTGAAAATTTATCTGTATGTCTGGCCAAAAACAATTCTTTCCTCTCACAGATTGAAAGGTTTACTCTATAATATTAGGAAATAATTCATATGAGACCGTAATAACAATGTGGATCTGTTTTTGATGGTATTCTTCTTTTCTTTCCAGCAAATAGTAATTGAGAATGTTCGAGAGAAGATCCTGAAGGACCGATCTTTACAAGAAAAACTCGCAGAGAATATCAACAAATTTATTATTCCTAGGTAAATTTATCAGTTATTGATTCTATTTTATAGGTTCTGATATTCCAGTGTCACATCATGGATGTTAATGTATGAGATGTCTGTACTGACAGCGAAAACAGCCCACAGACATCGAAGGCAGCGTGCAGCACAGTGGAGCAGGAACAATCCATAGATGAAATTCTGGGCCTACAGGTAAAAGTTTCATCTTTTCACTCACATAAATTCATAAACTGATCATTAAAGTGATTGGCGGATGTCCTTATCCTAAGTAACTTTATAGAAGGCCTTTATAGTCTTCACAAATCTAATGCAAGTAGGTCAGGGTTTAAAAATACTTTCAGGAAGAGGGTTTTTAAAATTAGTGCTCATTAAAGTACTTTCTGAAGAGGCAGTTTTGTGCTGCAGGTTTTTTTTAAGGAAGCAAATTTGCTAAATTGTGTATTGATATCATGTAAATTGTCATGTCTTCAGGCAGAGAGACACAAATCTCTCATCTGTACACGAGAAATACTGTAGAGGCAACTTTTGTGGCTAATACTTAATGGGTTCTGTTTAGGGAGAAATTCATATGACTGATGATGCCATCCAGGACATCTTGGAACAGACCGCGTCAGACCCTGCCTTTCAGGCTCTCTTTGAACTCTTTGATTATGGTAAGATTCCTTGTGATGTTTTTAAGTGTTCATTGCATTTTCTGGTTCCTTTCCAGCATGTTTGGTTGACAATTTTGACAATTACTATACAGAATATTGTACATCTCTGTCTTGTACACACTGCCTGCTAACAGATAAACCATTTTATTGCTTCCAGGAAAAAATAAAACGCCTGATGGTAGTGAGAGTGCTGAAAGAAGTAACAGTGCTCAGGAGACTGATGAGCCTGGACATACAGATAGTGCTACAGACACAGGTAAATAAATTCAGTATGATTTAATATCATTGTATGTCTTTTGAGCATTTTAAAAGTAGGCTTTTTGAAAATGCTTATGACACATTTTTTGGCAAAACATTTTCTCTTGTATATTTCTGTAGAATACTGAAATAAACAGTATAAATTATAAATATGTAATTTATTTATTTATTTATTTAATCTATTTATTTATCTAAATCTCATAAGGAACTGGACAGGATGATTCTACTTCAGGTGCAGAAACCACCACGAGAATACTAAGGAGTAGGAATGTAAAAGACGTTAAAAGTAAAAGGAAGATAGCCATTCCGCTCAGTACAGGCCAGCCCGATCAAGCGCCCTCTCAAACCTGTGCAGGATTGAATCAGACAGCAACTCCAAGAACTCCACAAAGCAAAAAAGCTGCCAGCAGAAAAAGAGTCTCGGGCGGCAAGAACCAGACACGAGGCGCAAACTCCTCCTTGAAAGACCATCTGACAAACAGAACACAGTATAAATCATCCTCTGATCCAAATGCGTCAACCTCATCTCTGTCTGAAGAGGGAGCAAGCATGGAGGTGGATAATCCAACATCTGAAATGTCTCTAGACTGCAGTACTGATGGCACGCCACAGTGCTTACTTCAGACGGTCTCAAGTAGTAAAAAACTTCCAGCTTCCACTACGCAAGCAGAAACCACTCCAAACGTAGGGGCAGATACATCTGGAGCAGAGGAGGCTGGAAGAACACAGCTAGTTGAAAGAGCTCCTGAATCTTCAGGTCAAAGTGAGCCTTCGATCTCAATAGCAAATGATGCCTCCATATTTAAGCAAGCATCAATTCAGCAATCAGCAACCAATAAGGTTACTTTACTTAGCACAGTTATGCAGGAGGAGTCAAACTCCAAGACCAGCAGTCCAGGACCCTTGGAGCCATCGGATTCAGTTGGATTTGGGTCTACAGCCTGCTCCTCAGTCTCCTCCACAATTCTCATTCCTTCTCAGTCTCAAACCACTGAGTCTGATCCTAATAAGATAGTAACTCTTAAGATAATTGTCAGTGATGAGCAAGAGCAGCAGGGCGGTGACAATGCTCTTAACCAAGCTGTCTCCAGCATCAGCGTCGATCGCATACCCACAATCTTCCTGTCCTCCCCAGCCAAATCTCAGACTAATGTACTGCCTTCTTCTCCTTCCTCCTCAATCACTGCAGAGGAGACCGCCCTAGCGGTGAGCAACTTGCCAGGGTCTGAGTCCACTGGCGACCAGGCCATTATCACGCACAACAGTTTGCAACCTCCACAGACACGACTCAAGGCCCCGGAGACTGGATTCATCCAGCTGTTACCTGCCAGCCAAGCATTTGGAGGAACGAGCAGCTATTTTGTTGTGACCGATCAGGGTTCAGTCGACCAGCATTCCAGTATGATGCTGCTTTCAGGTGGGACAGGAGAAAGTGCTGTATGTTCTACGCCACACGTTGTGGCTACACCACCTCGACCTCGGGCTGTGGTTTCCATCGCACAAAATGTTGCTCGACCCTTCTCACCTGGTAAGAACTTTACCCAGTTGCATTTCACTAATGATAAACCACAGTGTTTTGCAGTAGACCTGGGTGATATGTCATATAAATTGAATCTCCGATTTTTATTTAAATTTTTTTAGACAAAATTTCATATTGGATACAGTGGGGGAAAATATGTCTGCAATACCCGTTTTTGGGTGTTTTGGGGCTGCCGCTGTCATGTTTATCCCGCAGCCCCACACACGTCTCCCCATTCAACAATGTGGTTCTGTTTGAGGGGCTGGAATAAATTAGTCGTGCTGCTTCCTTAAGTTGCCACAAACTTTAGCCAAATTTTACAGAGGGCTGTAGCTTGTTTAGTGTCTGATTTTGCAAACCCGAACCATTTATATACTGCAACTAATAATCACGCCACTCTTGGAAACAAGCTCTTTGGATTCTGCCATGTTGTATTTCGTATTTCTCAAGTGTGATACGGGGCGGGAGGTGGAGAACTACGGATGCTCGCTATGCCAAACCAAAGTGAAATCATAAAATCGATTTTTCAACATCAGCATAAACCAGGGGCACGGTGGCTTATTGGTTAGCACGTTCGCCTCACACCTCCAGGGCCCGCGTTCGATTCCCGTCTCGGCCATGTGTGTGTGGAGTTTGCATGTTCTCCCCGTGCCTCAGGGTATTTTTCTCCGGTTTCCCAAATGTCCAAAAACATGCACAGTAGGTCGATTGGCACCTTGTGTTTGCGCCATGCAATGGGCTGCCTTAATGCCCATAGACGCCTGAGATAGGCACAGTGACCCGAGAGAAGCTCGGATAAAGTGGTAGAAGATGAATGAATGAATGAATATCAGCATAAACCACAAACTCGAATTAATCGATAATAACGATGAATCTCCCAGCTCTTCCTTGTAGTCTTTAATATTTATTAGCATTCAGCCTTGCCAGGATTTTGGGGACCAGATAATGTTGTTTTTTAAATTTATGTTAAGTGAAATAATTTCTATCTTCTAGCATCAGCCATCATCATTTCCTCACCAGTGCAGTCTATGATACAGAATATGACAGTCCCAGTGTCTGTTTTTGGACAGAACAATACAGGAAAAGTCACTGTGGTACCCAGTCAGGTATGTTATGCTGATGGACACTACTGTCGTTGGTAGAAATGAAACTCTGATGAGTTTTGCTGTTTTGTAAATGGTGGTGTATAATTGATTTTTCTTTACAGATGTTTACAGTGCCTGGTCCAAACTTGTTGAGCCAATCAGCAAACGTTGTGTCGAATGTAATTTCTAAGGACAATGTAGAATCAGGTAACGTGTTAATAAAGTTTACTGTTCTAAAACTGTCAGGTAATTTTTGTTTTATTTTTTGTGTACCTTTTTTTTTCAGTGGTTTTGCAATTTTTTTTCCCAGGCAAAACTGGAACACCTGTCAACCCAGCTCCAAACAGCTCTCAAGGTTCAGAGCAGATGAATAACAGTAGTGGAGTCATCCCTAATCACCGAAGAATCCTTTGCTTTGATGAGAACTCTGGTCAGCCAAGTACAAATGCAGTTGCATCCTCACCTGTTATGAAGGAGTCCACAAGGGCAGAGCAAACCCATTCCGCTAATTCCAAGAGAAGGGTCGAGACCATAAGATTATCAGAGCCAAGCCATAGTACAGGAACAAAAGAATTAGAGAAAGCTTCTATACCTCAGCAGCAAACGGGGGCTACAAAGAACACGGAAACAGGGACTGATTGGTCTGTCGAGCCCATTGCATTTACAAACGATTCTGTTCAGCAAAAACAGTCAGCTTTGTCCGAGCCTAAAAGGAGAATACAACCTACGACTATACGAGGCGATTCGGCAGTATTATCAAACCCTGAGTACAATTTAAAGTCTTCCTCTCAGAGTCTCAGGCCTAAGTCTGCTATCGCCACAAAAGGCATTTCACAAGAGGAAAAACGTGAGCAGCGACCTGTGAAAACATCGGACGGGCCGTCAGAGAGCACCGTCACACAGTCCTCACCCAGTGTCACAGCAAACAAGGAGAACGAAATAGAAGGCAGCCGGCAAGAGGCGCGTCAAGCGGCTCCCCCGTTACTGTCTACTGTAAGATCTACAGCACCGGGATCTCAGGGTGGCGCAGGGAAACCAACATGCAAAACAAGCCCTCTTACGAAGCAGGCGGCGGAGATGCTACAGGACATCCAGAGCCAGAGTCTAATCGTCACGCCACCCCGGAAAAGAAGCTCGTCAGACCTACTGCTTCCAAAAACACCCGTACCGGGTCGTCTCCACGAGGATTTGCTGGAAGGTTTGAGAACGCCTTCAAGGCAAAGGCATGGGCGTGAAGGAGAGGCCACACCCAAACACCTGGTTCCTCCTGCTACACCAGATCTCCCCACCTGCAGCCCAGCCAGCGAGGCAGGGAGCGAGAGCAGCATCAACATGGCCGCTCATACACTCATGATCCTTTCCCGTGCAGCCAGGACCGGAGGGCCTTTAAAAGACAGTTTGCGCCAGGAAGAGGCTGGTGCAGCCAAGTCCGGTTCTTCCAAAGGAAAGAAGCGCAAGCACGTCGAACCCAGCTCTACAGCAAAGAAAGAACTTCACCTCACAAGTTCATCAGGCAGTAAGAAGAAAGCTAAGGTGAGTGAAGTTAATTGTTCTCAATGTGACCCATTATCAAGGAAATACTGCTCAAAAAAATGTTATTTTCTTATTTGTTTGTAGAAGCAGAAGAAGCTTCTTGATTCCTTCCCACACGACCTAGACGTCGACAAGTTCCTGTCGTCGCTGCATTATGATGAATGAGCAAAAGGGAAGACCTCCAGGATAAAAGCTGATGAGAGGTAGCGAGATAGAAAACACAAGAACAACCTTTCTGGTTCTAACCTTCGTAATATAGTTTTGTATAGTTGTTGTAAATTTGTAATACTTACTATCCCAGGGAATGTTATTATTAAAAAAAAAAAAGTGATTGTATAGCCTTTCACACAATGCTCTGTAACATTTTAAAGGTAACATCAATACAGTACATTTAACATGTTTTATTTATATTGGGTGCTATATTTTAGTGGCAGTTTTGCGACAATGTACAGCAGTTCAAATGCGCATGTTTAATATTTGTCAATTGAAACTGTACAGACGGCATCTCTCGCACCGCTTCGTGAAAGAGAACTAAATCAAATTTTCAAATAAGAGAGATGTCATTTTATGAAATGAGTTGGCTTATCCATGCATTAAAGTGTGCAGAATGGTTCTAATATCCACACACACACAATGTGGATTTCTTGGATTTAAGTACATGCTTTCGAAGTTTACATGGAACAACAACAAAAAAACATCTGGTGAAAGTCCATTCTGTGGGCAAAGGCATTGTGTAGAATGAGAATTGCCACATTGGTTCAAGATGAACCAAAAGCCTACAGAGACTCTATTAATGGTTAATTACAAAGCTGGGAAACGGAAAACCGTATCTGAAAACGGGTTTCAACACTAGAACAAATCAGGTTACACTTTATTCAAAAGAAATTGGGCTGTAGGAGTGAGAACAGCCTCTTAAAAATTGAACAGAAGAAATTTGGAAAAGCGCAGCCTGTTCATGATGAATCTTAATTTCTCTTACAAAGTACACACAGTTTGTCATGAAAACCTCAGGCTAGCTGGGTTTGGAAAGTGTGGGAATGTCTGTTTGAAACCACAGAACCACACAAAATTTGCCGCCTTATTAGGCCAAATTTAGTATGATCATACTAACAGATACCAACAATGCCATAGTGCAAAATACAAGTTGGCTGAAAGCGGTCCATGAACATGAATGAGTGCTTTGTTCTTTAGTGAATATCCAGTAATGTACATTTGGGATGACGTTCGTCAAAAGAATGTTGTGAAGTCCACAGCAAGTAATTGATGGCATCTGACAGACATCCAGATTGACTTATCTCATTTTGTATAGCTGAGCTGTTGAGGGTCGTAAACCTTGCTTGGGGCCAGCAGTGGCAACATGGTGATCGTGGAATGTGAACTCATGACCTTTTTAATCCAAAGTCCTAACTTATTACAACTGAGCTACCACTTCCCTAACTTCAAAGGAATTAAAAGAGTGGACTTTGTGTTAGAAGTGCTTTAAATTGATGCTGAATATACATTATTATTATTATTATGGTAAACTTTACTGTTTTTTTTTTGTTTTTTTTTTTAATGTACTGTTGAGCTAAAAATTGCACATATAAGTAACCTCCTTCCTCTTGCACATCACATTTCGACAGTTGAATACAAATGTCCTGCTTGATGAACCAACTGAGATATAATAGTTCATAATAGTTTTCGTATCTGAATTTTGCCCATGTTGCTGCCTAAAGAACATCCACAACACACTCACTGATGTTTTTTTTTTTCCAGAGGAAATGTGTCAGTCGTAGGAGATAAACAGTTTCTGTTTGTGGCTTTTTAAAACGCAACATACCTCAGGATCGTTAAGTCACACGCTCCCCCCCCCCGTCCAGTATTACCTTAAAGGAATTAGTGATTAACCTTTGATGAAAAAGTTTACAGACTCATTTACAGTGTCAGCAATTTGCACTCATTTTATAATTTAAAATTGTGAGGAAGTTAAGCATAAACAAGCAATATAAGTCATAGTTAAAAAACATTTTAGGTCAAACTTTTTTTTCTATGAAGACACCAAAACCTCAGGGGAAATTTGTTTGTGACCAAAACAATGGTCTGTGTGTTGTTTAACTGAATCAATCGATTAAAGGCAAATGAAGATTACCCAGACAAAGAAATAACAAATTAATATATAGATTCATCAAACTCTTAAGTTGACAGAATATTATTATTATTTAATTTGATCTAAACAAAAATAACACCTTACAGTTTGGCATGTTATGAATCATTTACATCAGTATTATTAAGCATCACACTTTGGTCTGGATTGTGTATTATATGGTTATTAGTTGGTGTTTAAATATTCCCTGCATATCACTAATACAATATAATTTTCTGAAACAAATATTCATACAGTGTTGGAGCAGCTTGCTTTAATATCTTGTTGGCCGTTAATTAACCAGTGCTGATCAAAACTCAGCAGTCTTAACATTGTTCAAGCCGGTTCTAGATAAGTGTCTAAAATAAGTGTCTATGAAACTGCTAATTGTAAAGAAACCTAACAAATGGCATCGGTCATTTTGAACAACGGTAGTGTTCACGCAAACATGTAAAGTGGTCGTACTTCAACCAAATACTCCTACATTTCTACAATGACTTAAGAACCACCCCCACCCACCCCACAACACCCCTCGTATAGTTTTAAAGCAAAAAAACTGACCAGCAGATGCAGATGAACTCACTTAATGTAGCCTAATTTTCTGACATTTTGTATAATTACAGGGATCGAATACAACCTACTTTCATACAATTACACCGTGAGCTTATAATAAAAAAAAGTCTTTGTTAACATCCAAGCCAAGAATAAGCTTTTTCAATCATAACAACCTTCCGTGCCATTACGTCGTACTTGTACACTTCAGCTCCAACAAAGAAATGAAGAAAACCTGGAAAGCAAGACATAAGATAAACATTTGCAAGACAGTGAGATAAACATAAGCCATAAACGTGTACTGTTTACCCACCATCCTTATAAACAGCTGCACTGATCGGCAACTTAATGCCTGGGAAATCGGCCGCGATGACGCGTGGGCTAGATTCTTCCAAGGCTTTCTTTTTGTTATTATATCTAAAAAAAAATTAAAATAAATAAAAGATCAGAATAAAAAGAACATGCATACTATGAGGTGGTGTCAAAAAGTGGTGGCCTTTTTTTTGGAAAAGGATAAAAAAAAAAGCATAAAGGCTGCATGCGCAGCCACAAGAAGGACCGACCTTTATAACTTGAGTTATGTGTTAAAAGACATCGTTCTGTATACATCGGGTTCTGTTCAAATAGGAGCTATTCTGATAATTCCATCATTGACAGCAAGGTAGGACTAAGGGCAAATGTGTAATTCTGCATGAAACTGGGCAAATCTGCCACAGAATTGATTCTGCAATTGATTGCGATGCTGCAATGAGGTGTTTTGACTGGCATTAGTGCTTCAAGAGGAGAAGAATAGCGCTGGAAGACCATCTTCAGCTAGGATCATTACAAGCTTGGGTCTATTGGTACGACCCTGAGAGAGCGCAACAGTCTTTGGAAGAGTCCATTATCTTCACCAAAAAGGGCGAGGAAAAAACACTGCACGACCAAATACAAGCTCATAGTATTTTTTGACACTTGCAAAATTGATTTTAGGGCCAGACTGTAAATAACGGGTTCTACCGGCAGGTTTGAAGGTGTCTAATGTTAGGCACAGGATCTAGTCTCAAAACATTTTGATACCGCTACTAATGCCCGCTACATACCTCCAGTACTGGTCTTGAGCAAAGAATAAGGTGTGGTTTTTGGGAATGTGGACTGCAGCATCGATGTGGTGTACTGTTGCTGGGAAACCAAAGGTGCTGATTTTTCTACGCCAACTTTTCATCCCAGAGTTTTTCACAATCCAGTAGTTGGATCCTGTCAGGAAATGGATCGATCGGAGAGTGTTAGGATGAGCTCAAGTATAATATCGGACAGAACAGCTCCGGTGAGGCTCCGTACCAGTGAAAAGGAAGGTCGTGGAGGTTCGTGGAAACCAGTAGGCAGCATCGATGGTTGAGTTGATTTTTGGAAAGAAGCTATTAATTGGACCGTCTGCGACATTTTTTCTTTTGTCACTGATCCACAAATGCCTTTATGGATAGAGATAGATAGCAGTTTTGAAAGAAGTGTGTGGAACATATTTCATCTGGTGCAGTAATGAGAACTGATACTCGTACATGCGCAATTAGCAAATGGATCGTAGTCATTTGTAACAAATGTACAAGCTGGCGACAAATTAAGGGAAAATGTTTTTGAAAATATAATACAAAAGCTATTGTTTTGTTGGTGTTCTGATGGAGGTGGTCTTGACACATCTGACCAAAATCTCAATTAAACTCTAGCACTTCATTACTTTTTCACATTCGGTGTATATCGACATTGTCTTCCTGGAAGAGTCGAGATAGAAATTTTGATCAGTCAGAATGAATCTAGAACAAATTCCTCTAAGCCAGGAGTGGCAAACTCATCACTGTGATCCACATCAGCATTATGGTTATTCTCGAAGGGCCAGTTTTAACTACAAGACAGTATATAATCTTTAATGAGAGACACTGAATCATAACACAAAACTTATGATGCAGATTTTTTTACTCCTTCAAGCACAAACAAGTGCCTTCTATCAATATTTCACTTGCTGGACATTTTGGGATAATTTGTAGAATTTGTTCAATTCCGCTTGTTGGAAAAATCGCCCTCGGTAACCACTGATGTGGGACATTATTTTAAGCTCTTGCGATCCATATACAGTAGGTACGTTTCCATTACAAATTTGCGCAAAACGTTTGCGATATTTTCTAAACAGCGCTAAAAATGACGATGTCCATTAAACACATCATAAGGTTTAAAACTCGGCCTCTCACAATGTCATTCAAAAATGGAGACAGATATAGGCGGGCTTACTTATATCGCAGCCAGCGCATTAGCCGTTTTTATTTTTAATCGGAGACGTAGGTGTGTTATACAAGCATTAATGGTGAGGTGATCCCCATGTACTTGGGATCGGCCACGTATGCGCTTGTTCTGGGAGGCAATAGTACGAGATTTTACCTGCGGATTCAGAATTTTCTGTTGAGCTGTGCAATGCACAAATCATGTGACCTGGAAATGCGAAAAAAAAAAAACTATTTCCATTACAGTTTTGTGAATTATTCCTTTTTCGAATCGTCTAAAAAAAAAAACACCTCATGCGAGCGTAAAGGCCTTTTTTGAGATACATGTGTTTTTTTCCGAATTTGGTGTGTTTTTATTAGGCATATTTTCAATTCGCTATTTAAATTTGCACAAGGGTAATGGAAATGCGCTTAATGATATGCGTTAAGCATCATTAAGCACAAGCACGTTCAATTAATGATGCCACATTTGGCCACGAGTTTCACACGTGTGCTCTAAGCAGTTTATAATCATTTCTGTCAAAGCGGACAAGCAAACGCAAACATCTCTCACAGCATTAAATCAGAAACCTACCACATGTTTACATATCTCCAAATATTTGCTTTTTTTCCTTATTATTCTACAAATATTAAAGATTTTGCAAGTGACTTACCGGTCTTTGAAAAATAAAAGGGCTTCCCCTACATTAGTAACAGAGTCAAAAGACAGATCAGGGTCACATTTGTCCTTCATAGCCCTTGGATAAAAAAAGCTGGTGTACCAAGGGCTGAACGGAAAGTTCCAGTTAAGGCTGGAGTAATAAGAGGATGTAGAGCCCGACCCTGTGGAACATTAAAAAAACCTTTTTTATGATTTTAGGTTGTATGTGTGAAAAGCAAGTAAACATTTGTGCTTTTAAATTTAAGTACATCCATGGGGACATGTTTAAAGAAAACAATGGAATTTATACCATACAGTGCGTTGATGTTCATAATATCTTCACTGGAAAGCAAGTTTTGTGATTGGCGATTTCTGTATGTGGGATACATGAGGGATTGTGGGTTTTGAGAATGTTTCAAACCCAGGGCGTGTCCAAACTCATGTGCTGCAACCAAATACAGGTTAAATCCTGCAGTGGGAGACAGAAATCCTATTTGAAAACACCCTGTCATTGTCAAATACACCACAAAGAAAAACAAATCCTTTTTTTTTTCTTCGTGTTACCATGACATACTTAACATACCTCACTGTATCTCGCAGTGTGTCAATAGGTGGCAAAAATGGATCTATGTAATTTAGCATAAAACAAGATTTTTGGATGTGGGACAGTTTCAGATTTGTAAAGTTTACTTTTGTGCTTTATGCCCAAGCAGAACACAATGTTAAGATTCATACATACAAAGATAACAACTGTTGGTTGCTTAGGACCAAATCTTTTTGTGACTGCTGTTGCTGTTGTTTGCCTTGTAAAGTCATCAGACCTTAATCCCATAAAAATATTAACTGGGATTATTTGGACAAGCAGAAAAAAGGCAAATAGACAACACAAACTAGAGCTGGTTTTTATACTAAATCACTATTTTGACATTTGGTACATTAGAATAGAAATGAAAGATGAGAATACTGGTCTTGGGTACCTACGGCGGGTATGGGTGTATATATATATATATGTATGTATGTATGTATGTATGTATATATAGTTTAGACCAGGGATCACCAACCTTTTTGTAACTGAGAGCTACTACATGGACACCGAGTCATATAAAGGGCTACCAGTTTGAAATACTCCTGAAATAACTGAAATAACAAATTTACCTTCGTTATATTATTAATGATACTCATTTATCTATGTGAATACACTTGTGATTTTTGACAGTGACTATCAACAACGAATTAACTACATTTTACATTATAGACGCATCTCACTGATGAGTTGTGCACTTTTTATAGCAAGCCTGAGAGCTACTCATGTGCTCCTTGGGGGCTACCTGGTGCCCACGGGCACCACGTTGGTGACCCCTGGTTTAGACTGTTAACCTTTGGTATATATTTATCTGGCGAGTGGAAAAAGTACCTCTGGAATCTGTAGTCCAAAGTTCATCATCATCAAAGTGAACATCTCCTCCGATGCCCTCCCCAGGGTCAAAAGCGTGAGCCAGTGTTCCCTTAGGGCCATCAAACGGGTAGTTGTCTCCATGGTCTTGGATTGTTTTGTATAAGAGCACAAGCAAATAAATAAATAAATAAAAGTTTTATTAGACATTTTCTAACCTGTTGATTTACAATCATTATCAACTGAGGGCTGACTGAGCCATGTCCATTCTATGTAAACATTTATGTACATAATTGGGCGCTGAAAGAGCCATAGAGCCTTACATTTGGAGCCAAACTCCACCATGATGTCAGCTTGTGAGGAAGATCTGTAGAAGCGTAAATTGCTGGCCTTTTCCCACACATCCAGAGCTGCTCCAATCACAGAGTCTACTGTATTCTTAGGTAGATCACTGGTGTACTTCCCAATGCTGAAAAATCAAGAGAAATGTAAACTTAATCTAAAACCAACTAAAAACCATGCTTATTTGTGGACTAAATTTTACATTCACCTAGGATAAAGAAATCCAATCACACTTTTTATCAGTGGGTCAGAGGGTTATTGTGCCAAGATAACATTCTTTTTAAACAATGGGAAAACAAAAGGATTGAGACAATGGACTTTTGATTTGAATCCCAGCCACACATCTGTATAAGGGTGCCTGCTAAATTGTATGAATGCCATACATAAATGTCATGATCATGATCAATATATAACTGAAATCTGCAATCTAAGGGTCAGTAGATTTTTTTGCCCCTTGATACAATGGGAAATTCAAAATAACTAAAACCTCAGTGGATAATTCAAGATTTCCATAAGTCCAGTTAGGAGTGAGTTTGCAGCCACATGAATCTGCACCAACGATCGTATAGAAATATGACTTGGGTCACACGTACAAAGCATTGTTAAGAAAATTGGTAGAAACTTATTCCCACAGATGAATGAACTGTGCTTGGAAAGTGTAAATTAAATCCAAATATGAAAACAATAGAAATGGTGAAGGATTTGGAAGCCCTTTGCAAAAACAACCCGAATTATAAGAGTCCTCTTCACTAAACATGTAAAGTACTTGCTCAAGGCAAAAGGCCATAGTCCAAAACTGGTAAAAAGAAATAAGTAAATAAATAATTAAATAAAGCCAGATATAACTTTGTACTGATCTGCAAAACGAAGACTTTTGCAGGAGAGTTCTCTCATCGCAGTAACTAAATATTAACACGTATCTTAGTATCAATGCCGGTTGTGGGGGAAAAAAAGGACAGGTACACTTCAGAAAACAAAACCAGAGGATTATGTAAAAATATTGAAGCAACACTATTTTATATCTTGGGCTTCCAACAGGACAAAGATCTTAAAAACACACCTCTTGAGTTTGAACAAAATGACTTAAAGGGCTACAAAATGAAATTGACCGAGTTGTATCAGTTGAATAAGAAGGAATGGTTAAAAATTCTGTATCAGAGGTTTTTGATTCATACCAGCCATATACAAATTAATTTCAAGAAATACCTGTAAATGAATACCCCAAAAAACTCAACACAGGAAAATGATGGTACCATGTTACATGTTGACCCACTTTAGTGTCTTTAGTATGTCAGCTGTACACTTGGTTAAGTTTATTACCTGTAATATATCACGTTTTTCTTCCATCTGTTGCCCCGGTTGTAAACATATTCCTCAATATCAGGAACACCGCACCTGGGAGTCTTTATTATAGAAAGCGTGTCTCTGTCCAGGATGCCTGTCTGATTAAGTCCGAAAAAGCTTTGCATATCCTTCAGTTTAGAGGAAAAAAAAGGATGACTTCTCTTCCTGTGTCCAGGTGGACCGGTCTGAAAACCATAAAATCGCTGGATGTATTTCTGAAAGAAGAAGCAGAAGAATAAAATCACTGAATGTTTTGCCTGTTTTCTCTTTGTATTATTTAGCATTGATTAGATGGCATTTGTGCCTTCTTTCTACTCCAAAGTAATTAACAGACAATAAAAGAACACATTTTTAGTAACAGTGTGAATAATCATCGAGTAGTGTCAAATGCAATATTCCACTGTAAATCAATTCATAATGTCAAGGTTATGAAGGGAAAAAACTTACAGATGCCAGGAGCAGGTCATCTTGGAGTTTTTCACCCTGATGTAATGTTCCATCTCCTTGTTCAACCTCCAGCAGAGGAGCTCCAAGACACAGAGGAGCAAAATGAGCACAGAGACAAACTAGACCAAAAAAGAGCGCCATTGCCCAGCTCGATATCACAGAGGTGCTGGAAGTGGCCAGCTTGGGAAGAGCTGGACTGATAGATCAAGGTAGCTGGAAAGGCTTTTTAACACGTACCTATGAGTCAAACAGCGGCGAGGCAGAAAGACCTCACAGACTGGGAGGAGTTTGGTAAGGACAGAAGAAAATACGCCTTTTAAAAAAAAAATTAATACAAAAACTAAATGTATAGATGAGATTGTAGTAGACGTAAAAATAGATTACATTTTTTATATAAAACAATATTAATCTCATCATTATAATCACTTACACCTGTGATGTATTATTATTTTTTTTACATTAATTAATTCAATCATTATTTAATACATTAAACCACGCCCACAATAATTGAACCCCATTCTAGTTATTTATAGCTATGTTTTTGCTACATTTCCAAAATGTGTAAAAATATTGTAGTGTTTAATTAACAGTTTTTATTTTTTAATATATATACACATTTCCTGTACAATCTTGATTCAGAGTATTAAATCAAACAGGGAAGCTGGAAAACTTTAGTAAGCAGCTTGATCTGCTAGAAAGAAAATGTCCAGGGAGCTAATAATTTTCCACATAGATGTAAATCTAACAAGATGCTGCTGTACTAACATTTAGTTTCACATTCAGTTTCTGCCAGCCCCAGACTCCCTCTCAGATCTTGGGGGTGGGGGTGGGGTGGGGGTGCGTCGGGGAACTCAAAACATTTTTTTGAAGGGAGGTGGTATAGCCCAGTGGTAAGGTGTTGGAGGACTCTAACCCTTCCTGGGGTCCGAAGATCATGGGTTCAAACCCCACCACCACTAAGTGGGCTGAAAGGTGTTGCTATATTTCTGGAAAGAGTAATGTAATTTTAAGTTGCTAATAAAAAAAGTCTTAAAGACAGCTATATTTAATAATAAAAAAGACAGCTCTGTAGATATCCCGTGGGTTTGAAAAGGCACTGGAATGGTGAGCTGTTTTGCCAACTGTAAAATCTTCGTCGGGCGGCAGGATGGAAATGTAAATGTAAGGATGGCAGGGAAATAAAGACATGGCAGACTTACATAGACATGCCATGAACATACCATCTCATCTGATTCATCAAACTTGGATGAAGATTTGCTGTGAGCAAAGTCACATTTTATTCATAGATCACCCGTTCGCCGCTCGAGACCACAATTTATCCGCTTGCCTCCTTGAATCGACAGTGTGTCCACAGAGGGTATATGATAACAAATTGCGTAATGACTGCTGCTGGAGTGCGATCCTAACAGCCTGCCGCATTGTGGTGCTTATTTACGACAACGGTTTCACAATGTGAAGCCTAAGGCGAATGAGCCACATATTGCACCGCATTTATTATTTTGCTTCTGTTGCACAATGCTGTAAGAATCACAAACAGTATCCAGACCATACACACACACACACACACACACACACGTTGTTGCATAACAACATACTGCATATCACCGAGTTTCAGAGCTTTGTTTGTTTGTAAGGGGATGGTATGTGGGGGCTTTAACATTGATAATAATAATAATAATAATAATAATAACAATAACAAGAGGCACGGTGGCTTAGTGGTTAGCACGTTCGCCTCACACCGCCAGGATCCGGGTTCGATTCCCGTCTCGGGAATGTGTGTGTGGAGTTTGCATGTTCTCCCCGTGCCTCAGGGGGTTTTTCCCCGGGTTCTCCGGTTTCCCCCGGTCCAAAAACATGCACGGTAGGTTGATTGGCACCTTGGAAAATTGTCCCTAGTGTATGAATGTGTGTGTGAATGTGTGTGTGTGCCCTGCGATGGGTTGGCATTCCATCCAGGGTGTATCCTGCCTTAATGCCCATAGACGCCTGAGATAGGCACAGGCTCCCCGTGACCCGAGGAAGATCGGATAAAGCGGTAGAAGATGAATGAATGAATGAATGAATGAATAATAATAACAATAATACAGTGACCACTGACTGGTGAAGTTGGAAGTTGGAAACATTCAAAATGGAAAAGCCTAAGGACCAAACCCAGATAGATGAATAGCCCACAGCAACTCATTGAAGGCCAGCGATATGTTCCCAGAATGCATTATTCAATACTTATCAAAAGTGGTTCAAGAAAGGACATCTAGCGAACCCCAAACCGGGTCGTGGGTACAGAAGGGTCAATAATGCATGTTGGGAGAATGCTAGTCAATCCAGTCCTAATCCATGGAGCTACAGTAGCACAAATGACTGGCTTTGATAGAAAGGTGTCAGGACACACAATCCAATGCAGTATGCCGTGTACGGCATTGTGTAGCCACAGACCGGGCAGATCGCCCATGCCGACCCTTGTACACCAGCAAAAGCACCTACACTGGGCATGTGAGCACCAGAACTGATCCACTGAGTACAGAAAAAAAATGACCTGAGGAATCACATTTTCCTTTATATCATGTGTATGAGCTGGTGTTTAGATATCACTTACAGGAGGAAGAGGTTGCACTCGAATGCATCACGGCTATATAATACTCCGGGTAATGTTATGTTGGGAAGCGGTGTGTCCTGCCATTCATGTGGATGTTACTTTGACACATAGCGCCTACCTAAACGTGGTTGCAGGATATGAAATATATGGTTAATTTTTACACAAACAAATACCTGCTGCTCAGTTTTAAGTTTCAGGCAGTTTAACTTATTTGAATCCATACAATCAAAAGGCTCTGTAACAGAGATTCAGAAGAGAAAATTACAGCACTTCTTCCAAGAATGGTTAACAAATAAATGTCAATTGATTTAAATTTTGTCATTAGGTTTGTGTATGTGGACTTCCACCTTCAATTGACACCAGTTTTCAATCACACTTCAACCCTAGGGAATGAATTGAGTGTTGCACAAGTATTGCACATTACACCAATTTCTGTGTTCATTTACATGTCCGTTTTGAGAACTATTTGCTTAAGTGTCTGGCTGCAACGTTACTGGCTAAAATGTTTTATTGATCATCCATTCTGTGGTAAATTTTCCACTGTACCAAGGAAATCTGCAGAGGAAAAACGTTGATGCTACTGATTGGGAGTAATGCCATTTTAACAGCAGGTTTTTCTTTAAATAAAAGTTGCTTTATATTAATACCTCGACAGAAAATAAACACACATTTTGAAAGCAGTTTGCAACAGTAATTTGAACAACAACAATTTTGCAACATTTTTACAGCAAATTGCAAACACTGATGAGCCTTCCATATCTCCCAGTCTGCCTCTCTGAATGTACTCTAAACATGCCTCAGATTTACTTTAAACTGCTCAGAACGGAGCTTGAAAAAGAGAGTTGAATTTTGGGACAATGTAAACAATAGACTTATTTTTAAAAAATAAAAAAGAACTGTTTCAGGTTTATAAACCATTTAAATGCATAATAACCAAAGATAAAACATACTAAAAAAAAACAAACAAAAAACATACTAGTTTGTTTCCTTCATATCTTGCATTTATGGTAACGTTTTGCACATCTTACAAACTAATATATATATATATAAATAATCATGCACATAAACACCTGTATCTATCGATATATATATCGATATATATCTATATATATATATATATATATACTATATATATATATATATATATATATATATATATATATATATATATATATATATATATATATATATATATATATATATATATAGCATCAGACTTAAGTATAGATATTAAGGAGGCCTGACCTGAGGAAGCCTGGGGGAAAAAAAGAAACAAAGGAAAAGAGAGAACAAAAAAAAAAAAAAAAAAAACACGAGAGAGACTGAATTCCCAGTATTAACCTTGGTATTGTACAGCTTTGTGTGTGTTCCCATGTAAACATGACACACACACTCAAATCATTAACCCAGGAACAGACTGTCCTGAATCCGGTGCTGTGTTTTGACGGACACCCAGTGGAAAGCATAAACTTCCTGATCAGTATACGCATTCAAACTCCCTCACAAGCATAAGTATTGGACTTCTTCTGTACCTCTCTACAAAAATACTATTTAATCACATACACAGACATCCTTAAAAACAAAAATGGAAAACATAATAACAGTTTGTTTGCATACACAATAAATAGTTCTGCCTTTGCCATGCTAAAATGGAAGATCAGGTTAATTCTGCTGTTAAGGCATCCGTGCTCCGGGTTAATAAAAATTCCAACACGATGTTGTGGAATGGATAAATCTACGCGAAACTAATGGAGTGAAAGAAAAAGGTAAACATGTAAAATCTTAAAATCTTTCTGAAACACTTGCATTTGATACTAATACAGCAAAATGGAAATAACCGTGGGGGGGGTTACCCTGTAACACTGTACCTTCAAAAACACAATTAAAAAGTTTAAATAATGTGAGCGGAAATGTTTGTGGACCTCATAGATGTGGAAAAAGCCTTGCTTGAGGTCCTGTAAATGAATCCTACGTTTCCTTTTCTGTGCTCCGCATTGAGAACTGCATTGAGAATGCGAGTCAAGTTTAAGTCCGTGGGGAGACACCAGACCCCTCACACACACTTCTATACTGAGAATCAGTTGCTATCAGTGCTGGAGTCGGAGAGCAAAGGACACTCCTGCCTTCTGCTCTGGCTTACTCTTCTCTTCCTCCTGCCCACCATCCTCAGCCTCCTTCGAATAATGTCTGCAGCACAAAAAACACCTGTTGTTGTTTTTTTTTTTTTTTTTTTTTACAGACAGTGATGCCAAATGAACATTTCATAATCAGTATTACTAACAAAAATACTCATCCATTAAACTGCCTTAACAAAAACGTATAATTTTGAGACCAAGCCCAAAAGGAGGTCGTACCTGAAACGCTTTCATAGTCCTGCTGACTCTCACGCCAGTACAGACTGGACGGTGTGCGGCAGTTGCGGTACAGGCGTGTATGGAGCACCGAAAGCGTGAGCAGTACCAAGAGGAAGCCCAGAGCTCCTGCAGCCCAAACTGCCTCATCGGAACGCTGGACGATCATCTTGCGTCCCCTTAGAGGTCCTCCAACCGCTGGATCGACCACATCAGAAGGTCCCCCACTTGCACCTAAGCCAGTGACATCTGTCTTAACGCGCTGCTTCCTCACAGAAACCATATCGCTCTTCTTTAGAGACTTCACTGCAGTTTGCGGAATCTTATTAACCGTTTCCTCATCCCTGCTGTACCCATGTGGTTCTTTTAGTGTCAACTGCACGGCTGTGGTCCTTACATCTGTCTCCACACCGCCACCACCATGCTCCTCGGTATGAAGAGGAGTTAGGACACGGCCATGAGGGCCTGTCGATACTGTACTCTCGCTATTGTTCAGGTGCTGTGTGCGGGTGCGATTTAGCTTTCCCGGGCTTTGCACCACTTCTTCCTTCGTTTCTCCTTTTGCAGGCTGTATGGCTGCACGCCGACTCCTCATTCTTGGTGTTCTCTCATATCCAGACAGAGCCTCCATGCAGCATGCTTTTATAGACTGGCAAAATGTGATTATAATAATATACAAAAAACAAAACAATATTAGGATAATGTCGTAGTATTGAATATATTATGTCATATTACATAGAGCAGATTGAAATCACTGACCTTCTCAGAGGTATCCAGTGCACGGTCCACAGGGGCAGCTTTTGTCAAATACAGGTTATAACTTTTGCTTTCGTTTGCTGTTGCTTGATTTAAGAGGGTGGACATTCTATGTAACCATTCACACACTCCTGCAGTGGTGATGTGGGACATCTCTAGTGTGCGACCCCAGGAGACCAGGGCAAATGGCTTACGGAAATAAAACAATACCGGAACTGTAAACATTTTTCTGATATGGTGTTTTTGCCATATAATAAAAATGAATCCTAAGAAATCCTTCATCTGCAGCTGTATTGTTTGTAATAGCCAGCAGAATCCTAGTTGAACCTCAGTGTTAATAACTGCTATTAACTAATATTATATATTTAATATATTAGATATAAAATTAATAATATCTAAATAGATTTTCTTTTGTTCATGACACGTTTATTAATTTGAAACACACCGAGGGTGCTTATTCCTTAAGACGTATCAGCACTGACTCACTCGGTGTCGGCTGAGTTGAGGATAAGCTGTGAGGATGAAGTGACGCAGGCAGGTGTGAGCCACCACTGCAAGACTCCTGCGAGTGTTCTCTGAAGAACAAGGGTGATACAAGAGCACGGTGGCGCCATCCTGTGGAGGAACGGAAATAATGATACATTGACATGTCATAAAAGCAAAATTTCGATATAAATTTTTTGGGCACAAACATGAACACATAACATTCTATTGAATACAGGCTTATAGCATAGTGGAATGTGACAATGAAGTCCTAAAAAACGTCAAATATATCCATAGGGAGGAATAGCCTACCTCCATTTTTTTTCAAATGGTGTAAACATAAGCTAATTTAGCAAATGTAAAGAATGAGATGGTGGAAGCATAAACAATGAATGACATTGAAAAGATACATAAAAGTTAGGTTTTATTATAATGCCATCATTATCTTTTACACACAACACTTTTTCTTCCCTCACATTAGACGCATGTCAGTAAGGGACATGTTGCCGTGCCACAATTTTTGGTGAACTCTGACCGGGGAATGCATATCATTAAAAGACAAGTGAATGGTACGAGATTTTCTGACCTCCAGAAAATACGAGATGAAGCGTGCATGGATTGGGATTGTGTCACACAAACCCGATAAGCATGTTGAAATGTCTTCTGGTCTTGATTGACTGGTGAGGTTTGGTGGTCATTTGTTGTTTCCCCTTGTTTAAATGATCCATGGTTTGTTTTTTTAATAATGCACTCGTCCTTCATGGTGCCACACCATGAGTCATGTGGAAATACAGATTAGACCTGGTCTGTGCTAATGGTAAGGTTACTTTCAGCTCTGTTCATCCTCCCTTTTGTAATTCTGGGAACCTCATGTGTGACCTTTGAACATCTTGCATATAGAAAAACACACAGAGACTAAACAGACCAACAACTGAGAGAGAAAGCGGTGACAGTCCTTGAAGAAGGAGGAGGTAGAGAACAGCATACCAAGCAAGGGAGCAGCCAAGACAAGGACAAACAAGCTAAACTAGTATTTCATTTGATTTGACACTTCTTCCCATCACCCACCAACAACACTCACCTCCACTGTGGCCAACGTGATGATTATCATCATTATATTCACTTTGTTCCTAAATTTCAGGGACAGCAACAATGTCAGCCTGTTATATTTAAAGCTCCAACATTTGGCTAACCTTCTCTTATTCTAGCAATACTTTTGGAGAATGTCTTGACCCTGTGCTGACGACACTCATGGGCTTGAGATGTGGGCTGAAGAAATCTACCTTCAGATTGTTTATCCAGCGCTGAGGAGGGCAGTACAGGTACTCGCCACTCTGAGCTCCTACTGGCCTGTGAGCTCCACTGAGGAAAAAGAATAAATACCATAATATAAAATCGTTCCTAAACTGTATGATCTTTGTACAAATTATGTAAAGAGTATTTAATTTACAATTCTGAAAATTAGCACCTGTAACCAAACCACAAAGTGCCGCCCCTTTAAACAGAGCTTCAAGCAGAATGCATAGCAGCACAGTGTACATTGTGTGTGTGTGTGTGTGTGTGTGTGTGTGTGTGTATGAGTGTGTGCGTGTATGAGTGTGTGCATGCACCTACCTGTTGGGGATTGTCTGATTGTAGGTTATATGCAAATCCATGCATACACGCTCAGCTGTCTGTAAAGATAAAACGCCATAAAAGATTTATGATGTATAACTAGGATCAGGACCGGTATTCAATTTGCCCTGGGATGCACAGATGCAAAGGGGACTAAAAACCATTTACTTATAGTCCAGAATAAAATGTACCCTCCATGTTGTAGTGTAGACACACAATTGTATAGCATGTCTTTGGGTATTTTATCATCATTTATCTCCCTTTCCAGGGGCACGTTGGGTTAATGGTTAGCACGTTTGCCTCACACCGCCAGGGTCCGGGTTCGATTCCCGTCTCGGCCATGTGTGTGAGGAGTTTGCATGTTCTCCCCGTGCCTCAGGAGTTTTTCTCCGGGTTCTCCGGTTTCCTCCCCGGTCCAAAAAACATGCACGGTAGGTTGATAGGTCCCTATTGTATGAATGTGTGTGTGAATGTGAGTGTGTGTGCCCTGCAATGGGTTGGCATTCCATTTAGGGTGTATCCTGCCTTAATGCCCATAGACGCCTGAGATAGGCACAGGTTCCCCGTGACCCGAGGGAAGATTGGATAAAGCGGTAGAAGATGAATGAATGAATGATCTCCCTTTCCTCTGAACAGTGAGGCTAAAACTTGCAATGCAAAATCTTAAGTGGACAGCTACAGAGCGCTGACCTCAATCTTATTAGACATATTTGGGATGAATTCAAACGCTGACTGTGCCTGAGACCTCTTCACCCTACATCAGTACCTGACTTTACTTTTCAATGCCCTTGTAGTAAATGAACAGAAATCTACACATTCACACTCCAAAAATCTAGTGGAACATCTAGGAATTTCTAGTGGAGGATACTATAACAGCAAATGGGGACTCCCGACCCCTTTGGCACTATAGTAGATGTTATAGGTGAGGGCTGATTTTATACTTGAAACTTTTACTCACTTGCATTTCCTCATTAGTTTTGCTCATTACTAGAACCTTTATTACTCCCATGCATACAACGGCCTTGTCCATATCTATGGTAGCAAAGTCAACATTCGAGTCTTTAACACATTTCAGTGTGCAAATGGGAAAACATTTATAAAGAAAGGACGCTCATGCGGGGTGGTGAATGTTTTACCTGTAGTGAATATTTGGTAGAAATATCACGGAGCTGCTACAACACAAGGAGAGATAGATAACACATTAGGTCAAATTCCCAAAACAGGACAAGGTTCATTGGGTCAGGCATGTTCACATTTGTACGGAGATATACCTCTAAATCTACATCTAGTAAATGGGTAAACAGCTGTTAGTTACACATGACACTTTTTCCTGTACATGTAAATGATATGATAAGGAAGGCACCAATCAGATACTGTCCTGAAGTGATAGACTTGTAACACACACACACATTATATAATAAAATTAATTGAATGAAATGACCCAAAGATTAGACATTATTAGATTTACAAAACACTACTGCCTATAATCACCCATCATCACACAACCCTCACTGCAAATCTGCAAATCTATATACTGTCCTATATATAGATCCAGATTTTAATACAAAAATATCATTTTTGGATCAAGGTTTGGTCCACATTCACAGCTGAACTGTTATTATTGCAGCAAATAAAAAAAATCAGTTACTTTGGATTTTTAATTTGTTGTTTTAATTTGGATCCATTAACAAGCCACAGGCGCCACAGACAATTTACAAATTAATGTGATGCTTCCTACTCTACGCGTAAAATCATGCATAAGAAGTGCTGTATAAATGGAATCTGTATAAATCTTTCATGTTTTTCTCTATTGTAAATATATACTGCTTGGATTTATTGTTGGTGACCCTAACAGAGCTAAAGACTTGAAGATGTTATTGATAAAGTTTTTTTTTTAAATACTACCAGTGCAGGAGATATTTGCAACCTTGGCTTCTGGCAGAGAAACTCATCCAATGGAGGGAGGTCTGTCTCCAGATTTGCCTTTGGGTTAGATGCAAGAAAGAATTGATTACAGGCCTTTTTATAGCAAAAAACAAACAAAAAAAAACACAAACAAAACAAAACCATGGCACACTCTATGCATCATTTCTCAAGTGTGCCACGGCGATGTTGACTACTTTATTCTGATTGACTGACATATTCCAGGTGTACAACTGTATTACATTCAACTCACAATTAAAGTAGTTCCGACCAGGTCCCGACCGCATTACCGAACTAGATATCACTTCGCACACCGACACCAACAACTAACAAAACGATAACTTCGCTTTTTCGTTAACTTCCTTCGCTATTAAACAAAGGATAGCGAAGGATTAAAACGAATAAATAAATATCGATGCCTTGTTTTTCTTCAAGCGCTGTTCTGTCGTATTTATGGTTCATTTTTATTATTAGGTATAAAATAAAGCTTAGCAAAAGCAAAATAAATGATTCCGTGCATAATTCAAATGTCTGAAGAAAAAAAAATATTCCGTTAGTAAAAGTTATATTTTTGTATTAACTCGTGTTATAGCTGTATGCTCTAGCGGACAGACGGTTAACATACGTTATTTTCAGTTAGCGTGGCGAAGTGATACCAAACGCAAATGTGGGCAGGAACTACTTAAATTGCGTATCCAATAATTACACATCCTATATATAATCTATAATTATACTATATAAGTATATATAATTATACTTAGAACTATAATCTACCAATCAGAATGAAGTACAGCAGCTGAGTAACATTCATAATACAGTCACTTGTTGGTGTTACCTTGCCATTGTCACAATGCTGAGGCAGTCCTGAGGAGCATCTGATCACATTGAGCCACATAACTCCCCATATCAACACCTCAGCCCTGAGACACATAGTTCTCTCTATCTCTCTCTCATACACACACACACACACACACACTCTTTCTCTCTTACACTAATCTCCCCACACACTTACACAGCTGTTTTATTAGCGCAGATTCACTGCCCCGAAGGCCACCGAGCGCTACTTTCTCTCTCTGTTCACTGCGAAGGTTTCCGTGCAAACACACGTGGAAATCCATTCCTATCTCCACCCAAAACCCGTGAAATGGAGAGAAGAACTTTTCTCTCTCTCTCTCTCTACCTGATCCCTCTTTCACTTCGATGCCCGTTTTCAACAAGCAGCTCTATAAAAGAGAATATTCCACATCACACTCCTCTCGGTCTCTAAAAAAAAGTTCCCCGATTAAAACCAAAGTTTCTTCCACGCAACTCCTAGTTCTGATCATCCTCTCTCCCCCTCTGTCTGTCACACTCATCTTTATCGGGATCCTATAAAACTGCAATATGTCCGACTACCAGTTTACCTCCGGCCCTGACGTCACCACTGGAGTATGCCACGCCCCCGATCAGAGTCTCAAATCCTCGCACGCGCAAACTACAAACCCATCCTTACATAAACGAGTACATGTGGACTACGGCAGCCCACGTGAGACAAAAAAAACACTACTCTCTTTCTGGTGGTATTTGCAAGTATTCATTATATTTGTGATTGGGTTTCGCTTGCTATATTATGCTAATACATTAAAAAATGATTTCCATATATTGTCAAATCTCCATTACCTTTTATGATTTATGCATCTTAACAAACAATTTGCAAGTTGTTTACATTTTACATTTTATTTTAGTAAGTGTATATTTTCCTTTTACTATCAGGTGGTACTATCAATAATCACTATTATACATTTACATAAACCTCACCTTTAAATTGAACATCATTTAACATTTAATTTTACTGTCAAGTGGAAAATTGGACATTTATATGAACACCAACTTCTGGCTTAATAGAACTTTAAGACAATAATTATAAGATTTTTTAAAAAATCAAATATTTTACCATTGATTTTTTTAGCCATGTTTATTTATTTATTTTATTATTTGTGGTTTAACAGGGGTAAATTGTAGGTAGTAAAGGGTACGCTGTGATTTTGGACCAGATTTCATGGAAGTCTGTAAAATAATAACTTAAGCAAATGAGGACTACACAACCACGTATACACTACACTACCATATAATAACAAATACAGTTTTTCACTTCTGAAAACATTTGAGGACATAACATGAAGTATATTGGACATCTGAAACTAAAAGAATGGTTTAATCACCAGAATACACACCTACAGGGAGATTTTGGGAGAAGCATTGTGGGGTTCTCCATTCATTTCTGTGGGAATAGAACAGACAGGATAACTTTCACTTCCTGTTCACTTTGATGAACCCAGGTTATTCACGACCTTATCACAATTTGTTCTTTATTAGACACACTTTTGGTGTGTACATCTCATTACAATTTGCCCCACTGCAAAGCCACTCTAATCCTTATTAGTGCTTCCTGCTAGAACTGACTGCTCACTTGCTGCCTAATATAATCCTTGCATTGGCCGGTACCATTAGAATAAGATAATACTGCTCTTCTTCATAATTAGTGATATTCCAGATGTAATCACCGGTCACTGGATTTATATTATGGTGGATTAATGTATACTATAAAAATCTGAGAACTAGCCCACTCAAATAAAAAGCAGAACAGATTTTTGTACTAAAATGAGTTTATTACAGCCAATCCTCTCTCCACAACTCCACCAAGACAATACAGTACAAGCAAAAATTGTTCAATAAACCCTAAATGTTTATTTTTTTTCCTCTGATTTATGAATACTTTAATATAATCTCAAGCCATAATCTTTAGACATTCAGTAACATGTTTCACAAACTATACATTTTGATACAGATTACATATGAATCGTAGTGGTGATGCTCAACCAGAGAACAATGAATACTGACATTAAATCTTTACAGAAATGTACCATTTCTCCTTTTATGAGCCCCTTTATCGGTTTTATTTCTTCCACATTGGCAATAGAGTGCAATATTCTGTAAAGTAACCACTGCTGATTTCAATGGAGTAGAAACTCTGCAGTAGTAACTAAGCTTGGCTGCTGTGAGATGGCACAGTGTTTAATTGGAGGTTTAACCTCCAACACCTAGAAAACGTAAAACAAATATATTTATACAGTTTACACCAGTATTTCTTACATCAGTATTACACATCCCCTAAATTTAGTCAGTAGGACAAAAGTTTAAAGTAAAGAAAAAACAAACAAAAACACACACACACACACACACACACACACACACACTCGTGTACATATACATACACATACGTGTGTGTGTGTATGTATATGTATATGTGTATATATATATATATAAAAACATATATGTATAAACATAAACACACACACACTACATACATATGTAATGTATATATGTGTGTATATACACACACCCAGACAATGAAAGTAAACATTATTCTATGAAAATAAAAGTGAGAAAATGTTGTTAATATATTCAATCACAAAAATAAACATTTAGAACCAGAAAGCAGATTTGGCCAAACTAAGTCTAAATCTAACTTTTAAACAAAGATTGTGCTACTGTTTTATAAGGACTGTAGCCTTTGTTTATTAGAGGAGATACGGGAGATTACTTCCACACATTTGTTTGTACAATGGAAGAATTACTATTCTGAGGTGTTCATTTAAGCAGGTGTATAAAACGAAATGCAATGGAGGAAATCATGAATGAATCATGAAAGACACAGGTTTAATGCTGTGAGCCAAGGTCTGACGCATTCATGAATTTGGGAGAACAAAAAGTGTGCAGTGTAACCCGGCACACAAATCCCTGAAATCCAACCTGGAGACCACTCCAGAGTATTTCTCCACTTGCACAACCTAGTCAAACAGCTCATATATATATATATATATATATATATATATATATAATATATATATGCTATATATATATATATATATATATATATATATATATATATATATATATATATATGTATATCTCAGTATCTTTCTCTACGAGAGGTTCCACATAAATGACTAGTTAGACTATGTTTCGAATCTATCTTTATATACAATATGAACATTCCACACAAACCCCATGTGGATTTAAGTATCTTGATTATTAATTAAATAAACTATATCAATAAACTTTTGTCTTTGAAGAACGATGCCTTTCGGTAAGTAATGTTTTAGGGTTACAAAATCAGTTTTTAATTAAAAGCAAAACAGACACCAGTGTCTCATCTCGTTTGTCTTGCCTTGAGAGTGAGAGAACAAATCACTTTACTTGCCAAGTGCACAAACAAAAAGCAAAACAAAAACAAGGAAGAAACAAAAAGTGTCCATTTAGAAGGTTAAAAAATAATAATTAAAATCACTAATGAATCCAATCAGTCACCGTTTTCAGAGTGTAAACAAAACCGATTGGAGAGCAAACAAATTTTGTTTCAAAGTGCATTCACTCATCAGTCAGCTGAAACACTTGATCCAGGCAGAGCTTGGCTTAATTCGAGGAGAAAACGAGAAAGGGGGGATCCGAGAGAAAAGGTCTTAACAGGGGCATCAGCAACACTACTCATGTACCCAGAGCTCCAGGCAGCGCTACCTACTCCACAGAGCACAAGACCAAGCAAGAGCAAAGGTGATGATGGTAAACTAATATTCCCTGTTGGTGTTTGGTTACATCTAAAGTCTTCTTTGTCTGACATCAGTTAGGCATATTCACATGAAAACAAACAATTTAGCGTTGCCTGAGTGAGTACCTGCTTCCATAGACCATCTGCCCATTTGCACTGCTAAGCCTGCTGTCATGACCTTAATGATAAAAACATTGTGCAGTCCTCTCGCCTAAATGGAGTCTTTCAGTCTCGAGCACACAACACTGCACTTCATTCACACGCTCGTCTTCCATTTCTGTTTGACAAATTTGTGCAGAACAGATTGAAAAACCTGCCTATCTGTAATACATGGCTAGTAGACGTTGCACAAAATCCTGTGCCTGTACACAAAATCCTGTGTGAGACACTTTTAGTAAGATGGTGATAAGAATGTATTTATATTCCAAAAAGCATTCAGGGGGGGGGGGGGGGGGGGGGGGGGGGGTCATTTTGATTAAAAACATAAACAAACAATAAAAATCTATTTCACATAAAGTGCTCCTTTTTGGCATCTTTTAAAGAAGGCACAACAAACCACTAAATATGGTGGGAAAATACTACCTATCCATTAGGTATACAATCCCTTTGTTTTAATTCCATTTAATTTAATTACATTTTAACTTTTCTCACAGATGTCAATTTAGAAGTATGGTGACAACCTAAACCTGACAACCTAAAAAAAGACAAAATATCATATATTACATATATCAAATGTAAAAAAAACAAAAAGCTTCAAATTTAAATTTTAGGAAAAGCAAATTACAGCTCACTTGTGGGTAGTTTAAAAATTTAGGAGAACCGGCTATAGTACTACATACAGTAAAAATAATCGATAATAGGCAGGGAAAAGGTTTGTTAGAGGGCTACATTAAAAACCTTCAAACCTTTGCATTTACATACTGTCTATTGAATACAATCATGAATGAAAAGGCACTCACTGAACTGAGAAATAAAAACATTCCTTTGGCTATGACATGGCAAAGCTATATAAAAACTAATCTAACCCACAGGTCATAAAACGTAAAGGATGAGGTGCTTAATAACGTCTAACTGTTTATAGGGAAGGTTTCTTTGGCATGTTCAAGGGAAAAAGATAAACATTTTATATTCCTGTTGCCATTTTTATCACAGATTCCACAAAAGTAACCACAAAGTCTGGGTGTTAAAAATATACTATTTTGCTGGTAATGGGATATCAAACTGAAAATCCCAACCAATAAAATCATTCACTTTAAACACAAAGTTTTTAAGTCTTGCTAGACAAGCGATTGAATGCACACCTAATTTTTTTTCAACTCTCACTCCTGTGTTACACAACACTCTCCACTCACATTATGGCAAAATAACTCTTTCATCAAGACAAACTACAATTCAGTATTCTATCTGAAGAGGAACACCTGAGGCATAACAGCAGGCTGGCAATGGGGCACGATAGGAACCCAAGGATCTCTAATTTGGGGTTATTCTGGCATTTTTTAAATGTTTATTGTTCAGAATAATTATTATACTTATGTGTAGCTGTCTGATTGTTCTTTTAATCCATTTGTGGTATTAGTTCAACAAATGGCTAAGATATTTATAATGTTCTCTGTACCCATTGTACATATGTTTTGTACATGCTTTTTTTTTTTTTTTTTTTTTTTTACAAAGACAGCTAAATGAATTTACGGAAATCAACAGCGCATCACGCAAGTTGAAGTGTCAGACAAAAATCTAGCTCTGCATGTTGGCCAATTAACTACCATGCACAAATAGAATAGTTGGTTAGCAATGGTTAGCTAAACCTCACCAACTGCATGTGAGATAAAATCAGAAGACAGGACATGAGATGGATCAAGCAGGTTAAAGTGCCATTCAGCTGATTCTAGATGCTTGTCTGTAATTTGGCAGTCCCTTAACCTGTATGTGTGTGTGTGTGTGTGTGTGTGTGTGTGTGTGTGTGTGTGTGTGTGTGTGTGTGTGTGTGCATGTGTGCATGAGAGAGAATGTGTATGTGGGCCTGGCACCTTTACTCTTGGGTCTATGTGTAGGATAGGTGGGAGCCGTTGGATATCTGAGAGGTGATGCTGGTGCTCCTGCTCATGTTTTGCTCACTGTGCCCCCCTGATGTGGTCCTCCTGAGGGCCTGTGGGCTGTTTTTCATGGCCATGCTCCCGCTGCCCTTTGGCATGGCCCCCAGGAGACCCCCTGCCGCATGGCTCCACTGCGGAGGTGCTGCTCCTGAGACAGACGTTCCCCAGATCTGCTGGCCAGGGGCACCTCCCTGATTGGCGTGGTACTGATGGCCGGAGCCTGAGCAACAGCTCCACTGGGAATTTTGGGGAGTGGCTGAGTGGGCCCAGCTGGCTGGTGCCCCAGGAAAGCTGTTGCTCAGCGACTCTGGGGAGATGTTGGCCAGAACCATGTTGCTGAAGCCGAGCCGCATGCTCTCAGAGTCAAAGGCCTCAATCTCTCGAGCTTGACGCTCCAGCAGGCTGCGGATACGCTCCGAGCGATCATTTTCTAGAGACTGCATCTCGTCCTCAATCTGTGGGCCACAGAGAAGAAGGACAATGCTATCATCAACAGGGATAGGTAAGCAGCACTAAATACATGTTCAAACACCTGCATGTCGTACATACCATACCCACTGAAACTATTGGAATGCCAAGGGCAATTCTTTTGCTCTTCCCACACACACACACACACACACACACATATATATATATATGATGAGGAAATCTGGTTTTAATATCAAGAGATGAAAATCATACAGCAGATCATAATCTCAGCTTTCGAAGTGATCAATATAACAGGAACATATGACTGGACACAGTAAGTGTACTGGCTCGAGTCGCTCATTCATCTTTTAACCCCGACTACCGTTTTGCAAAACCAAATGCATTAGCCTTGACATTTCTGTACATCTTATAGATTCAAAACCACCCAACAAGATATATACAAAAATACAAAAAAAAAATCTAAAAAGATAAATATATAGGATGGCACCAGTTCACTTTAAAATTCAGAGCACAGTCACATAAAATGAACAGAGAATACTTGATAACCCTTAAGAATAATAAAAAAATAGACCCCCTTCCACACACCAGCTGCAAACAGAGATTGGAAGTACGGTGACAAAAAATTGCTAGTTGATATGTACCTTTAAGACCACTTACGTGGTTCAACCAGTGCACATTGCTAGGCATGGGTGAAAATGACGTAGGGATCCATGTTTAGCTCAAAGGAATCAAAGATAGGAGATAAGATATACCTTCATGTGTCCGACAATGGGGGAAATTTTCAAACAGTGGGGAGCAAAAAGAGATGATTATTTGAGTCAATGGAACGGAGGCTATTATCAGTTTAGTAAGTAAAAGGAATCAGCTAGGTAAAAGACAAAAAGAGGACTTGTAACTCCTGGTGAATCACAAAAGTCACTGGATATGCATGTACAATCTATTAACTGATGAGAATTGTTTTTGTGTGCATTTAGAATGCCCCAGACCTTTTGCTCTAGTAGAGCCCTGCGCAAAGACACTCTCTGCTCCAGCTCCTTCTTTTCTCGATCCTGCTGTGACTCCGTCTGCATCTTTATCTTACTTTGATAAGCATTAAGCAGCTCAAGCTCCTGCTGCAGCTGCATCCGCAGCACCTGACACTCGGACTCCTGCGCCTCGTCCAGCCGCAACTGTCACAGAGGGGACAATTCAAGTTACATGCCAATTATATTATTAGCCAGAATTTATTAATTACTAGTATATGCATCACTCACAGCCTGTGTAGAGAGCATGTCATTGATTGAATGGTCATACTGCTCCGCAAGGATGGCCAGTTTGCGTGTTTGCTCCTCCTTTATTCTTTTTAGCATAGTTTTGTGTTCGGACTTGGGCGTGCTCTCCAGCAGTTGGTTCTTGAGGGCTTTGTACTGCCGTGTCTGGATTTTACACGTTTCTTGAAACTGTTTCTTGATCTGAACCTCCTTGGGCTGACAGAAGAACATTGACAGTGAACTAGTATTAGGACTGTAGAAATTAGCAAGACAAATCAGAGTGCAATGAAAAAGCTTTTTTAACAATTAAAAGACACCATAACAGAAAAAAGAGATTGGATGGGTGTAATGTCATACTAAAGGCACTAGGCTGTCAGGACCATTTTTAATATTGAAACGTGTACACAAGTACAAATATGTGCATGTCCTCAAATAAGTCCTCAACCAAATGATACCCACCCACCCATCTTAAGATAACATACACTGCCCATATGATAGTACACCTCCAGTGCCAGTCTAAAAAAATAAATCACCATTAACACCTTTTGGAATAACTGGGGTGTTACCTTCAGGCTTTTGGGCTGTTGTCGGACCTCCATGACGTGTTTGCGTCGAAGCTCTCGCTCTCTGCGTTTATTGTACTCAATCTGGTTGGTGAGCTCAGTCTGGTGCTGTAAGCGAATGAGCTCAGCCCGTGTCTTTTGGATGGTGCTCAGGTGCCTGAACTCCAGCTCCTGCATGGACTCGTGGTGTCGAAGTAGCATAGCGTGCTCCAGGTCCTTCTGTGTCTGTCGCTTGTTTAGCTCCTTTTAAAACAAGATTCAGACTCAATTTTCAGGGGTTTGCTAAAGTGAACATCTGGATCATGATGAAGTCGAGATGAACAATTTCTGGTCTTCTACCTGGAACAGAGTATTTCAGCTGGTGCTAGTGCTCAGCTCACCTCTCTTGCCAGGTCCTGCTCAACGTTGTGCCGAACAACAAGAATGCGCCGCTTGAACCGGCGGCACTCCAGCTCCAGGTACTGACGCTGCCTGCGCTGCAAGTTTGCCTCCTCCTCAGCCTGGACATGCTGCAAGTTCTCCTTCTGCTTTGACAGCCACTCTTGCTTTTCTTTCTTTGGTGTAGATTGATTTTCATTTACTTCCTGGAAAAAAGGGGGAAAGTGAAGATGATGTACAAACTCACATCCACAATTATCATTTGGAAATTTTGATGACATGAAACACATATGAAAGAGAAGCTGTACACCAGCAAGGTAATATACACTGTTTATAGAGTTTATAGAGAAAGATGGACAAAAAAAGAATGGACAAAAATCAATACGAACAGAAGATTTTTTCCCCCCTAATTTTATTGGGGTTTTTCCCCCCCTCAACTTTCTACCTGTTTGCCAGCTCCTCCTAAAATAAAACAGCTACGACACATGGAGGGTAAATTCTTCCTTTGGAGAGGTATTAAGCCAGCCAACTACACATTTTGAAACTGCTGCTCATGCAGCATCACAGGAGATAACACTCTCAGATCTGCCCACTTCCACATGAGGTCACAGTCACCCACAATGAACAAGTGACAGAGTGTACGCAGTTTCTCCCACCCAGACAGCATGGTCACTTTTGGTCTCGAATCACCCAGTACTAGTCTACAGGCTCTGATTTAACACTTACAATCATTCGCAGTGATAAAGGAGACTCTGTTATTGTATTAAAACTGGCTCCTGCTTAAATTACAAACGTGATATGAAGAAAATAAAATGACTTGGTTTAAACGAAAGGAGATTTTCTTAACCTCTTTGAGTTGCTCCTTTCGTAGCTTATACTCTCGTTTCTGGGTCTCTAGGAAGCTGCTAAGCTCTTTCTTCTGCTGACTCTGAATGTGCTGCTGAAACTTTTTCTCATCATTGGCAAAATTCTTGGCCTACAAGGTAAAAAAAAAAAGGTTAAATTGCAAACAAATGACCTACAATTCAATGGACGGACTATGCCGTTCAAACATCTGGAAACAAGATAACAAGTACATCTTTCTCCAAGGCTGCCTGGTGCTTCTTGACAAGTTTGTCCATCTCGGCAGCAAAGCTATTTCTCTGGTTCTCCAGCTCCTTGTCTAATTTGAGCCTATGCTCATCTAGGTCTGCCCTGAGTTTGTTCTCGAGAGCCAACAACTGCTTCTGGTGCTGCCGACGCATTCGCTTGTATCCAGATATCTGCTCCCGCAGCTCCGAGTTCTGCTCATGCTCCTGGATTTGACGCGTCACCTGGAGAAAACGCACATACATTGCTGAGAATGATTGTGTTTGCATTAAGGCAAATTGTATTGTATTCATTGTATTATTGGCATTAAGATCACAAAAATCAATCGGTTCTCATGATTCATAGCAAGGAATAACGCAGTGAAACGGCTTCACACCAGTGAGGCTGTGCGAATGGTGGCAAAATGTTCTCTGTTGCGGTAGTGACGGCGAGGCGTCTGTACAGGAGGAGTCTGCTCTTCGGCTGGCTCAGTAGGAACCTCGGGGGTTTCCTGTTGAATCTCTTCCTCTTCTTCCTGCAGAAAGACAACCAAATGATACCAAGGTAAAAAAAAAAGTAGGGCTTATGTAGGGCTTATGGTAACTAAGTGTGCAATATCAAATGTTTTCCAGTCATGTGCAGTAGTAACCCCTTAACTAATTACGATTTAACAATAAATATGATCTTAACAATGTATGCTTTGATATTTGCAGCTTTTTTTTTTACTTCGAGTGTAATATACTTAAGATCATGTAATGCCTAGAATTACATTCAAATGATTGTGGACACTGACCGGTTTAAGGTGTATGACAGAGCTCTTGGACATGACGGTGTGGTCGCCCTCTAGCAGATCCAGCTCACTCTTGTTGTCCTCAGTAGCATCAGGCAAGCTGTTGACAGAGCTGCTCTGAGAGCTGGCGCTGATGGACATGCTGGGAATGGACTGGCTGCTACCCACACTGTTCACCGTACCCGTATGCCCTGTGCTGTGCTCTGGCTCCTGCAGAAACAGACATCACTGCAGCTAAATATGAATTCTTAATTAACTGTATATTTATCATGGAATGATGAGAATACAAAGAAGAAATGATTCTTTTTCCTTTAGAAAGAAAGGAGAAATTCAGAGAGCTTACCTCCTCCTCGTCCTGGACCTCTGCCACCGGTCCGTTTTGTGGATCGGGGAAGATGATTTTCTTCATCCTGCGGTACTGCAGGTTGTCCAGCTCTCTGACGGCGTCTTTGGTGCGCTGGATCAGGTCCATTAGAACAGACTCGGCTCGCTCACGCACCACAAAGGCATGCTGCAGAGGAACATGGAAAAACCACCAGCAGAATAAATTAGTGCAATACAAATACAGTAGTTATACAATACACTAATAGATGGCTAAATTTGTCCTCAAATATTTGAGAACACAAATAACTGGAGAGCACGGGCATGTGAAAAATTCACAGGTAGGTAATTTTTTTTTTCGCAAAATGTGATAATCTATAATCAGTCATGGCAAAAACATCCTCCAGATGTTCATAATCCGAGTTTTGTTCTTTTATCGCATGGCATCCCACCACACCCATTTTCTTGCACATTAATTCTTTATTCATCAACAACATGAACATTTTTTCCACGAGACTAGTAAAGACATGACCACAATAGTCAGCATGCTTCATCACGCATACATTCTGAACTGAACACAAGTGAAAGTCCTGACTCTGAAAGTAATATATTTCTGACTGGTATTCATTTGGTTTCCAAAGTCCTAAAGATTTTTTTACTGAGAGACAAACAATGTTTGTTCATATACCTGCAAAAGCTCTTCAGATGTAGGCCTGTCTTGAGGCAGTTTCTGAAGGCAGGAGTCCACAAAGTTTCTAAAAAAATCCGTCCTGAGGGCAGAGAGACTGATTTTTACACAGCTCACGGCAGCCTAACAGAACTGAAAACCTAATTAAATAATGCATGGAGAGGCGCACATACAATCAATATGCACTGCACTCACCATTCACTTGACTGCAGGGTTGGGCTCTCGTTCTGCGCTATATGGTATAAGGCACTCATTGCATTCATGTTGAAAAGTGGAGGTTTTCTCTCCGCTGCAAAACAATTTAAAATTGTGAGAAGGGGAGAAAAAAAAACAAAAAACCAACCATTATAAAAAATAAAAGGGAAAAAAATACATTGGCTATTATAAAGATAACAAATCCATACCTGCAATGCAGTATCTCCAGAAAGTGCAAACTTACCTAATTCAATACAAGTAATACCCAAGGACCAGACATCCACTTTGCCATCATACTGACCCTCGTCCATAGCCAAGATCACCTCTGGGGCCATCCTAAGAGAGAGAAACATGATAGATGATCCTTAAATTTGCCACTAAATACGACAAAATAACATTAGGGGTTCTATACACAAATGGCTTTAATGTTATTTGCCCTTGTTTCTTTTGTAAGCTACATATCTGGCAAAGATCATCTTATGTTATATATTGATTGGATACAATTTCCAGACTTTGTCCATTAAGTAATGTTGCTAGAGGATACCTACTATAGATACATGTGATACAGGATTTCTGTAGAAATCACATTTACTCCCATTTGTGATAGGATTGACATCCAAAGTATACATGATTCTCCAAATGTTAAATGCACACCATGTGCATTTTATTTTATTACAAACTAATTGCATGTAGGTTACATATGAATAGCATGTATGTGCAAATATTTCTGTGACTGATTCAGACTGGGATAATATAATATACATACACAATAATCGCCAACTTGCCTCCCCATGCAAAAAACAATCCATTGACTCTAAAGTATTAGTCACCAAACTCTGTATAAAAACTCATTTTTAAATGCTTGGCATGGTTGGGCCCATTAATACATAAATTGCACACCAAGCAAATGACAAAGTACCACAAACAAGCAAATTCTAGCAGGTAGAGCAAAAAAAAAAAATACCCCTGATTTTACCACCAAGGATCTGCTGAAGTACGAGACTGGTGTTAAAAACAATAAGACACCACATTACCTCAAGTCTTGCGTTCTCTATTGAACTGAATTCTGTGGTTAGCAAATTCAGATTAGTTACACTTCAACAAGGAAATCTCAACGTAAAACAAAATGGAAGTGATACCGGAAACATGCAACTTTCACATCCTGAATCGCATGCCCCCTTTTCAGGATTTTCCGCTGGCCACATATTTAATAAAGCCCTCTACCTGTTTGGAGGTCTTACAGTATGGCAGTATAATGAATACAGAGATGTGGGCTTGGCAGAGGATGTAACAGAGAGGTAACAGCACTCACCAATATGGAGTTCCCACAAACGAGTTAGCAGGAGAAGCAATGGAAGCAGAGCCAAAATCAGCCAGTTTCACTTGGCCAGGCTCAGTCAGCAGTATATTCCCAGCCTTTATGTCTCTGTTAGAATGGACAGACATATTTCACTTTATGAAACACTTCACAGCCCAAAAGGAGTACACATTCTGAGAACAGACAGGAGGATTTATTTCATTTAGATTTAGAAATGAAAACACATGTATTTTCAGTTTATAAAACTGTGCATTTGGGGCACAAATCCTTACACCAATCCGGAACTAAAACAGATCTTGACAAAGATTGCCTTTCAAAAGCTTACAACTTGATGAAAAGAGCACAACATACCATTTAAAGAGACAGGTAAAAGAGAAGGATAAAAAAAGTACTTGGAGCATTCAGGATTAAGGGGATTGATAGGCAAGAAAGTGCAAATCATCACTAATAATAGAAAAAAACCCAAATCGCATCCATTTAACAGGGCTTACGCTTACCTGTGGATCATGTTGTGTGAATGAAGGTATGCCAGCCCCTGTAGAGCACCATGGGTAATTGCGGCAATCTCTAATTCTTGCAAGGGCTTTTTGTGTACTATATGAAATGGGAAAAACAAAAACAGACCTTTGAGAAGGGCTCTAAGAGGGCGATAGCTCTGCATGTTAACACTTCCAGTTTATCCAAGTGTTAATTAGGAGCAGTGCCTTCATTCCCTATATCTCTGCAGCCATCAGCACATTACACAAGTGTAAATATATCAGCGCTTACCCTCTAGGATATCTGAAGCAGAGCCCAGACAATACTCCATTACCAGCTAGACACACAGAGGAGACATAAAACCTTTTAATACCAGCCAACGTTTCACATCTACAAGGCAGAGATTCACTCATAAGTGATTAAACTTGGAACATTATTATACATTACGTTATTCATAAAGGCTAATGCACGAAGATATTTAGTATGGCATAAATGAATGTGAATTAACAGTCGACGGCATTTCAGGAAGATCTATAAGACAATCTTAGGGCAAAAACACTGACCCATGCTGTGTGCTCTCTCAGATAACAGCCTTTATACTCAATGCTGTTTGGGTGCTTTATATTCTGGAGAAATTTCACCTCCTTGATTATGTCTTGCCATTTCTAAGAGGAGAAGGAGAAAAAAAAAAGTATGAATAAATAGATTTTCTCTGGTATGAGCAAAACAAAGTAGCTCAGACATGGCAGTATCCTAACTTTGTTTTTATGTTTATTTATCAACTTTATTGGGGAAAAAAAAAGATATCACATTGACATTTTGTATTTTGATAGAGAAACATACTACTAAAAGCATCAGACAACCTCATATAAACTGCAAATCTGAAACCATTGCACATCAAACTTCCCCTTTGGCTAAAATAAGCCAAGTGGATAAAATGTCATTAGACGGTGGAAAACAACAGTCTTGCTAGCTAATGAACAAGTGCAGGACTGTCACTTTACAAACATCAGACTGCACCAGAATGATGAGGATCGGACCTAAACCTGACATCAGGTTCATCATTTAAAACAAAAAGAAACAATAATGAAACAAAAAACCCAACCTCGTTGGTTTGCTTTCCACTATAGGACATTTTCTTGATGGCCACCACCTCTGCGGTGCGCACATCTCGTGCCTGCGAGCAAAGCACATTATAGTGAGAAGATTTGGTCAAATTAGAAAATAAATTTTTTTTGAGCTGATGAGGCGGATGCTTACAAAATAAACTGCACCAAAGCTGCCATGGCCGATCTCCCTGAGATCAGTGAAGAGTTTTTCGGGATCCTCCTTGAAGAAGAGCTCGGAGATGTCGGGGTCCTTCAGGCTCCCCGCTCGAACAGCGTTGGGCATGCTGGGTAGGGGCGGGGCCTGGGCCGCAGCCACCAGGGATTATCTGGGTCTGCGACGCAACACCCCTCGGATATGGCTCATCTGCAGGACAATGGCCTTGTACAATTACACACCTAAACAAACACAAAAACAGACATTTGACAAAGATGAGCTATACATTTGTAAGTGAACTGTTTTCCCCCCATTTATAATAAGGTTATTGTGGTAAGTTTATGGGGCACGATTCAGGCAAAGGGAAACAATTTGTTAATGATTTTACGCACCAGGTAATTGTGTGCAATCTATTTAATTTCAAAACATGCAGCTTTGGACACCACTTCTAATGTTTGCCATCTTTAGCGAACGAATATAGTTGTGATGCGGGCATCAATAAATGCAATGACGGTCTAATGAACGACCTTTAAAGATATTTATAACAGAGCCATTATGAATGTTACAGTAGCTAGCATGCATGCCCTTTTTTCACCTGCTGAATGAAAAGCCATGCACAGATGTTGGGATCATTCATCCATAAAGTAGTGAGACAGAAAGAACCATCTGCCATGTGTAGCAAGCTTCTAATAAATATAACAAAAAAATATTCTTAAGCCTGAACATTGAGCAAATAATATATAAATATGACCCAAAGTCCAGCTTCCATTTTATTGAAGAAAAAAAGGGCACCAGCTCATAAACACGGCAGAATCCTGATCATTATGACATTCTCTTCTAAACGGAAAAAGACAAACAAACATAAAAACTGCACTGGACTCTGTTTAAGCCTCATTATTTTTCAGTAACCAGCAATGGCAATCAGAACACATTTATATAGTCAATAAAGCAGTACAGGCCTTTAAAAATAGACAACCTATCTACATTCTTCAACACAGGCAGTATTTTTAGACACACACCAGCCGTTATCATACTTGGCAAGTACATGTGCAAAAGTAAGAGTGTGTGTGTGTGTGTGTGTGTGTGTGTGTGTGTGGGGGGGGGGGGGGGGGGAAGGGGGGGTCCAGGGGTACAGAGGAATGAAATAGCAATGACCAGTCATTTCAAAACACCAACAACACTGCTATTAACCAAACCTGAAACTCCATGCATAAATTGCTAGCAATTAAATGAGTAGTGTTTAAACCGAGAAATGTGCAAGAATCATCATCAATAATTCCAAAAAGCCAATCAAACATGGATTTAACAACCTAACCATGCAAAAGATATTTGATGCCAGCCAACGTTACTCTGTAGTTTAAAGCCCTTGTGATGCAATTCACATTGTGTGCTGCACTAGAATAAACCTCACTTCTCTCTAGACTTCTGTTGTTCCTTTCCTTCAGAGAATTATACTGGGGTTTTTCAAACCACAGAGAAGTGGTCAAACTCTGCGTCCTTAGTCCGAACGATGCACCGTGCAACCAACTTTATGACAGATGACCAAATGCTGAGCTGACTGCGCAGAACAATGTGTTCTTCTGCTGAGTGAGAGAGAGTTAGGAAATGTGCAGTAGACACTCACCGCGCTGTCATTCCCACCAGACCTGAGAACTCATCAGCTCTCGCTGCCATCAGTCAGCTCCGTGTAGTGCACTACGACTACGCAAGTGTATGAATCATTTCAGCAAACCACATCCACTCAAAAGAACTTCAATTACCATTTCATTATCAAAAGGCATACATCACCATCGGACCAGACTACTCCTTTCTGGCTGTCTCACAGCACCACTACAGCAATACACTAACACTTGCTTCGGCTGTTCAGAATAGGTCGTTTTACAGCAAATCCCTAAAAAGACTACATGTGCAATCAAGCCTGCTTTATGAATATACACAATAATGCAGGATTAGACAATTATTTCAAAAGTGGTTAAACAAAGCTCTACTAAGCGCTAAGCCAGCAAACTAGGTAAATCTAGAAATAAATGATAAGCAAATGTATAACCCAAATAAAGCACCGTTTGCACAGGTTGGATGAATTTCTGTTAACAAAATTTTTATTTGTTTGACCTTGCGAATGCTATGACTGTTAGAGTCATAAAAGGACATACACTTGTTTTGAATATTTGATGTTAATAACAATGTTCGTGTCACACAAAAAAGTACTAAAAGCCTCATTTCCATATTGTGCTCTACAATAATACTAGCACTGCAAAGGCCAATGCTGAAAGTGTGATAAATAATCGATGTGCAACCTTAAACGTATCATGATAAAAAAACAAATCTTGATCATTAGTTAAAACAACTCGGACCCGTCCCCTGAAATGCTACTACATTAGAAAATACAGTTCTGTCACAAGATAGACCCCTCTGCTCCAGTCCAACTAAAAAACTAAAAACACACCCCAGTTTCTATGGCAACCGAATAAATTATCCAGTGGGCAAAGAGCCACCGAACTCCGCTCTATGCCAGGCTCTCCAATACAGCATGTGTTAGTATTGTGCAGGCTGAGTGACCTGATATGCACAAAGAGCAAGATATATATATATATATATATATATATATATATATATATATATATATATATATATATACATACACACACACATATATACATACATACATACACACACACACACACACACACAATTAATCAGGTGTTGCTCCTGATGTTCCAACACTAGAGGTGGCACGGGTTGTCATTCAACAATATATATATATATATATATATATATATATATATATATATATATATATATATATATATATATATATATATATATATATATATATATATATATATATATGCGCGCGCTAAATGTATTATTATAACAACCTTATAATAATTCAGTTGTATTGATTTTGGAACATGGATTCCTTTTACTTTACCTTGGCACACTAACATTTTGAAAAAAAAAAAGAAAAAGCAATAAAATACATTCTTATAATAGAGACACTGGTGACTGGGTGTGTCTTAGGACTAAGAATGTGCAAAACTTGTAAACTTAAGACAGCAAAGCCTAAATCTTAGCATGTGTGTTACCTTCCTCGAATAATATTCAAAATGGCGATTATAGTCGCTGTAGTGTTATTTCTTCATCCTTACTGAGAAGGTTTAATTTCATGATGAATTGGATATGACAGTTCTTTGAACAGATTTAGTGACATTATCATGCTGCATATTCCCTTAAGAACATGGCTGTTGTGACAAAATCATCCACAAATAAACAAATAAGAAGAGTGATAAAGATGTCATCTTTGCTCTGAATAGCGTCGTGTGAATAATACACACTCCACCTGCCATTTTATTAGGACTATAGATTTTTACACTGAATGGTAAGAATAAATGGGAGCCTTTTAGGTCTTGATGATGGGAGAATCCATGGAAAATGGGCAAACAGCAACACAATATCTATTTAGAAACTTGTCAAACAACAGCAAAAACAAATAAATGAATTTTAAAAAAGTACCTCGGGATCACATCAAATTCTAATCCTTTCAGACAAAGGGGAAAAAATCTTTATCAAACTGTAAACTATGTGTAATGTGCCACTGTTCATCTGAAACTGTTCTGTGTATTTCCATTTTCCTCCTGCGTACACGATCATTTCTAAGGGATCTGTGCTGTTTTGACAGACAATTAAAAGAAGTGCAGTTAGAAGAATATACATTGATTTATAAACATGCATCATGACTATGATCACACCAATCACTATACTAAATTACTATACGGTTAATGATTTAAAAAAGATACTGTGTTTTTGTAGAGCGTCATAATTCGTTCTGTAATCATCCGACCAAAAACAATGTGTCTTTTCAGAAATAGGATTTTTCATCTAGAACTGTTTATTATAAACATTAATAAACTACGGGAACAGACGTGTGGTCATCCATTGACATTCTCAAAAGCTGATTTTTAGATACATTTATTGAAGAAAGATGTGGCTTTGCGATACGACTACACACCAATGTCATGTGGCGTATGGATCAGACCTATTAAATGTGCCCGATGCCTTTTTTGACAGCTGTGCCATTTGTGGTCAACCTGTTTGGCAATTAACTCCCACTAAAATAGTCTTGTTTGTTGCTTTTGCTTGGCTCGGGATCACCCCTGCCCTGCAGAATGCTGCTCAGATGATCAGTTGCACAGACACAATGCTGAAAGCCGAGAAATGATCTGATGTGCTGGTCACAAGACCTGCCTGCGCTCCTGCCTCCCACCGACTCACCAGCTGCCTCACACCCTGGCACTGAGCTCCACACCATTAATGCCAACACACACACACACACAAACACACAGCAAAATCACACGGCTCACTGACCTATAGCGCTTCCCACAATAACCCCAGTGTTTAACTGTTAATTATTTCTGGGTACAAACACGCTGATTACTAAAGCAACATAAATCTATGACACACAAGGTGATCCACAAACGAATGTACAGACAACAAACAGAACACTGACAAACACCACTGACAGACCGTGAATCTTTGCTGTGTCGATATGTCGCATGGCTTCTCATTACTGCATTCTGCTCGTGACAAAAGAGATTGCGGCGGTACAGCCAAGGAGCTGAATAAAGTAACACATTCGCATGGAATGCAGCAGGACAGGACAACAAAGCGGGAAAGCAGGAATTCCGTGTGCATACGTTTCTGTCTCATGCTTCAGTTACTTCCTCATCAAAGCCTGGACGCCTAATCAGCACCACAAGAGCGTGTAACTTCCAAATCATCTGAGGCATTTGAACTACACTGCAGAAGCCAGTGTAAGAAGGCACACTCAAAAGAAATCTGCTTTCGTCTTCCTTTTAAAAACGGTGACACATGGATGTAAGGCATGTCCATGGTGTTTAAGCAGGCCATTTTTCCGATGGCCTGGTTTTAACCTTGTGAGTCACATGACAATAGGCTGCTCCACCTGTGTTAATCAGTTCATTTGCAAATAGTTTAAAGTCTGATTTATAGTCAAACCTTAAAGACTAAATGAAGGACGTTGTGATCGAGATGCCTTAAAATCAAATCAAAGTCCATCAATCAAAAACGAAAAATAACCAGGGGTTAAACACAATTTTGAACCATTCGTAAACTTAACCACTTTGAATCGCATTGCTCAGACTGCATCAGTCATATATGCAGTGTCAACAACACTAAAATATTACATTAAATATATCTATACCCATGTATTGGATTCGCCCTTGTAGAATTAATAGCAACAAGTAGCAACAGCTTTCTGTTCCATCACATTAGGTTCAGTGGAAGAGTAACTATGGCGAATAAAAGGGTGTCACAGACAAAATTGCATACGGTCATTATTAATATAAATGTCGTTAAGAAATGAATCTGCTATGAATTACAATGACAGGAAGGATCCAAAGGATCTGTGGAAGAATGGAGGTGAATTAAGGAAATCTGGTCAGGTTGAGTGTTTTTCAAGTACACTATGGCATAATTTGACAGTAACAAGTCAGAACTGACAAGCTAAATTTGGAAACAAATGATCTCCAAGGACGTAAAGGCATCGGTGCAAATCAGAAGGCAAATACAATCTGCGTGTGGGTATGGAGAGCGACGCTGTGAAGAAAAACACAGGCTTAGATTTAAGTGGCAGCAATGAGATCAGGCGCATGAGAGAATGAGGACAGTGTCTCCCATCAACAGATGCACTATTCAGTCCGTTTGACACACCCTCGGTTTGCATGCGCCTGTGAAACAAACCCATAAACAAATATGGGAGGCCACTAAAGCAGATGCTTAGAAGATAATTACATCGCCCTTTTGCCTTTACAATCAGTGTTATGAGAATCACATCAACTCACTTACATGAATTGGTAAGGTTTTGGTGCTTCTACACATCTCAGTTCATAAATGACACATAGGATATCAAACTCCACCACAAGCGAGGATTATTTACCCAAAACGGGTTCTAATCTAATATCTAGATTCCAGGGAAATGGAAACGGGCTTCCTGTTTTTTTGGAGGGCGTGTGCTTTCTTTTGGAGCGAGGCACTGTTAGTTTCTTTTAAGGAGGAAACCATCCATAGAGGCACCAGTGGCATCAAGTTCATCCCACCAATTTCACACCAATAATTTAATCCAACCGCAAGGCCACAGTTTCACTCTGGATGTTTGAAAGCGAGCATTTGCAAGCACGTGCATCCTGCAGCATGGAAACACCCAGCAGCTGAGAAGTGTTGAAGATTATAATAAGAGGACTGTGTGAGAACACCGTGAATGGCTCCTTTTAAAGTCAGCCCGAGGTGGAAAAGCCACACCTTGGTACAATGGTCATTTTGCATCAAGAAAATAAGTAGAAGGAAACTGTTAGACAGTGAATAAGCCGGTTCAGGGATACTTGGTACTGGTTTGGGAAATTCACCTCTCAACTTACTGCTTTCAGTACTTAAATTACTGTCACTGCAAAGGAAAATTAATAAATAAACAGCTCGTGTTCAAATAAAAAGATTAGTGTTCTCTATGGTGAGGTCCTCAAAGGCAGAAGCTCTCAATGGAGGTCCCTGGAACCCTCAGGGTTGTTATATATAAGATGTAGGTGATTAGATATAGTTAAAGTGATGTGTGTGTGTGTGTGTCATTTTTTAGAGATGTAATCTACAAAGTTGTTTATTGTTTATTTATTTGGAGTTACAGGGAGTGTTTCTACTTTTGAGCTTGTCACTGACAGAACACACTAGGTCCAAGTTGTCTATTACACCTATTAAGGTTTTGCCTGCATATATAACTCCAAATAAATCAACAATAAACAACTTTGTGGATTACATCTCTAAATAAATTCTTGTAATAAATCTATACTGGGCGAATATGTGCCTACACAACGTATGGGACACCCTGATATATGACTGACATTGTGTTATCACGTAGCACAGGCTCCAGAATACACGTCTAACCCCCACAAATGTAATAAATGCGTTATGCAGTATGTGTAATGTGTAATGTGTTGAAACGAAAATAAAAGCAAGCTCAGGGTGTTATGCTTAAAAATGCACTGGGGATCACGGCAATGCTTCTATCTGGAACATATTTTACAAATGGATAAACAAAAAGGGGGTATACATGGTAAGTTTTGAAAACTCAGCTCGAATTCAGTTCTAGCTCATTTTTGTTTTCCTCAATAGGTGCTTTCTAGGAATACCACAATAACACCCAGCTTAGCAAAGTTAGCTAATAGGCTAAGACACGAGCACGTCGCCACTCACCGTCCGGACACACGGCGAGGCGGGGAGACTCAGTCCCACTAGCGCAGCTTCTCCTTCACTTTCAACTCGCGCAAATCCTCCGCAAAGTGAACACTCGTGCACGACAGCACTTTCACTTTCAACACCACTGCCAAGACACTCTACAGTAAACTTCTGGCTCGATTTCCACACCGTGCTGCCCGTCACTGTACCGGGGAAGTGCATTAAACAGATCCTGGTTAGCGAAACTCCAGAGCCCGGGCTCGCGGTGGCCCAGCAGCTCGCCTTCCTCCCCGAATTGTGCTAAAGATGGCGTCCGAAAAGAAGCTCCGCTCGGCCGCTGACAAGGCGACGGATACGGTGTTAAAAAAGCATGCAGCAGAGATCGCCGGAAAAAAAACCCGGCCACACCCTAACGGGCCGAAAAAGGCTAAAGGCAGCGCGGTTTGGAAATCGCTACAGCACACACATACACACAGGGGCGCTCACGGAGAGCATGTTGTGCTGCTTCCTTTTTTTCTTCTTCCTTCTGCGCCTGCTTGTTCCTGGAAGGCCGGCTGGTCCCGCCCTAACGCTGCGGGATACACCCACTCAGCCCTGGGACAGACACACACACACACACACGCACACACACACGCTCTGCCTGCATGACCGGCATGAACCTGTTCATTATTCAGTAATGCTGACTGTGCTCAATGCTCATAATGTAAAATATATATCTGTAACCCACCTGTGTTAGCACACTACTGGGGACAAATGGTCCATTCATATTGAATAATTTAAAGACAAATACATAAAACATTAAAATCAACATCGTTGTCCAGTATTTTCTTCTACTTAACAAAAAATAAAGCAGACATTTGAATAAACGTGAATGCTCTTTTCATAATCCATAATAAACTGCCTCCCCCATTACTGACCCCAGACTGTGCATGATGGAAAAGCATGCAAATCTTATAACAAATGACATTTAACTACTTTAGAATGAGCAGACTGAAATAAAGACGTTTTAAAGGTTGTAATCAGATTTAGCAGCTCAAACAATTTAAATGAAATAGATGAGAAGATAGGAGAACCGGTTTTCAGTAGTTCGATCTGACTGTGTGCTGATAGAAAGATACATATAAAGATGTAAACAAAAATGTTGATCAGCTCAATTCTGTTACAAAAGTCTAGAAATAAAAAAAAAATAAGTGGAAAAAAATGTCTAACGAACCTTCCGGTGGCAAGTCATAGCACAGTGTGGCTTTGCATTATGAGGTATAACATCACCAAGAGGTTAGAAGTAAACAGCATCACCGCGCTGTCCTCAGGTTTGAGACCAACAGCCAATTGGTGGACAGTTCACCGAGCGGAAGCTGGGGATTGGCCCCTGAGAAGCCGTTGGTCTCTGCCAATAGGAACACAGGCTTTCTGCTCTCTGTATCCAGGCGAACAGCAGGCTCTGCACAGAATGCGTTTTCTGAATGGCGTTTAAAGGACCACATTCAATCCTTTTGTTTTCATTGAAGAGCCACAGTGGTGTAATGTAACAGATTGCATAAAGTCATTTATGAAAGCAAGTCTGACCTCATTTACCTATTACTAGCAAGACAAAAGTCTGCTCTCGCTCTTGCATATACATACAAGAGAATCACAATCTCTCTCTCTCTCTCTCTCTCTCTCTCTCTCTCTCTCTCTCTCTCTCTCTCTCTCTCTCTATATATATATATATATATATATATATATATATATATATATATATATATATATATATGCAGGCGTTATATATTTATATTGTATTCTTTAAAAATCCCAGTCCATACATGTGACATAGAAGTTAATATATTCTGCTGTATGAAACAAGATGATTTTTTTATTATAGAGCTACTGTAGACAAACATATGTAGACAGCATATACAATTATATATGAATAAACATACATATATGTGTGTATATATATATATATATATATATATATATATATATATATATATATAATATATATATATATATATATATATATATATATATATATATATATATAATTGGGACAGAAGTCACATCTAATGTATCCTACATCTAATTTATATGTCTCCTTTGAAAATGAGAAAGTTGTTATGTGTGAATATGTGGTATATATATGGTGGATAATATATGGTGATAATATTGGTGATGAAACTGAAAGGAGAAGCCCTCACCTCATTCCAAGGACTGAGAAAGAAAACACTGATATTTAGTAAAACATAATGCCTGTATCCTGTTGTCTTCCTTTGAGGCATATCTCTGTCTGCTGGCATTTCCTGAGCAAAACCCCAAATGGAGAGTGACACCTCATACTGAACGACCACACACGGATGAGATTATGTCAGCCGAAAGCCATATAATTTAAATGTGTAGTTTTCAATACTGTTTGTCCAATCACTTTTCTAGCTAATGTCAAATATGTAGCAAGCAAATAAATACATATATAAATAAAATAATTAATCAGTAATTATTTAATTTATTTATTTATGGATGTATGTATTTATTTATTTACGTTGCATCTTTCACCTTAACATGAATATTGTGATGTTTCCAAATAATAATAATAATAATAATAATAATAATAATAATAATAATAATAATAATAAATAATAATAATAACCATCATAACAACAGTAATAGTAATTTCATAATTTAATATTATATAGTAATTGTATAATAATAATAATAATATAGTAATTACTGGTTCAATAGCTGAAAAAGCTAAATAAACTATAAAAATTATACTAAAATTACATTTTCCATAGTTACTCGTATTTATGATTTGATAATATTTAGAAATAGAGAATGAAATGTAAAAACATATAATTATAATAACTGTAATATGCTCTATTTATTTATGAAGTGTTCCAGAAACAATTAAATGTATTATTTACAGAGTTCGGCGCTTAATTTATAGACCCCTAATGATAGACATGAAGCTGGTCCTTATTTATTTATAACAAATGGTATTTGTTCCCTTCTTTCCATATATGGCATGTTGGTATAAATCAGACGTCACCGCCGCCTCTGATCTATAATATACTGAAGATCGATGCGGCTAATGTATGTATGTGTGTTTAAGTAAACCCGAAAACGCAGCACAAAAGACAATTTACCGATCAGCAGATGGCAGACTTCTACACTTCTCGCGATTTAGTCTGCGCAGGAATATGACGTCTTTAAAGTTTACATGTGCGGCATGAGGGAAAATGGCTGCTGGTAAAGAGCAGCAGCAGGCTCATCGACCGGGCGTTTACAAGCAGAAAAATAAGCAGCACAAGCATGGGAAGCATCGAACGAAGGGAGAGATCGGGCGTGAGAACAAGGGTAATTCTGGTCCTTTTTCTTAATCTCCGTACTAGCGTGTCTTTCGGCCGTTCTCTGTGCCAGCCGTGAATGTAGAGCGGGAACACGTGTTCACGTGTTTCACTCACTTCTCCGTCTGAGGAACGGCCCACTAACTTATTCCCTTAGTGACAGTAGTATAGTGGATAATAATCTACGGCGACGAAAAAAATATACATACATATAAAAATATACCTCTTTTAGGAATAACACTGAATGCACATTAGGCGAGTTGACGTCTCGGAATAAACGTCTTTTTATACATTGCCATTCCTGCCACCTTAATTTCAGTATACCAGCATGAGACCTGAGCAAATTGCTAAAGAGATTTTGTAAATGATGACAGTAACTCATAACAGATGTGTGGTACCTCAGTGGTTAACGCATTGGACACTAGTCACTTGAGCAAGGCTCCTAACCCTCAATTGCTCAGGCTCTCTGGATAAGGGCGTCTGCCAAATGCTATAAATATAAATATAATCGTTTTGTCAATTAGGTAGAGTCGCTGTCGTGACGCTCACCAAAAAACAACGGCGAGAGCTGAGTAAGATTGACAGACGACACAAAGCCAATCAGCTTCGTCGCAACAAGAAGGACTCGGTAAAAAATCAACATAAAGTCTACGGCATTTAAATTGGATGTAGGAGAGTGTTAGGAAACGAACGCTGTGTGTTTTGGTGTATCAGGTGCTGTTGGAGAAGCGCCGCTTGGGTAGCAGAGATGGGCCACCTCACCTGGTGGCTGTGATTGGACTGCATTCTCAAGTCGACACCACAGCGGTGACCAGGCTTTTGAAAGGAGAAGGAATTGGAGGAGTGCTACACGAACACCAGGGAAGCCCAGCGGAACGGAACAGCTTTGGCCTCGTCTTGCCACGCTTTAAACAGAGGTTTACTTTCTACCGACCTGATACAGGTAACTCTTTACCACACAGATGTTTTCACAAATCATCATTTAAATGCATTTACAGCGCAGTCGGATGAAAAGAGAAGAATTGCTACAAATATGTATGCAAAACAGTTTCATGTTCATAGCTACTTTTTAATTGTACTACTTATTTGTCATTTTCTATAGTAGATGCTGATAAAATTGTTCAATACACACTTGCACCTTGGTTAAGCATAATATTTGTAGGCAAAAACACTGTTTTATAATACAGTGTAGTATTGCATGATATCAAGTCTTTGGCTGAAGCCAGACTTATTCATTTCATTTTAAAAGCATTATATCAGAAATGTAATGGCAGGAGTGTCAAACTCAGCATCAGCATTTTGGTTGCCCACGAAAGGCCAGTTGTAACTATTAGACAGTATTTACTCTTTGATAAGAGACACCGCTTCATAACACAACAGACATGGTGTGTTTTTTTTCTCCTTTAAGCGCAAATATGTTTTCACGTTCCATTTTTTCACTTTCTGGACATTTTGGGATCATTTGTAGAAATTTCTCAATTCCGCTTGTTGGGGGGGGGGGGGGGGGAAAGGTAAACGTTGATGTGGGATACACTGCAATCTAGTGGCAGGATGTTGTCACTTCATGGGGAACATAATTGCATGCATTGTGGGAGATGTAGTTTATTGTCAATGCACCCTTTAATGCAGCATAGCCTAATTTTAGGACAAACCTTTTAGGTGCTGGCGGGCCACATAAAATGACGTGATGGGCCATATTCGTCCCTCAGCCCTTGAGTTTGACACGTGACAATGGACCGAGAGAAAATGTGAAGCTATGTAGTGTTAAACGTGATCCTGTGATCTATTGTAGGCATCAAATTCAAAAGGAACATTTTAAAAATGGTATATATTCTCAGTTAAAACATTTGATATGTTTTTCTGTTTTATTGTGAGAATAATATGGATTTATGATCAAATCACTATTCATCTATTTGAAGTTATTTTGCAGTGTCTCAACCTTTTTTTGTAATTGCGGTTTTATAAGTTTGTGTAAGGTAGGATTAAGCTCCTAAGTATACATGGAAACAGAATTGCTTAGAGACTTAAAGGTGTACTTGAAATCTCCATGAATTTCACTTGAAAATTTATACCAGCTCTTTCTTTGGGAATGGGCAAAATGTCTGGAAAAGAATGATGGCATTTGGAAGGCTTCACCCATTACATTAACCAAGCTCTAACAAAGTATATTCAAACTTGTGTAAATTGCGATGTAGTTAGTGAAGGCTAAAATAATTCTATTTATTATTATTCTGAAATTACCTCTTCGTTTGCTAATTGCGTTAACTCAGGAAAAGCAATAGTAGCATTGCATTTCACTTTCTAGCTTTGCCTTGTTCAAATTTAAACTGAATCAAGTGTGTTATTCTCTGCAGCACTCTCCTATGCACAGCATTATAGTTGTAATTATAATAATATTAGAATAATAGTAGGACTAAGGTGGGGATTTTTATTTATTTATTTATTTTTGCGGAGCTTTGAAAAATTTCCTTCTAATTATATGCTGGAACAAACTGGAAGTGGAAGAAATCCATTCTGTTTTTAATCTTTGTGTTTGTATTTTGTGTATTTTATTTCAGTTGTATGTATTTTAATTGTGATCGGTGTCCTTTATGTTTTCAGGTGACCTACACTCGCTTTTAGATGTAGCCAAGGTGGCAGACAGTTTGGTGTTTGTGCTCGAGTCCACAGAGGGTTGGGACAGCTATGGAGATTACTGTCTTTCTTGTCTCTTTGCACAAGGATTACCGAGCCATGGTAAGATATAAACATATAGATGCTTGTCTACTTTTCTGTCTGTCTATCTCTCTAGTGTGTGTGTGTGTGTGTGTGTGTGTGTGTGTGTGTGTGTGTGTGTGTGTGTGTGTGTGTGTGTGTGATGTATGTGTGATATATATATATATATATATATATATATATATATATATATATATTAATATATATATATATATATATATATATATATATATATATATATATATATATATATATATGCACTATATAGAGACATATATATATATCACTATATATGCACACACACACACACAACACACACACATACATACATACATGCATACTGATAAATGTCTTTCATCCACACCGCTTATCGTTTGTTCTTTGGCACTTTCACTTCCATCACCTGTGTCTCTTGCTCAGTTCTTGTGTGTCCGGGAATTGCTGACCTGGCAGTGAAGAAGCGGACCGAATCTCGTCGTGCACTGTCGCGCTTGGCAGAGTCTCGTTTCCCAGATGCCCGTCTCTTCCCCATCGACACAGATCAGGATGCAGTGCTGCTGCTTCGCCACCTGGGGGCACAGAAACAGACACGACTGGCCTTCCGTTCCAGACGTTCTCACATGCTGGTTGAAAGTGCCTCTTATACTCCCAGCAATATGCAGGAAGGCAAAGTCGGGCCACCTACAGGACTGGGCACACTGCGGGTGTCTGGGTATATCCGAGGCAGCCCCCTCCAGGTGAACAGACTGGTACATATTGCAGGCCACGGGGACTTTCAGCTCAGCCAGATTGATGCACCCCCAGACCCAATGCCAATTGTCACAGGTACACAACAGCTGGCCAAACGACAAGATGTGGAGATGATGGTGAGTAAAATCAAGGCAGAGACTGTGCATATTTAACAGTAATTCTTTTAATCAGGACAAAATCTGTGGAGCAAAAGAAAAATCTGACTCAAACCCGCTCAAGCTAACCGGCTGCTCAAACAAGACTGATTTAATAATAAAAAGAAGCCAAATACATATTTTTTCTTCTGCATCATACTTTGTCCATTGAACTCAGTGGCACTAAGAATATTTTGTATGTTATAATGACTAAATAAAATGTAAGTGCCCATGCTAAAAGTACTGAAATGTCCCAATGAATAGAGCCGAATGAAGCCACTTTTGCAGTTTTGTTAGTCCTGTGGATTTTGTGTGTTTGATGTGTGCCACACAGGACAGAAGTGGCGGAGATGGGAATGAGGTGCGCGTGTTAATGAAATCTGACCCTTCTCAAAGAGAGAGTTTGCAAACAGAAGCTGAGGTTGATCCCATGGATGGAGAACAGACTTGGCCTACTGAATCTGAGCTTCTGGAGGCCGAAGGTAAACGAAATGCAGGAATCAATTCTTTACACTGAATATGAATTGAACCGACATAATGTAGACTGGTGTCTTCCTCCATCTTTCTGTTAACACTTGTAGATAGTCTCTTAGCTGGCTGTGTGTCACAAAGTATAAGGATGCTGGTAGGATGTTAGGAAATAAGTACAAACCTGGCAAGAGGATGGTTAGAGAATTATTTTCAGTAGTTTTTTTGGCCAATCTTAGAAATGAGAAATATGTGCTATTCCAGTTTATTGTAGTCCTATAATATAGTGTAGCGTTCAGTGCTGTTTCGGTCGACATTTTTCCTCGCACCAAGATGCTTTGGTAAAAATCAGTTGTTGATGGGGTTGGGAATTGAAAATCGAATCAGATTCTTAAGATTATTGATTCTATTGTGCATGTATTTATTTATTTATTCTTTCTCTCACCTCTCTCCCCCTGACAATCTGCCAGGACCTTCCGCAAATCCAATCTGCCAGGACCTTAGATAATAATCTGAGGTAATATATACCTAATTATTAGATGTTGTTATACCTAATTATTATAATAATCGCAGATAATATGAGGTCCTGGCAGCAATCTAAACATGTGGCCAAACTTGAATACTAAAAACCCGAATACAAAGCTAAGTGTAACTAACATGCTGTGAGCAAGTTGTTACTACCAACTTGACTGCGCATCTGTGGTTGGTTTACTGTTTAGGTCATATTAAAGAATAATGTACATTATTTACATAACCGAGATGATTTTCATCCTGACTGCTAAATTATGTTCCATAACTGAAGCGCTAAAGCACTCTTAAATGATGCTGAGATAAGAACTGATACAGGAACTGATACACTCTGCTACATCTTGCGTGCATTTTGTTTGGATACTAGTTTAGCATATTTTATATCATGACCGTTACTGAAATGGCAGTAAACAGTTGACTGGATGTTTTTGATTTTTAAACTCGTATTGCTATAATACTGAGAGATAACTTGTGTATTCTTTGTTTTGGAATTAACTATAACATTAGGGTTAATCTTGGGAATTAAGACTGCTCGTGGGACTCTTTTGTGAGGCAAGATTGTGTGTTCTTTCCTGGATGTGTAGAAGCCAGGAAGAGCCGAAGAGTTAAGGTGCCAAAGGGCACTTCTGACTATCAGGCCACATGGATTGTGGATGATGATGAAGGAGGAAACGAAGAAGATGATGATGACGAGGACGAGGATGATCTGGACCGTTGCGATGATGATTATAAAGACGATGAGATGATGGAAGACGATGCTGAAGATGAGTCTCAGGTACTACATTAGACTCCTCTGTTTAAACAAGTCTAACCTTTTGAATTTTCTTTTTCAGGGAAAGTTGTGATTTAAGGATGCATTTGAATAAAGAGTACTTCGGCGTCTTGCCTCCAAAGCTCGTGAAAAATGTATAAAGTTATCTGTTACTTTCACTTCCCGGAAAGCCATTAGTGCATGTCATGTATTGTTTGCTTTTTCTTGGTGTTGTCTAAGCCGTCAGTAAAGGAAGCAGTGAGGAAAAATGAACAAAGCAGGTCAAGTTACTACATACCGAGTGTGCAAGCCGACAATGAGTGTCCACATGTGCACGTAAAGTCGGAAGGTGTGGCCGATTGGCTACAAGCGGGCAGGAGGGCAGGCACTCCGCACAGTGCATACGTGACTGGTTCTTTGTGCACTGCATGGTGCGGAGGCATTGTTTGTTTTTCCCACTGTCTGCTTCTTAGTCTTAGTGCCAGGCTGCGCAGAGCAACAATAGTGTTTGGAGCGGCAGGCCTGTCCCGAGAGAAGCCTCCTGACTTCCTCCGCTTTGGACAGGGCTTCCTGTTGGGGCTTGCGGAGCAGGCGGCCATTTATTTATACCAGCTAGGCTTGAAAGAATCAGGGGGGAAGCTCCTCATGTATGGAGGCTTTATTTTGGTTTAATCCCAATTAGCATGTGTTTGATGTCTGGTTGAGCACCAAAGAGGGCTTCACAATGCAAGATGTTAACAAGGAGGGAAGTGGTACCGCAGATGATTCGCGGAGATTATTTTTATTAGTGCACCTGTGATTGTTCTGCAGCCTGACCCCTCCAGGGTGTGGATTCGCCCCAGCAGTGCGTCTTGCCCCCTTTCCCATCTCTGCAACCCCATGCTCGCTCCCGACAAAGGCGTGTATGTTTGGTGATGGATATCAAAGAAGGAAAAATAGAATTCCGGACCCTTTTTAAACCTTTGTGTAACGGAAAAGGTTTTCAAAGGAGAATTACAACTGGCAGTTTTGTGTGTTTAGTTCCTTCAAGATGCAGATAAAATGGGCATTATTTTTATCGTCTTTTTCATCTGTATCTTCCACATTTCTGATCTAATACAATATACTTATGCTGCGTCTTGTGTTTCTTTAACAATAACCTGAAACAATCTACGCAACTAGTTTACACAATTGGTAATGTTGTATTGTTCTAATGTTGTGTGTGGAATTCTACACTCAGCTCAAGCTAATTAATGTGTAGCGTGAATGGAAATGTTATGAGGTGTGTTTTTCTCCTCATTCTTCCTTCATTAAGGACGGTGAGGATTGTCGCAGCATTGAAAATGATGACGCTGAAGAGGATGAGGAGGAGATCAGCTCGGCAGGCCGCGTTGGAGCCGAGCAGAAGTACGACGACGCCATGGATGAGGCCGAAGAGGAAGCCGGGCTAAAGCGATATCGCGAAGCTCGATCACATGAAATATTCCCAGATGAAGTGGACACGCCGTTGGACGTTCCTGCTAGGACAAGGTGAGGGACGCGATGTTTTCACGCGATGGCCGTAGTTTAATATAAAAAGAAAACACCAGAAGGCTGAGTAAAAGCTAATGGATGCTTTCCTTGCTTTTTATACTCGATCTAAAGTTTATCGGTCAGATAAACGCTCCTCATACATAAATTAAGATTCTATTTTAAATGCTCAATTAATAAAAATACTTTTAAGAAACCGGCGGCTCCTCCACATCCGGCAGCAGCAGCTGCTGGTGCGTAACGTTTGAGCATGTGTATAGTCGTCCCTCCCTCTGACACACTTTTTTCGAAATCTAACATCTACACAGATCCTTCAGTGAAGGGCAAAGGTCAGACTCACAGTATTGTTTGTTTGGGGATGTGTCCCAGATTTCAGAAGTACAGAGGTCTGAAGAGCTTCCGCTCCTCTCCGTGGGACCCCATGGAGAACCTGCCTCTCGACTATTCGCGCACCTTCCAGTTCCAGAACTTTGAGCGCACACGTCGCCGCGTCCTGGCCGAAGCGGCCTCTCAGGAGGATGGGGCCATGGTGAGAGAGAGAGAGAGAGAGAGAGATGTCTTATTAATGCACCAAACAAGATGTGTATTGTTTTCTTGCTTACATGTTGATGGTGTGTCATGATGTGATCGTGCAGGTTGGCTGGTATGTGACGCTGCACATTGAGGATGTGCCTGTGTCAGTGATTGAGGGTTTTCAGGCAGGCAAACCCCTAGTGCTGGTCTCCCTTCTCCCACATGAACAAAAGGTACATGAAAACGTCTTTCATTCATCAAATCGACCTTGTTGTGACCTCGTTGGTCAGTTTATTCAGCATTTCTTAAACGATGCTTGAATGCAGTTTATCACGTTCGAGTTCGCCTTGGTGGCGTTTTTTTTTTTTTTTTTGGGGGGGGGGTCTGTAGTATAATGGGTGTTTTTGCTTTGTTATATTAAAAAAAAAAAAATCCAATTAAGATCCATTTCTGCGTAGATGTCAATGATGCACGTGCTGGTCCGACGGCAGCCTGGTTTCACAGAGCCGATTGCATCCAAAGAGGACCTGGTGTTCCAGTGTGGCTTCAGACGCTTCCGAGCGTCTCCGATCTTCTCGCAGCACACAACTGGTATGGCGCTTGTAAGCTGTTGATATGGGTGAGCTTTGGAAAGGCTGGCTTAGGGTGTGATGACTGTTGCGTTTAATGTGTCCTTAGATTACTTTTCAGAATACTTTTGCAGAATAATAGAAATAAAAATAAGCAGAGAGCTGTTTGTTCTTTGGTGGTTAGTAAAACATTTCTGCAACTCCAGTTCCACAACCTGGATCGGGGGACACTGTTTAGAATTGAATAAAAACCAGATGCAATGATTTGCAACCCTCATAAATTTGCATATTATTCGCAACACAATTTTTTTTAATCGTTACTAAAAGGAAACCTAAAAGTAAAAGGAGCACAACGCAACTAACTATATTTACCGTCTTTTAAAAGTAACGATGGGCAGAGGTTGAATTTCGGAATAGTTTAACATCAAATTTTTACAAGAGAAAATCAGTGTCGGATGGCTGCGCCCTCCAACCATTTGGTGGCGCTGCAGTTATTACAGCAATCGTTATAGATTAATATTTAGGTGGGCTTAGAAGCACCTCCAGAAATCATTTGTCTTTGAACACAGTCTGCCATGTCAAGCACTAAAGCAGATTAAATCTTTATCAGGGAAAGTTGAAGTCACGTATGAACACGATGTTCTTTTCTGAGCCAAAACACCTTCGAAATGGACTGAGGCACAGTGGGGAAACCGGTCTGTGGTCAGATGGATCAAAACTATGGACGCCATGTCCTCCAGACTAAGTAGGAGAAGGACCAGCCAGTGCTGTCTATGCTCATTTTAAAAGCCTGCATCTCTGTGGTGCAGAACGTTCAGCGATTAATAACATTTGCCGCATTATGAAGTGAATAATAGGACAATATTCCTCTCCCAGATGTATTATACAAGAAGAGGGTACATTACAAAGTGGTAAACGTTCCCGTCCCTCCCTTATTTTTACTTAGTTTAAACATTTGATATGTTTTTGTGATTGTTGTGGTTAATATACGGGGTTTTGAGATAGAATGTATTGATGTTTTATACAATTGGGATCATGTCATTAGAACGGTGTAGTTTCATGTGGCGAAAACCTGCAATATTGCACATTAAGCATTTATTATGATTTTATACGTTTTCTTAGGGGACAAGCATAAGCTGGAGCGCTTTCTACGAGCCGACGCTCCTACAGTCGTGTCCTTTTATGCTCCGATCACCTTTCCGACTGCCGGAGTCTTGCTTTTCAAACAGAGGGCCAACGGTAAGTGACGCAGCTCCGGGGTCACGCGTTCACTGTCAAGCGTGTTTGTGATGAGCCGACCGTTCACCGCAATCCTTCTCGCTTCAGGAATGCACGACCTGGTGGCCACGGGCAGCCTCCTGAGCTGTGACCCTCAGCGCGTGGTACTGAAGAGGATCGTGCTGAGCGGACACCCCTTCAAGATCAACCGCCGCTCTGCCGTCGCCCGCTACATGTTTTTCAACAGGGGTGAGGAGGAGGGCCACTGCTCGCGTACAATGATTATAAGCAGCTCAGGAATAACTCATGAGCAGCAGGGGGCAGTTTTGTGTTACAAACACTATCACTAACACAAAGAAGAAAAAAAAATCTGTTTGATTTTCCCTTACAGATGATATCCTGTGGTTTAAGCCGGTGGAGTTGCGCACAAAGTGGGGCCGGAGAGGACACATCAAGGAAGCGTTGGGTGAGAAGAAAAGAGTACAATTCATACTTCGGTTACAGTCGCGTGAATGCGGCTTGATGTTTACGGTCGGATGTTCATGCCTCTCCGTTCCTCGTTTGGCGCAGGTACACACGGTCACATGAAATGCGTGTTTGACAGTCAGCTGCGCTCTCAGGACACGGTGCTGATGAATCTGTATAAAAGAGCATATCCTCGTTGGACATATGACCCATATGTGCCTCATCCTGTGCCCTGGGTGAAGAACGAGGAGGCCGAGGATCTTCACGATATCGACATGGAGTAGAAAGCGGAGAGATGATTTGCAGTGGAAGTAACTTTCACACGATTGGCTTCAGTTACAGAGTATACACATTTCAACCGAATAAATGTGTGTGTGGAAAAAAAATCTGTACTTAATGTTTCTCATGATAGCCACTAGATGGCATGACTGTAATAAAATCAAGCCACTTGGCTGCCAGAGCTCTTGACGGATTGATGTTAGAGTCCTTTCTGAGATTTGATAAATACTGTTGAGGTATTACTGTGTGCCATTTTATGTACTCGGCTGCTTTCTGCATTCGTTTCGTGACCGTAATCTAGAAGTGTGAGGCGGCTCTCTGATGCACCCCTGTATTCCACAATATTTTAATTTGGTAGTTTTAATTAATCCTGAAGAAAGCAGTGCCACCGCGGATTGATCATAATCATTGTCGTTATACTCGCTCAACCCCTGATTGCATGTCGTTTAGATCAGACGCTAGCATACGTATACAAGAATCTCAGTACACTTCTATTGGACTTTACAGTCAAAGAACATTGCTTCATTCCAAAGTCGTTGGCCGTGTTTCCACAATCCTTGATTTTTTTTTTTTTTTTTTTTTTTTTGCGTCCTCCACCACTCCCACTCCCCAGTGGTCCTTTGACCCGAAGCCCCATTTTCACCACCGTTCACGCTCGCACACAATGTGACCCTGCTTTTGTTTTCTCTGCCGATCCGCGAATGTTTTCGTGCGCTCGCTCTCTCTCCCTCGCGCTCCGCTCTTATCCCCCATTTTTCTGAGAAACAATAATTTATGATTTGTAATATTTATCATAAGACGGTACTCTTGCATGCTCGCAGCTACATGATTCATCCCAGGGTTCTGCAGGGACCCCACCGTACATTTGTGCCAATATGTCTGGGAAAAGAGAAGGTGAATGCTTGGAAAGGACAAAATGATCCAGGATATAAGGGGAGCAAAAGTTCAGTATGCGGATTTTTTTTTTTTTTTTTTTTTTTTTTTTTTTTTTTTTTTTTTTTTTGCACACTGAATTTGATTACAGTGGAAAAAGTCAAAATAATGATAAAACAATTGCACAAGGGTAATACTTCTTTATTGCCTAGGGGTGCACTTGAAGCTCTGGACTCAATTTATTTTCTTTGTTCATTTTTTAAGCCGTAGTGCACGCAGGGTATTCAGCGAGGACGTGTTAAACACATCTTTTTTAAAGCTAATGGGTGTGGTGCGCCTGGCCAAATGCTTATGATCTAGAGAGGAAATCTAATCCTCCCACACTGGAGATTGTCCTTAACTTTAAGCAACACATGAATGGAATGTGGATGGGGAGCGTTCCTCTAGAGCCGCACAGATCACCCGAAAACATCCCTGCCCTTTGCAGAAGGAAATGTTCGGGTTACTGAGTGTTGAGTGAAAGCCTTTTTTTTTTGTCTCGCAACTGAAAAGATATAATTAGGATATGTGATGCAGACTGACAGTAATGGGCCATGGGAATAGCAGAAGGGGTTAATGCTGTTCATCCTGTGGACCCTGTGTAGCTGGATCATCCTGTGGCTCTTAATTCACAGCCACCACACTCAGTTGGCTTCCAGTTTAGGATATAACGGGTGAGAGAGTTTTCCGTTGGATCGTGAGGTTGGGAGGACAAGACTATGAGAAGAACCATTGCTTGCTTGGGCAAAATTGAAAAGAAAGATGGCAAGGAAAACAATCCATGGCTTGCTCAGATGGCAAAGTAGAAATGAAGCAACAGGAGAAGTGGAGGAAGTAGGGGGTGGGCGAGGGAGATGAAGTGAGTGGCTGGCGTTTATGGATAGCAGATGTGCCGCTGTGGAGTTTTTGGCAGGGGCCAATCTCGCCTGAGTCCCGCACTGGCTGGGTGGCACCGGGGTGAGAACCAGGTCAGCGCACCGCAGCCCTACAGCTCGTAAAACATTAAAAGCGAGAGAGTAGATCAAGACTGCGAAGGATACCGAATTCCACATGGTATAATATCTCCTGCTTTATTCTAAAGCGAATTTAAGACCGCTAGCATTTCCATCCTGACAAAAAGGACACCGTACTCCTTGAGGGGTTTCTATGACGTCATAAGCAATTTCCTCTGAACATAAAGGATTAGGAAAAATACCCTATAAATAGCCCATCTATTCTCATCAGCTCATCACACGTCGTTTCAAAGTAAGTGGAATCTATGGATTTTGAACGCTTTCCTGGCATTTCTGTGGTCCCATGAACTCCTCCCCCCCCCCTCCTGCCAAAAAACACGAACATCCTGCCATTTCCCTTAAATTCGCCCTCGTTTGCCCGTGCACTCGCCTCCGCTATATATCACAGCCTTGCTTTTCTTGTTTCCCCTTTTTTGTACCCCTGTTCCTGACTCCCCTGGTTTTCGGTTCCTGGAGCCTGGCCAAGGCGTATGTCCCTTGAGGAGCCGGAGAGGAGATGGAGAGAGAAGGGGCAGAGCAGGGGCCGAGAGACAGACTCCAAAACCACAGCTGCGGCAGCCCTGCCTCGCCTTGCCTTCCCTTCCTCTCCCTTCACTTCAATAAGCAAGGAACTGGCCTGGCATACTCCCCAGCTCTGCCATTAATCAGAGGAGAAGAGAAGGGTAGTGTGTGTATGTGTGTGGACGTGCTGATAGAGAGCTGGCAGGAAGGGGAACGTGGTGGTGGTGGTGGTGGTGGTGGTGGTATCGAGACAGGACCTCCCAACAAAGCTGAAGAGTTCACCCAGCGAGCGAATGCAGGAGGGGAGGGAGGTTGTCAGACAAAAAGGCCTGGTGCACAGATTGCGACTCGTCAGTGAGAGAGACTAAGAGGATGAGAGAGATAGAGATAAACAGAGCGGAGCAGTTGGATGGAGCTGAGATGGTGCAAGACAGAGAGGGGGAGAAAGAGAGGGCAGCGGAAACAGACGTGAAGTCCGCTGAGGAGTAGGAGGAGAAATCCTAGATTCTGTCTATCATAGCGTATAAACATGGAAAATCTCATGGTTCAATACAAACAGATGTAGAATGTGCACTTTTGTCTCATTAAGGCAACTCGGTGCAAACCGTTTTTCACATTGCGAGTCTCTAACGTATATCCCAGATGTCATTTCTGCTGCTCTTCCAGGGCTCCGCGCTTTGCTATACTGCGTGCGTTGCACTCAACGGGAGCTTCGACGAGGATCAAATCTACACTAGACTCTCCCGTGATGTCCTTGTTGGCTTTCGCCGGTAGTTGCGCATAATCAGTAGCATTCAGAACTCTCAAAACATTGTTTCTCAGCGATGTTTTGTTTACTTATTGCATGATGAGGCAAAAAAGAATCCCATGTGTTGCATGACAACCCTGAAAAAAAAAATCCAAAAGCCGTTCATTCTCAAGTACCCCTGCTACTATTTGCCCTGCTTTACCTTGATTATACAGGTGGGAGTGAAATCTAAAAAAGCAAAAAAAAAAAAAAAACACTTCCAACCTGCTCCCCTTGAACCCCCGCCCTCCCCACAACTGGCCTCCTAGCATGCCTCTCTGCTGACATAACTGCACAGAGACCTGGTGGTGCAATCGCTCTCTTTCCCTTGCTCTCGTTTGGTCTGTCTTTCTCTCTCTCCTTCTCTACTTCCTGGCCTCATGATGTCACACACCATATGGTTTTCAGTGAGAATTAAGCCAGAAAAGAGATTTACATAGTGGAGAGGAGAGAAAAGGAGGAGGTTCAACGAGGGTTGAGTGTAGGACACCGAAAACAAAGGCCAATCTTTCTTTTTTTTTTTTTGCCCTGTACAATATGTGTGCATTGGGTTGAGCGTATGGCTGGCCTATGTTGGGCTAATGAGGATAGTGGAGACAGCCGATATCGCTCAGTGTACAGCCATGTGCCCTGCAGATTATCATCTGGCAGGTCTGCTGCACACACACACACACACACACACACACACACACACACACACACACAGAGAGATAGCGCATAACCCGTAGTTCCACTGCTGTAGCACCTGGCATCACAAAAGAAGAGAACCAGCCAAGAACACGGGACACACACACACACACACACGAGGCATGGGGCCATGGTACACGACACACTCTTAAACACTCTGAAACAAAAAAGGCCACATTTCAGAGTGACATCTGGTAACGATAGACACATGCCTGTGAAGGTATTTTAAACGAGTCGCACCAGTGGGCCACTGAGTTCCACAGCGGTGTGGATATCTAGCGAGCTGTGCACATGACTTTTGGCCAATCCCAACGTGCCCAATTTAAACTCGATCTTCTCTATCAATCACAAATGTCTTTCAAAATAAGTTGAATCTCCACTACACACTTTGTGATGAATTCACCCTGAAGCCAGAGTGTGTATATGTTTCAGATATTGATTCACACAGAGCGAGTCTGGCATGATTTGCTCAGTTTTCATGCAGATAAGCAGAGAGAAATGCTGCCACGGTAAGGATGCTCTGGTTAAACATTACCTGCACCCCTGCTTCCAAACGTCCCTGCTTTAATTTTAGGCCTCCTTCTTACTGCTGGAGTAAGAATAACTTAATTGGAATGATATTAGTCATTCCCAGTGGACCCTGTGGAGCTCAGGGACAGAAGAAAACAGAAATGGCTATTTTTATTGACGTGCATGGCAGTTTAGTTCAAGCAGACTTTGCAGTGCTTTAAATCCACACACACATGAACATACATGAAAAGCATAATTTTATGCATCTTTTCATCTTCAATAATGGCTTCATCCTGATCAGGTATCACGGATCACCGGGCTCCAAAACCTCTCCCAGGAACACTAAGTGCGAGGCAGGAATACACCCTGCAGTCAGTACACACACACACACACACACACACACACACTCGTTTATATCTAACCCAACATAGAGTAACACTTTTCTGAGAAGTTGGAGGAGCTTGAAAACACACAGACAGAACGTGTACCATAACTCCAGACAAACAGACACCGGAGATCAGAATCAAACCAGGAAGCTGCAAAGGGGTGTGTGGCTACTGAGTCGAACTGTGGACTTTAATATTAATGAATACAAATTAACATGGCACAAATTACATTTCAGCAAACGGCAAAAATATGTAGCTAACACCAACAAAAAACAAGGAATTGAGAAAATGCCCCTTGCATAAACCACTTGGGGTTTTGCATCATGCTTTCTCTCAAATTGCATTTTTAATTTTTTGTTTATGTATATATGTATGTATGTATGTATTTATGTATGTACCTATATATGTATGTATGTATATATGTATGTATGTATCTATATATGTATGTATGTATATGTATGTATGTATGTATGTAAGGGGCACAGTGGCTTAGTGGTTAGCATGTTTGCCTCACACCTCCAGGGTTGAGGGTTCAATTCCCAGCTCCGCCATGTGTGTGTGGAGTTTGCATGTTCTCTGGTTTCCCCCCTCCGGTCCAAAAACATGTATGATAGGTTGATTGGCACCTTGGAAAATTGTTCCTAGTGTGTGAATGTGAGTGTGTATGGCACCCTGTGATGGGTTGGGATATACAGGGTGTGTCCTGCCTTGATATCCGAAGACGCCTGAGATAGGCACAGATTCCCCGCTACCCGAGAGAGAAGTCAGATAAACTGGTAAAACATGAATGATATTCATTCATCTTCTACCGCTATATCCGATCTTCCCTCGGGTCACGGGAGCCTGTGTCTATCTCAGGCGTCTATGGGCATTAAGGCAGGATACACCCTGGATGGAATGCCAACCCATCACAGGGTGCTACACACACTCACATTCACACACTAGGAACAATTTTCCAAGGTGCCAATCAACCTACCGTGCATGTTTTTGGACCGGGGGGAGGAAACCAGGAGGAACCCGGAGAAAAAACCCCCCTGAGGCACGGGGAGAACATGCAAACTCCACACACACATGGCCGAGACAGGACTTGAACCGGGACCCTGGCGGTGTGGGGCGAACATGCTAACCACTAAGCCACCGTGCCCCTTATATGAATGATGTATATATATATATAGATATATATATATATATTATATATATATATATATATATATATATATATATATAATATATCTATCTATCTATAATGTATATATATATATATATATATATATATATATATATAGATAGATATATATATAGATATATATATAGATAGGAGAGGGTAGGGTAGAAGGACATATATATATATATATATATATATATATATATATATATAATATAATATAATACATATATATATATAATGTATATATAGATGTTACAATACAGATTGTATTTAATAGGAACGTAATATATAATAATAATAATAATAATAATAATAATAATAATAATAATAATAAATAGATCATTTTGATGGTTTTAACTGTGTTTACCTGAGTGTTTTTTTAAACATTGTGCCATGAGGAAGGTGTGCAGCATATTCTGTGTTCATTCAAAATGAAATTACAGCTTACAGCATCGATTAGTAAGTGCTATATATATAATAATAATAATATAAAAATAATAATAAATAGCATGTATATACTATATACATATATGACATTATATATACATATATATATATATACATATATGTTCAATTATATACATATATGAGTGCATCGCTCACTAAAGGCCTTAACCGAGATTTCTTTAAATAGTATTTTGACAAGTTAGCTTGAAGTCTGCCAGAGGCCTCGATAAAGAGCACATGATGAAGTACAGTACATTTGAGAATTGTGCTGCTGTTTTGTGATACTGGGCATTTATTTTACACCGTGTATGCACTAGCCTTGGTGTATACTTTCCACAGTGTTCCGAAGATAGACTCTGGTCTCACCAGAATAAAACATGAATAAATGGATGTTTTCCTTCTATCATTGTGGTTGACATCGTTAAAGACAATTTCATTCTCATTTCTTCTAATTACAGTTATGAAGGTTGTTCTAAAAAAAATGCCGTTTACAAACACCTCCATGATGACCCATGTTTATTTTCCGACGCCAAGTCAAGAAGGTCAAGCAGTAAAATATCGTACTGCATCTTATAGCTTTCTTCTTAGCTATTGTGTTCTATTGTTAACCACAGTTTCTGCCACGATGTTTATGGCTTATGAATTATATTCCACACTTTGGCGATAAAAGTGAACTGAAAACTGGCCAGGTGCTGAAGGGGCTCACATCTGTCCTTTGTCTAGCTTTACCTATCTGTGTCACTGAGGTTATCTACAGTTCATCAAGAGAAACTGGAAGTGAGACACAATACCTCCGCTTCTTTTAAGCTGGACTCCTGTGACTTTGACCAGTATAGTGTAAGAGCAGCATCTTGATCTTTGGTAATTCAAAGGGAAAGGCCCTGGAACGGATATCAGTCATCTGCTAAAGTGATTCATAGGTCAGGGGCAGACAGTGACATACAGACTACTGTCAGGTGAGTGTCGTTCTTAATCAACCTTTACATTGCTAAGGCCAAAGATAAATAAATACGACAATACAAATATATGAGACCTGTATTCTATGGCAACAACTAAGTGAAATTTCTTGTGTCTGAAGTAATTTGTATAATTTATAACAATTCTAGAATTGACCAAGGATCTGTCACAGGCACAGGAAGTAAGAGTGCTCAGTTCTCTACAGTACACATTACCAATCCCTAAAACTGATTTGAAATGATAAGTTTAATCTATTTAAAAATGACAATGTCAAAGAAAAAACATTATACAGCCATGAAAAATTCTGGAGGTTATGGTACCATTTTTTAATGTATGGGTAAGCTAGTTTCAAATGATAAAATAATGAATCATGATCTAATTAGCTTTTTGTTGAGAGCATCACACTGCTATCGTTCTTAAAAAGGGAGTCAGTGAATTGCTCAGAAGTAGGTGATGTATTGCCACAGCACTGCACTTTTTTAAAACGACGTTCCTGTGGTAATTATCAGCTGAATACAAGCAAAGCCAAGTATACCCACAGAAAATAAGAAAGGGTTTCCCTTCAGTTCTATAAGGGTTTACTGGAAATTTGCAGATACACTTGGAAGGGTAAAACTCTTAAAAAAACAATAATATAAAAAAATATATATATTATATATATATATATTCATTCATTCATCTTCTACCACTTTATCCGATCTTCCTCGGGTCACGGGAGCCTTGCCTATCTCAGGCAGGGCATTAAGGCAGGATACACCCTGGATGGAATGCCAACCCATCGCAGGGCACACACACACACACACACACATTCACACACACATTCATACACTAGGGACAATTTTCCAAGGTGCCAATCAACCTACCGTGCATGTTTTTTGGACCGGGGGAAACCGGAGAACCCGGGGAAAAACCCCCTGAGGCACGGGGAGAACATGCAAACTCCACACACACATTCCCGAGACGGGAATCGAACCCGGATCCTGGCGGTGTGAGGCGAACGTGCTAACCACTAAGCCACCGTGCCCCACTATATTATATATATATATATATATATATATATATATATATATATATATATATATATATATATATATATATATATATATATATCTATATATGCACACACCACACACACACACACACACACACATATATATATATATATATATATATATATAGCTATATATATATATATTATATATATAAGATAATAATAATAATACAAAATTACCAAATAATAATAATAATGCATATTACTATTATAATTGTTATTGATATAGAGCCTATAATTGAATAAAAAAATGATTGAAAAAATGGATAACCTATTAATCTATTCATATTATCGAGTGAATTGAAAAACAATATTGAAAAGAACCACATCCGAGTACAAAAACTGCGCATTGGTAGACAGTCTTAAAGGTGGCCCGATATTCTTTATGATCATAAGGTGACGATCTATAGACAGCATCTCCAGCATCTTATATCACAGCGAGTTAGAAGGACCAGACACGTGTACATGTATGTAAAAGTACAGGTTACAGGTACACACTGTTAGATGAGCGTGTGCATGAATGAGTTTTTGCCTGTTGCTGCCCGCTACTACTTTCGCCTGCAGGTCGTGCGCGCCACGGTAACCGGTAGGTGTCGCTGTGCGCGCGGTCAGCGGGTCGCTACAGTCAGCACCGAGAGCAGCTCCAACCGGAACGTCCGACACAAACCGCGGCACGTGCGGAGTCAAAAGCGAGCGAGACTGTGTGTGTGTGTGTGTGTGTGCGCGCGTGACAGACAGAGAGAGAGAGAGAGAGAGAGAGAGAGAGAGAGAGAGAGAGAGAGAGAGAGAGAGAGGGAGAAGAAGAAGAGGCGGCGAAGAAGATCCCGACTCCACCATAACTCAAGGTAGCGATCAGCAGAGGACTGTTTTTGGATATCTGTGGATGAGGAAATCCTGCAGAGAGAAAACTCAGCCGAGCGGTCCATCAGACATGACTCCGAGGTGGGTTTATAAACAGGGGGACGGGGAGAGTGTCTTCTAAAGTACCACTTATGGCCGCGTACTACAGCGTATGTCCGAATAGTTTGCTGTTTTGGACATACTGTGTAGTTTACGGTTTGGGACTGAACCCAAGTCTAGTCTACCTGCGGCGGCCATGATTAGGTTAGCGAGACCCCGCGCCGTTGCCATGGAGACGCCGGACACGCAGCGCCGTTTGCTGCTTCTGAGCTCGGCTGAGACATCACTGATATAATAATAATAAGAATAATAATAATAATAATAATAATAATAATAATAATAATAATAATAATAATAATCATCATCATTCATTTTATTATTGTTATAATCATTATGAAGGGCACGTTTAAAACATTTGAAACTGAAATGTTTTAAATGTTTTAAACGTGCCCTTCATAATGATTATAACAATAATAAAATGAATCATTCATTTGAAACTGAATATTACTCAGATTTTTCTTTACAAATAGCCACAAAATAGCACAAAACAGCCAATTATCTGTAGGGTATAAATATCTAAAATTGTCCCAATAAACGTATATTGCCAGGACATTTTCCTGCACGAAGCTTTACGTGTTAAAGTCAAATGTAAGACTTTTTAACACCTCCGCAGACCAATTTTTAGGTCAAAGGTAGGCCAAGAGGGGAAAAAAACAACAACAAACAACAACAAATCTTTCTTTTTCAAATTTTGGATGAATATGTTTGTTAGTGGTATATCCTTACCAGACAAGACATTATATTACAAACACATCTTTATAGCTCATGTGTGCATCTCTTTAAACTAAATATAAATATCAATGTAAATATAAACAACATCCAAAAAGTTTGGAGTAACAATATTTAAAGCAGATAATTTAGCAAAACAAAGTTTGTGCATATTTCAGAGAGCTTTAGTATATAGTTCCTAACTTTCATCTACTGTATATTAATTAGAATTTATTTACACCTAAATTGATACAGTAGGTAAAAATTCATTCATAAGAAACACACCAAGTCTAGAAGGTAAAATCATTAAAAAAAAAAAGAAAGAAACAACCATAAAATAAAATTTAACAAGTCAGGATTATTTAAATCACGTTTGGAAATAGCATAAACCCAGCTAATTTCTTTAGTTTTAATTAATTAGTGAATTATATATTTTAATAAATTTGTATCATAAAAAACTAATTAGGAATCAGTTGAAAATTTAATGTGGAAACTTGTATTAACTCTCTGGAAGACCTGGTGTCCATACATAGTTTAATTCCCCCTGAATTATACTTGATTCTACATTTTTTAAAAAACAAGGATGTTTATGAGACATGAGCCACCAGACAACACAATTCTCGCTATTAACATACAGCCAAGACAAAGCACCATTCGGCCCCCCCCCCCCCGCCCCCCCCCCCCCCCCCCCTTCATAGTTGCACTTGATGATATTTGGTTGTTCTGTAGGATTGATTTTCTACAGAACTCAGAAGGGTGTGATATACAGTAAAACGCCTGTCTCTTTAAGGTGAGGCAAACGGAGTTTTTGTGAAGTTCAAGTTGGGGTCACGGTTAGTTCCTGCCCTTGCTTTTACCTTTTGAGTTTTATAGTAGACTGACATCACACACACACACACACACACACACACACACACACACACACACACACACACACACACACACACACACACACACACACACACACACACACACACACACACACACACACACTAAACTAAACTAACATATTAAAATGTGTATACGTGAATATATGTATACACTCACATACGCAAAAATAAAATAAAATTACGACAATTAAGGAAAAAAAGTCCTGCTGTAGCGAAGGCATATATTTTATAGGAGGAAGAAAAGAGGTGGAGAGTGAGCAAGCAATCTTGACGAGAGGGAGAGAGAGAGAGAGAGAGAGAGAGAGGGGAGGGCGAACAACATTCATAGCAATTAATAACCTTAAAAAAAGAGTTGGCAGTCGTGTGCGGAAAACTGGCATGGTTTTTGGAGGCTGGCAGTTCAGAGTTGAGACGTCAGAAATGCGTGCATTAGAGCGCTGAGATGATCATTACCGGAGACTCAGAGCGGATGGCAGAAGATCTCGGGTATCCAGGTAACTCCTTATGTATGTATATGTATATGTATATGTATATGTATATGTGTATATATCTATATATATATATATATATATATATATATATATATATGCACATGTATACTTGTGTTTATATATATATATATATATATATATATATATATATATATATATATATATATATATATATATATATACGCTTTTATTAAACGCTTAGAAATGTGATTTACGAAGGCTCTTTTCTAGCTCATAGCTTCGGTAAACGCACGCATATAACCCTTCTTACATCAATTCCTGTTTTTCGTTTATTTATTTTGCTACGTTAATGCATAAACTTAAATAATCTCTGTTTGGATGGCATGGCAATTTTTTTACGTTTGCCACGTTATGTTAAGAAAAAAATGTAAAGAAAGAAGTCCCCAAACTGTAATAACTTCCTTTTCTGTTCATTATTATGCTTCAGCTGTAATTAGATGAATAATCTGCAGTGCAAACACCGATTGTAGTTCATTTCAGCACTTTTGCAAAGTGACAGGTCGCAGTGTGTGTGCGTAGTGTTTTACTTTATAATGAGATTATATTGGTTGCGATTGGTCAGGCATGGATGCTGATGCGACTGCTGATTGTTCTCACAAACCAAAGCACGTGAATAATTATTTTCTCAACTACTGTCAGTATGTGAAATAGGAACAGAACGAGAACACGATGAGGAATAAAGATGCTGAATAGCACTGGGAAAAATACAAGCGAAACTCCTGTCACTTGTTCTCGGTACCTTTACAGGCAGTGAAGTGAAGTTGATAGAATCAGGAACACGATTTTGAAATAAAGAATGAACTTATAACAGTGCGATGTAAAGAGCATATATTTCTTCTAGTAGTTTATTTCGGTCCTGGTGTGTATGTCTGCAAAATGGGGAAGTTTTTTTGTTGTTGATGTTTTAAAGAACTTATTCAAATAAAGTGTCTGCAAAATGCAGCTGTTTTTAGTGGCGCAAAATGACAAGATGTGTTCAAGGGATGAGGAGAAAGAGCAGAGAAATATTTTCGGCAATGAGCTCGTCTTGGTTAGACTGCTACAATGAGGCGACTTTCTATGCCTGAAGGAAAAATGTTGCAAAATGTGATTGAAAGTTGAGCCGGTGTGATAAAAACGGCTATAGCGGCGTTAACGGGATTTGTGAATGAACTTGAAGTGCGTGCTTTTGTGTGCGAGTGTGTGTGTGTGTGTGTGTGTGTGTGTGTGTGTGTGTGTGTGTGTGTGTGTGTGTGTGTGTGTGTGTGTGTGTGTGTGTGTACGCGAGTGTGTTGCCGAGGCACAGCTATAGCGAGAGCACCGCTGCACTTTCTCCGTTGAGCAGCTGAAAAGTGCGAGCATCAGGGCATAAAAAGGGCCGAATAAAATCTAGTCTCAATAGTGACTGAAAGCGCCTTCACTTCACTTCATGGTGCTTCACGGGAGACACCAAAACTGCAAGACCTGACCTCAAACATTTTTGAAAACAAGTAAAAGCTTTAATTAAAAAATATGTATTCATATACCTCGTCCTAAATGCTTATTTAGAAGATATCTATAAAGGAATTTTGTCATAGTGTAAGTAATAATGTATCACTAGATTATTTCTATAAGTTGTATTAATGAACCCTGGTTGCCTCGGTAATGGTATACAAAACGTGTTTCATGTGAAACGTGTTATTCTTGAATTGATTTATTTAAATGAAGTGCTGTTTGTTACGCATCGATTATTTTTAGTGGTCATTTACTGTCGATAACATTTTAAAGCGCACAATGACAGTTTTAAATTCTTATTCCCAACTGAACCGTTTAATCATGTTATATTATACATGCTTTTCGAGGATGAACTATGTAAAATATTACAACTATTATAAACATTACTATGTATATATATATGTATATATATAATATAAATATTAAATAAGTATATCTATATATCTATATATATATTTATAGTTATAGTTATCTATAGTTGGAAGACGGATCTGTGGTTAAACGTTGATGATGGACAGGCGGAAGGAGACAGACAGACAGAGTGTATATATATATATATATATATATATATATATATATATATATATATATATATATATATATATATATATGTATGTATGTGTGTGTGTGTGTGTGTGTGTGTGTGTGTGTGTGTGTGTGTGTGTGTGTGTGTGTGTGTGTGTGTGTGAGTGAGAGAGAGAGATAGAGAGCTAGAGAGGAAGTTAGAGAGATGTAGGTACAGGAAGACTTAAATTCCCTCACATTGAGACCCCCTGCCTCAACCCAAAAACTAGCCAAGTGACAACGCAGACAAAACACAGGGCCTAATGAATACCAAAAACTGTCCAAAATATAGGACCCACGGGCCGGGCTTAAGCAAGAGCATGGATCATACCAAATATAGCAAATTAGTCCATCACACCCAGACTATATATATTGGGAATAAGGATATTGTTATTGGGAATAAGTATACATCATGATTTATTATTATTATTATTATTATTATTATTATTATTATTATTATTATTATTATTATTATTATTCGTAGTTAGTTAGTAGTAGTAGTAGTAGTAGTAGTAGTAGTAGTATTATGATTATTATTATTGATTATTAGTGGTAGTAGTACTAGTAAGAATGAGAATCTTCTTACAGCTAACGCTCTTGTTTGCACCTGTTTACTTTTTTTTTTTTTTTTTTTTTTTTATAGGTGAAGTGTTTAACTTAATGGGCTTCACTAAAGCAAACATTGTTGATAGTAGGATTAAGCATATCGTTTTGGCCAGTGAATTAAGATAATCAGCATTTGCTTTAAGACTTGCAAGGTAACTGCAAGGTATTGTTATGAGGTATTTGACATTCAGTGGTTGGTGGTTTATTTTAGACTGTAGAAGAGACACATTCTCTAATGATGGTTTGGTTTGTAAGGAGCGCAGAGGCCGTGTACAGGAGGATATAAGTGTTTACGCGTGGAGTTCAAACAAAGCTTTTGAAACATGATTTACTTGTGCTACCGCTTCCCTTTTTTGACTCAACGCTCCGAGCCTCAATGTTTAATGCCTGAATCGACAAAAATGCAACATTTTATTTTCTTCTTGGATTCGGATTTATTAGTCATATTTAAAAATGTCATGCATATTTAAAAAAAAACCGTGTTGCTTGTTTGGGTGTACTTTTAATGACCTTTGTAAGCAGTGTCAAAGCCAGCATTGCTCCCCCCCCCCATCAACTAGTGCCATTTTCAAATGAGAAAGCTGAAACCCTTTCACCCTTCGCGTTATATTACACCTGCAAAGGATGAAATGATGCGCGAGGCTCGGGGATTACTGAGGAAAATTATCGAGGCAATCCCAAAGCTGTGTCTCCACCTCCCCACGAAAAGTGATCAGGGTGAAATGCGGAAAGTGCGCACCATTATTATTGCCATTATTATTGCGCACATATGTTATATCACTGTCATCTCTGCCACTAACGTCGCATTTCAATAATCCATATAACAGTTTTGCTATAAGTAAGGATCTAGCCTCGGAAAGGTGTAGAGCTATATATAGCTAAATAAATAAATAAACACACACACACACACACACACACACACACACATACATATATATATATATATATATATATATATATATATATATATATATATATATATATATATATATAGCATGCAGCCTTTTATGTATATATATATATATATATATATATATATATATATATATATATATATATATATGTGCAGCCATATTTGTAACTTATGTTAAGATAAATTAATTTTGTTCCTACGTGTAAAAAATGTTTGTTTTTGATGGGAACTCATTGCTATATATAGAGCAAAAAACTTATGATTGATATCTTTTTTTTCGGCGTGTTGTGGCTTGCATAATCTTGTTCGTTATTTCTGTTAGAATTACATATGACCCTTTATGTTCACAATCTGCTTGATTTGTGCCATTTTGTTCACATATAGTCTACCCCCAAAAACGTTAGTATTTCACCGACAGAACGCGGATAATTGTGAGATCAGCTTTAGGAGCGTGTCTTTATCAAGCTGCGCGCGCATTAAAGCGGGACACACCGCCTTGGGTCCGGAGCACAACTCCGTCTGTAGTCTGTGTGAAGGAGAGATTTCGCTTCCGATCGCTTTAATATTTACCTTATTGCTGTTTGGATACACGGGTCATCCTGTTTTGGATGAATGAACAAAAAAGAACTTGTATTTATTCCATATAAAACCCACACTGATACTCGTGCATGCTCCGTTATATAACGAATGATATGTTTCCTACTTTTTTTTCCTGCACATTAACGAAAACTTAATAGTGTCATCTGTGTGATCGGTACGAAAGTAAAGGAAAAAATAAAATGAAGCTTATAAATACACACTTCCTTATTCCTTTCGAAAGAGGCGAACGTGCAAAGATATAAACAAAGAGAGGATGAACCAATGTCGGGATGACTATGGCTGACCTTATTTATTTAGCTTCTAGTTTCCCATCACTGAAGTCAAGCCCTATGGGACCCCAGAAATCTGTTTAATCTCGTCTTAAACGATGTACGCGCAATGTGTTGAACCAACACACTCTGGTAAATGGTAAACATGGCATTTATTAGGGATTTGTACGTCTAAGAGCAAAGATGACCATTTTGTCATCATCATCATCATTCTTGGTAATAAATACCATTTTGCATATATTGTTGATAAAGATTAGTTTTGTGCTCAAACCATTTAAATCAAGTGTACCAAGTGTAGTTCCTTATTTGACCGAGGTGAAAGAGAGTCGACTGTCCTATCTTTTATTGGACACATTTTTGTCCCACTGGTTTATACCTGCTGTTCATCACACTTGCAAAACCTTCAGTAAGACTTTGTTTAAAACTTCACACACACCACTTCTGGAATGCTTTATCAGGAAGACAGCAATACGAAAACACATTAATAATGCAATTTTTCACCTACGCTTTCCTTTGTGTTTTACTGTGATGTTTGAACGCTGTTTTGCCCCTTCTCATTTATTACGAGCTCAATTTTAAATCTTCATTTGGACCTTTCATGGTCCATGTATTGGAAATATTTTGACATTCGCCTTTTGCAAAAACAGGATGAAAGTGAACCGCAGGGACCACAACTGGACTGTAAATTCAATATATATATATATTTTTAATTACACCTTTCTTCTCAGCCAACCAGTAATATATGTAGAATGTCCCTCAGGTACTCCTCTGAAGTGATAGGCTGTAAGTGATCTTTTTGATCAATACTTATTAACAAGACAATTTGGCCCGAGAATGATATCATGAACTGAAGTGTCAGTTTACCGCGCTGCTTTCCAGCTGTACTTTAGACTTTGGCATAATTTTCAAAATCCAGCAGTGCTCAAAGGTTCATATAGAGGTTATTTGGGAAGGTCTGACTGTCTTTTCTTACTGTTTCAGGTGGTGGACTGAAGACAATGCTGGATGCCATGGAAGTCCCAAGTCATGCTAGGCACCTCCTCTTGCAACTGAACACGCAACGCACCAAAGGCTTCTTATGTGATGTCATCATAGTGGTGCAAAATGCTCTATTTCGTGCTCATAAGAACATTCTGGCTGCCAGCAGCCTCTACCTTAAGTCCCTTGTTGTCCACGACAACCTCATCAACCTGGACCATGAGATGGTGAGTCCAGGTGTTTTCAGAGTCATCCTTGACTATATATACACAGGACGTTTAGCTGAGGGTGACCCCACCTCTCCGACAGAGCCTAACATAGGTGCAGTACTAGCAGCTGCTAGCTATTTGCAGCTACTGGACTTGGTAGCCTTGTGCAAAAAAAAGCTAAAAAGAAATGGGAAATACCACTTACGACCCACATCTGGGTTTCTGCCTTACAATAAAATGAGCCCAAGTGGCATGTTGGGGGCGAGGCTGAGAGTGTCCACTCCAGTAATACAGCCCTGCTTCCCTGGTGGGGTGATGAGCACACCACGGGGCCCCTCATTGGAAGACATACCACCGCACTCTCTCGCCCCCCATGTTGGAGAGATTTATGCCCCAGTCCCTACACAGGGGCAACAGCCCTACCCTCATGTTCAAGCAACCATGCCTCCACAGCCAGGTCTACGTTTGCCTTCTGCTGACAGGAACTGCTCCCCCATATATGGCCTAGACCTATCCAAGAAGAGCCCCAGCTCCCAGCAACTTTCTACACATCATCTGAATCACCCTAATGAGGAACCAGAGGGGGAACTGAGTCACCGCACTAGCCCTCTGCTTAGCCCTACAGAAGGCCCAGGGAAAATGGAGGCCATGCACCACACTGGCTCGCTCACTCCACGGTCTTTTCCCCTCCTCAACCCACTGCCCCATGTCTCTCGTTTTCAGCGTTCAAGTTCACAGGGCCAGGAATCTTACCCCTGCCCTCCGAGCCCAGAGCCCTCCGAAGAACCAGGAGATCGCAGCAGGGAGGGATCCAACATTTACCGCTGGGTCAAGAATGAGCCCTACAGTGTGGAGGATGAAGATGAGGATGATGAAGAAGATGATAGTGGGGGAATGGGTGAGCAGGACAAAGACACGCACCACCAACATATAAATCACCACAAAAACAGTGAGGAGAAGTTAAACTTGAGTGAGGGAGGCTATGACAGACCAGCATGTGATGGAGAAGATGAAAATGGCACAGGCAGTGAAGAAACAGGCAGCAGTGAAGGCAGGCCATCACCCCCTGGTCCTCGTGGGAGGTATCATATGCCCTATGAACCAGAAAGTTTCGGAGATAACCTATATGTATGCATCCCATGTGGGAAAGGGTTCCCCAGCTCTGAGCAGCTCAATGCCCATGTAGAAACCCATGCAGAAGAAGATCTCAACCACGTGGGAGACATAGAAATCTCAAACAGCAACGGCACTGACAAACCTGCCAGCACCAATGGACCCACAAACCTGAACAGCACTGGCAGCCTCCACAGCTCCTACTTAGACAGTAAATCAGGGCAGAACCTACATCCAGTGGGTATTGGGGAAATGATTCGGCCATATCGCTGTGCCTCTTGTGACAAAACCTACAAAGATCCAGCTACCTTAAGACAGCATGAGAAGACCCACTGGCTGACCCGCCCTTACCCCTGCAGCATTTGTGGCAAAAAATTTACCCAGCGTGGCACAATGACCCGTCACATGCGTAGCCACCTGGGCTTAAAGCCTTTTGCCTGTGATGCCTGTGGCATGCGTTTCACAAGGCAGTACAGGCTCACGGAGCATATGCGCATCCATTCCGGTGAAAAGCCATATGAGTGCCAGGTGTGTGGTGGCAAATTTGCCCAGCAGAGAAACCTCATTAGCCACATGAAGATGCACAGCAGTGGAGGAAATGGTGGTGGATTCATATCTGATGGCAAGCTTAAGATGGACTTCTCTGAGGGTATCTTTCCCCTAAGTAAGTATGCAGCAGAACATCTGGGCCTGAAACAGGAAAAGGCCTCAGAGCTTCTCGCACAGGCCTCTCAGCAGTTGCTGGCTGATGCCAAGGCCATGGAGAGCCTATATCCACTGTCCAAACTGACTGCAGAGCACCTAGGCCTCACTCATGATAAAATGGATGTCCTGCCAGTTCCGCCTGCCTCTCAACATCTCCCTGCAGAGGCACGTACCATTGACCGTTACTCCCCCAGCTAGAGAGGAGACCACCAACTCTGTCTTCCATCAGCAGAGGTCAGACTCTCAGCAATGAACACATAACTAAATGCCTGTATGCTGCCCACAGTATTTTAACTCTCACCTCATCTTCAGTGAACCTGCACCTCAGACACAGGAGGAAAGAGACCTTTAGCCAGAAAAATGCACAAAGGTGCACGGTCTGTTCAAGTGCCTTTCTTTACAGATTTAGCAGTATAGCCATTTAAAAAAAAAAGGAGAATTGTGTTATTTATGATTTGTTCCAGCCATGAACACACTCACATAACAGTGCAGTATTTATATATATAAAAAAAGATCATTTTTATATTCAACTTTCGAGCCAACCAGTCCATTGAAAACCAAAAAAAAGAGAGATTTTTATTTATTTGTTTTGTATGTAATTAAGACCCAAAGAAAATTTCAAATGCATTTTGCAATAATACCCTTAACCTGTGTAATAAGTGTGACTAGTGTATGTAGCATACGTAACAAAGCACATATGAACGATCTTAAGAGCTTCTGAACTCGACAGAGAAGGGATTCTGGGCAAAAGAGAAGGTCTGATCTTTGTAGTTTTAAGACAATTTGAGAGTAAATCAGTTTCCTGCTTTTCTGAGTGGCCCAGCATTCCTATACAAAAGGGAACCACTATGGGAAGCGTGTAATTGATTCAGCACTTTGGTAAAGTGACTTAAGCTTATCTATGCATTGATATAGTAAGTCCTGTTTTGTAGAGAGAATATCTAGATATAGTGTGAACTATTTTTGCATATTATACCCCACCCCTTACAAGTGCCTTCATACTGGTTGTTTTAAAAAAGAATAAGCAAATCCATTTGAGTGCACTACTGACATATTATTGTGCATATTCCAATCATGCCAGTAATCCATGGTGGTAAATTTATGTCCATCTGGTGAGATAGACTAAGCATGGGTGTTGCCTTTAAAATCGGGTAATATTTACAATTCGGCGATGCAGCCCAAACATTCTTTAGGGGAACACAGTGAACCCATTAGAAAAACCTTCAAGTCTCGACAACACTCAAAGCCAAACAAATAGCTATCGAAACAAAAGCATTTCTTTCTAGATCCAGTGTATATAAACGCCATCCAAGTAACCCATGTTATTTGATAAATAATGAATCTAATAGCATTTAAAGTAAACTTCCATAATCAGAGTATACGTCACAGAGCGCTGCGCAGGCCCGCTCATGGTGTTGTTCATTTCAGGTTAATATGTGAAGCTGTTAATGTGACAGCCACGAAGATTAGACATAGGGCACTGATAACACGGATAAATCTCAGCACTCTCGCCGCAGCTGCTCCACTCAGGATAAGCCCTGTGAAATCCCAAATTCTCTCAGACCGTTCGCACTGTCTGTCAGCTTGATCCCAGATTTCATGGCTGCTAAGCAGTCTTGTGATGTACACACTGCCTGGATCACCCCGAACGCATGTCCCAACACCACCTGCCAATAACATGCAAACAGCACACCCAATTTTGTGTCTTCACTTGACAAATGTCTTCTTATGTCACATATCAATATTATTTATATGCACCTGTACCTTATTTTATATTCCAACGATACTGGGGAGGTTGCTTTTTTTTTGTAGTTTATTGACCACTATTGACATTTTTCAACCTCAACAGGCAAATGTGAAGACTTACGTAAGCCATAAATGCACTGTGATAGGACTAATAACCCTCCCTGCCTTATTGAGTATACTGAATATATTACAGTGCTGTAGGCAATTTCAGTACACTGCCTTCTAGAAACTTTTTCTTTTTTTGTAGCATGTCGTTATGTTGATGTTTCTTTTGGTCACATTTGATTGATTGACTTTTAAACCAAAGAGAAGTGAAACTGGTGCTTACCTCAGGACCTGACCCATCTCAGTATGGGGAGACAAAGTTAGGAAAAAGCTAAACAAGTGCACACGCACACACATACACACACACACGCACACATACACCCTTTTTAAGGCAGAGTTGTCCTTTTTTTTTAAAAATGTGGTTATTTCAAGAAAATCAGAATGACTTCATGTTGTCTAGTGTATAATTGTTAACAATGTTTCTGAGTAGTTTACCTAACTGTTTTCAATGTGTATGTTTTTAACGGACATTTCTGCATGAGCACCTGTAAATATTCCCTGTGTATGCAGCACAACTCTGAACCCACCATCTCCACAAGGGCAAAATCAATCCTTAGTGTTAAATGCTATGCTGTATATAAAATGCTATGTGTTTATCAATAATGTGCTGCAGTGATAAACACTGGGGTTGACTTGGTAAAGAAGAAGCATAGTTTCTAAAGTTGACTGACCCATGTACAGGGTGTGACTGAAGGAGCTTCAGCTGAAACCTTGGCAATAAAGCAGGACTGTGCTCCCACTTAGACTTTGTATATACTGACTATCAATCCACACACACACACACACACACACACACACACACACACACACAAACACAAAAGTGTGATGGGGCCGTGTGAGTTGTGATTTCCCAATAAATTTTAAGTGGCTAGCAGAGATCTATGCACGCACACATATACAGTGTGAACGGAATACGACCCACGACCAATATTACTACAATGTTATACTATTATATCATAGAAACTGAGGCCGCAGACAAATTAATTCCTTACAGATATTTGTGGGTTTTTATAAATTTCACACACCCCTCCTCTGCCATTCATTAAGCTCCTCACAGCTCCTCACATTATCTTTCTTGTTATCGATAACTGTCAAAACAAAACAAAAAAATATATATATTAACGGATCATTTTTACATCATTCTCCCATCCATGACCATTCCAGAGACTCACAATATCTTTACTGTAAGTGCACAAATCAGAATTTTGCATATGTAGCATGATAAAGGTGACATGATTGCTTGTGTATTGTTCTTAGCAAGTTCATGGAATAAATTGAATTTGAGGAAAGGAGCTGTCATTTTAGTAGTAACAGTGAGCAGGACTGTAGAGTGGTTTAATTCGGTACAGCTACTAGAGAGCAGGAGAGAGATAGAGAGAGAGAGAGAGAGAGAGAGAGAGGTTAGCAGAGATTAGGGACTCCAATGTTTTGTTCTGATTATAGAAGAATAATCTATGACTCCTTTCCATTCAGAAAAAAGAACACAATGTCTGGCCTGCTTTACATTTCCTTTTGCTTCTTTTTCTTCTTCATGCCTTTTTTACTCTGGACAGAGGCATTGTTTGACAGTTTACAAAGGACTGTTAACTCTCTGGTCACTCATCTCCTCCAAAGAGTGGGCCAAGTGAAGAAAAGCAAAGCTTGGGAGATGAATAGAAATATGTGGAACAAAACACTGTACTAACCATACTTCAAAAACTGGTCCAAGGGAAATATTCCTCTCAGTCTGAGGAAGCTCCCTCAGTCAGAGCAGAAACCAAAGCTTACTGAAGCCAGCCTAAAAAGTTTATATGGACAGAATCTACTCAGCACAAGAGTAGTATAAACATCCAAATCAAAAGCGTATTACTGTGTTACCTTGGGTGTTTAAAGCATGGCCATTGATTTCCCACTTAAGGTTTAATTTTAGCGGGATCCTGCGATCTAAAACATCAGATTCACCCGGCATTCTGCTGAGATAATCTTATCTTGCCCGTATCACAGAGATTCTGCCACATGCATAATATGCGCCAAGCCCCCACAATTCCATGTAACAGTAGTTACTATCTGTGCTGTTATACATCTAGGGTTGTGGACGCCGAGTCTTGACTGAATGTGTATTTTATTAAACTCAGTTCCCTGGCAGCGTGCCGTTTCCTCTCTTCTCGCTTTTGGAGATTGGCTGATTGGAAAATGACCCATAATGCACCTGTCTATTTGCCATGCAGATCAGCAAGACAGAGCATGTGATAAAAAGCGAGTGATCCTTGACAAACCTGATTGTACTCTTTTTCATTGACTCATAAAAAGGAGGGAAAACTTTCCGGCGAAATCAGCGACTCCTGATTGTTCCACTCCCTCTGTTTTTACCCACATCGAACCCAGCTTCTCCCAGACTAACTCGGGGCTTTTTTTCCTTCTTTTTCTTCTTCTTCGCTTCTCTGGAAGCACCTTAGATCACTATGCAATCCCTCCCACTGGCTGACCCAGAGCTCTGACCACAAGCCCATTGCCACACCTTCTGATGAAGTGGCGTCCAGCTGCTCTTCTTGCTGCAGAAGACAGTTGTCTAAATGTTTATGCGAAAAACCAGTTTCTTTTTCTTCACGCCCTTATCAAGTTCCACGATAAACATGAAGGCATGTGTAGGCCTAGATCAGCTAAATAAACAGCTGACGATGCTAGCATCTCAGACATTGTTACTATAAAAAAAATGTGTCATAGCTGCAGATAAAAGACGTTGTGACTAGAGAAAAGTCCAGGATGATATTAAAAGACATCCGAGGCAGAGTACACTCAGTGCTACCAAGGAGAACATAGGTAGTTTTGAGCTTCTCTGTCCTGTAGCTAGCTGTAGGAACTGATCCTGAAAATAGGGGAACATGTCAAGCGTCCTGAAGATCATTTAAAGATTAATGTGCTTTCGTTTTTCACCTCGGGTAACTTGTCATCCTGTGGGGCAGGTCTGGACTCTTTAATTTGGCTCTCAGTATTATTTTTAAATGGACAAAGTTCTTTCAGGTGGCGTAGGAAGGCTGTCTCTCTCTCTCTCTTTTTTTGTGGCGTAGCATTGAATGACTGCATAGTGAATTGGGTTTTGCATTTCCATTTCAAAGTTTATTCACTGAGAGTCAGTATCGTGTTACCTGGCCTCAAATTATTACTTCATCTTCCCGCAACACAAAGTAGATCTCCACAGGCTTACAGTGAGTCCGTCAATAGCTACTTTAGTGTGTTTGGTTTGGTCTGCTTGCTCTGATGAACATTCTGTGTCTCTGAAATGGACAGTCCCGATTAGCAGATTAGATAAAGTCTATAAAGGAAAAAAAAAAAACACAAAAAAAACAGACGACATACAAACGGACTGCTTGTGTGGGGTTGTCCAGAGTGCCCCTTAAATTCTTTGGTTTTGAGTGTAGCTTCATTTCAACCAACTGGGGAATTCAAGCATGTAAACAAAGGAAAAGTTTAACACGAGGAGAATGGCAGAGCGGAGTGCCTGATTTTATCGCAATGCTGATAGTCATGCATGACCACACACACTCACACACACACACATGCTCACGTGCACACGCACACACACACATAACATACAGCTGGATGGCAGACAGCCCTGTCACTGCTCTGTGTTCCAGATTAGGTCAGATTTAATTAGGCTGCCCAGCTCCTTTTGGAGTGTCACTTTGAGTTTAAAAATCCATTACTAAAACACAGGCTGTGTTACTGATGGGGTGAAACAGAAATCAGACCAGCCAGAACATTGCTGAGACGTCTGGACACTCTGTACGCACACACACACACACACACACACACACACACACACACACACACACACACACACACACACACACACACACACATATATATATCTGTGGTCACACATGCGCACACACACACACATACACACACTGACTCAATAGCAGTTCAAATAGCCATAGTTAGGTAACAAAATGACGGGAAAGAAGTAGCATGACCGAAAGCAGAATTCAGACATGTAACAATGGCCTGAATCAGTTAGTGTAATAGAGAGAAAAGGGGGGAAAAAAACCCTTACTGTGGATGTTCCCATTGCTTTCCAGCCAACTAACACACCAGCATGTCTGCTTTGATTTCAAGGGTCAACATCACTTCTTGTTCTGAACTTAGTTCAAATATAACACAATGTAATACACAACTTTCAAGAGCTTTCTTGCAAGATTGATGTGACTTCACGACCAAAAAAAAAAACAAAAAAAAACAAAGCAATACAATTAAAACCAAACAGTATTTTTATTTCCATTACATGTCAATATCGTTTTCCTTTTTACAAATCGCTTTTAGTGAAATGAATGTATTTATTGCATGTCAAATGTTTTATAAATTTCTTTTTTTTGTAAAAATGCAAACTTCATTTGTGGGGTATTATTTTTTGATTAGGCTTTTATTTGTTTTAAAAGCCGTTGTGAATTTTTTTGTTTTTGTTTGCATCTGTACTCTAAATCATTTTGAGAATAAAATGAGTTGCGTAATGGTTTCACAAATTTCATATTTCATATATTACAGACTTTATATACTACCAATGTTGGTTTCCAAAATTGATATATAATATTACAACATAATGCAGACAGATAAACATCCCATAGAGAAATTGGCTGTGTTAGTGTGTGTGGTGTGTGTGTGTGGGTTGGGTGGGGGGTGGGGGGGGTTTCTTAGTTAACAGTGAGTCAGTAAATAGTGGTAAAATTCTATTATGTGGTAAAATTTGTGCTTAAATTCCGTTGAGCATTTTGATTTGTAATGGAGAGATTTCGTTTTCATTCCTTCAAAACTAAATCTCGTGAATTACTACAAAGTGGAGCACTAACACAATAAGTAAAAAATTTAATACATACGAGCTTCACCATGTCATTTTAAAAATGAAAGCAAATGAAAGCACCGTTCTTCATCCCGTCGGCCACATTATCAAAACTGTCCTGTACTTTTCTGTCGTCATGTGGACATTTAGTCCCCACAATGAGCTAAATACAATCTCACACACGCCAAGATTAACGGTGAAAATGAATTTCAAGAAAACATCAGAAACATAATCATATCCAGGACCCTGCCACGTGTATTGAGCTGAAAAAAAAGAGAGAGAGAATGAGAGAGAGAGAGAGAAATAGATTCAGTCCAATGTCAAGAGCTATAATGAAGTCATAAAAAGTTTATAAAAACAAGCAGGGGCAGACTTGGGGGAGAAATTCCAGGAGCTTCACCAGAATTAATGTTACAAAACGACAGCACTTAAAGCCTGAAGATTGTGTCTGTTTCAGGGCTACAGCCAAAGATACACAGATTTCGAGATTTGAAGCCAATTCGTGCAGATTAGAACAGGTTTTTAGGATGCTGCACATATTTGAATAGGGAAATGATCGTAACTTAAAAATGATTAGCTACATGGTTATTCATTACATATTCATTAGAGAACTCGATGATCAACAGGTATTCACAATCAGTGTCAAGCCAGATCAAAAGGACATTTCTTTCACAGAATGGGACAGGACTAAATTCATTCATGCATTCATTTTCTACCGCTTTATCCGATCTCTCGGGTCACGGGGAGCCTGTGCCTATCTCAGGCGTCTATGGGCATTAAGGCAGGATACACCCTGGATGGAATGCCAACCCATCGCAGGACACACACACACACACACACACATTCACACACTAGGGACAATTTTCCAAGGTGCCAATCAACCTACCGTGCATGTTTTTGGACCGGGAGGAAACCGGAGAACCCGGAGAAAAACCCCCTGAGGCACGGGGAGAACATTCACAAACTCCACACACACATGACCGAGACGGGAATCGAACCCGGATCCTGGCGGTGTGAGGCGAACGTGCTAACCACTACGCCACTGTGCCCCCCCAGGACTAAATTATTACTAATAATTTATTAATATAATTGTAATTGTATATATTTTATATATATATATATATATATATATATATATATATATATATATTATATAATATATAGCCCCATTTACTGTGCTAAAACCGCTACCGTGGTGGTGGTGCCAACATATAAAGGAGAATATCTTAATTTGAAATTTCATCATCACTGCTTTCTCGAATCAAAAGCAAAGCATGTAAAATGCTCCAGGACTGCACCAGCTCTGGGCCGCCTGTGTAAATCTTGGAAATGCTCCACAATGCAGCTGTCGATTTGTCTTTCTAATCCCCTCGAGAAAAAAAAAAAAAAAAGGAACACTTGTTGTCGTACCAATAATTTCTTTCATTATAAATGTTAACTCTGGAGCTAATATTTTAGTTTCCAAACCACTCACATCCCTATGCCATTAAAAACCATTACGCTGGGTACATTTTGTAACCCCGTATTTGCTTTGCAAAATACATATGACTAAATGGGTCTGAAGTAACAATGATTAAAATGATTAGAACACCAAATGAAAAGTTACATTTCATGCTCATTAGCTCGTGTGGTTATTGGCAGGAAGACACTGAACATAACTGCTTTCCGTTAACGAATAAGAGCGGCTCGCTTTTTGCTCGTTGCCCAGCCTGGCTCTTCCCTTCTGAAGGGAATTGTGCCAGTGGGTGATTCGAAATGAAATGCCAGGGGTCATAGGTGTCTGGTGTCGGGCAGCAAGTGGTGCCACTACCCACTTCAGGCTTGCTAATGTCAAAGGGTGTGGATTGATAGTGGATGCCCATGATGCTCTCATGCCACTTTGGCTTGTTAATAAACAGGCTTCACTTGAACTTTACCAAAGCAAATTGTGTGTACATGAATCACGCTGACAACAACAACAACAAAAAAAAAACACAGAATTGTAAACTCTATAAGTAAGCTTTTAACGTTCTGCCAGTGGCTGTGTGTTTGTGTGTGTGTATGTGTGTGTGCGCGCGCCCATGTGGATTCTTGAGATCTGACTTGTCAGTGACATGCGAGGGGAAGGAGTAGTGGAGAAGGGCAATGGTGCACATTGTGCTGACTGGGCCATTACAATCACAGCAAGGGGCTATGACTCCATCCAAGCAGAGCGAAAGGGTACACACACTCTGCCAACACAGCACATACTGCGTAGCTACAGCTCAGCGACATGGAGACTGAGGATATGTGAAAAATCTCAACAACAGCACTATGGGGTTGAGCTTTAGATTTCATGCTCTAAATTCATACGCTTTCTTTTTATCGAATCCGAAACTTATCATGCTGAGTGTAGCCAAAAGTTTTTTTTTCTTTTTTTTTAAAAAGGAACACAGAATTTGACTTTGAAGTCGACTACAACAATCGAACATGTGCATATTTACCATAACACGTATCCACATCCTTTTACAACAGGTGTCCCAATAACTGGGATCATAAATACTGGAATTAATTCTGACACTTCCCTTTTTTCATATTTTCTTTTTCGGCCTGAATGAAGTTACTGTTCTTGAGCTAGATGTAGCTGATCCTCTTGTTTTTGTCCAATACTTTAGATGAATATGTTGTACTCCTGCAGTCTCCTCCACTGCCAGTTCAGTCTTGCCAGGACATCTGGCACAGAGCAGTGCAGCCAAAATAATGCAGCGAAAAGGACGAAAGAGAGAAAGAGAGAGAGAGAGAGTCAGTGTCTGCGAGTAGCAGTCGATAGAGATCAGGCAATCAGCTATTAGTACGAGAAAAACAAGTTATTTGGCTGAAGGAAACTGAAATAAACCACTTGCCGATGTGTCGCTATTTCCTTACACAAACTCTTCCATACTAACTGCTGTCAGTAAAGCCCATCTACTGCCTGTCTAACCTGCACTTATATTCACTCCCACAGTTTGGCATATAGAAGCAGACTTAACACCTCGCTTATGCAGCCTTATTATTATGCATGTGGCGAAGAACAACGAAGAACCCACTGAACCCGGTGGCATTTTTCGGGAGCAGCAACAAAAGGATTAAAAGTGGTTGGAAATGGTGTTTGAACTAGAAGTAAACCAGTCTAGTTCATTTACGGTGCCAGTAATTTAAGTGAGAAGAAGTACTGTTGTTGTGGGTGTAAGGAGGGCAGGAGTATAAACATAACCATTCAACTTCCTGCCACATGGCTGTGGGTATCTACTTATGTAGATCCACCCACTGTTTGCAGCAGAGGTGTTAAAATAAAAAGAAGGTGTTAAAGCAAAAACAAAAAAAAAACAAACAAGAAAAAAACTAATTTCCACAATCAGACACATTCATAATGTTCTAATGAACTGTAACACTGGCACACTGCAATCCTTAATTTTATACACACACACACACACACACACACATATATATATATCACAATTAAGGATTAAGGACACAAACTCACACATATACACATAGGTAATGATGTGGGATGAGCTGGATAAGCTGCAGCAGAGAGGGAATGGTGATGTGCAGGGAAGACAAGGGAGGAGAAAACAACAGAGCGCTGTGGGAGCAAGCCCAGACTCAGCTGAGCAAAGACCTGGCAGGGTGAGAGAACTGTATCCATACGCTTTCTTTCACACACACATACTCTACAGAACTCGATACCGTGTGCGAGTTTTGTGTGTGCATAAAGGTGTGACCCTATCGGTTCGAGGCTATGCTGGATCTTTGATGCTGGCGCACACGCTAAATTTTGCAGTGGATTTAAGATTCAAGCAGGCCCGGTATGTACAGGTTTGGCTGGGTGTTTCGGAGATCTTTCCAGACTTTGCTCCCACGTGGCCAGTGAAGCAGCCACTGCCCCTGCCCTGTGTCATACCATTAAACAGACCATTCTGCGAAAAAGGCATGGCAGGAATTCGACTTATCAGTATCACCATCACTTTTAACTGTATGAGTAGGGTACATTTGCAGAAACTGACTATGGATGTGTGAAGATGGCAGTCTAGGTGTGACTTCCTTAGTCATTTGTACACTCGCCTGTACAAATCCAACTTAAAAATGGGAGAAGTACACTTTGCCTAGATGAAAAAAATGGACATGAAATGAAATAAAACAGCTACATTTGGATGACAAAAGGTGAGTGAGGCAAGAGGAGGGAAAATATTATGGCTAATTTCCTTACGTACAGTAGAGTTATTTTTACAACTAGTGGTCAAAACAAAAACTGCGGCAAAAACGCTGAAAAGGCCGAGTTGGGACAGGTAACAGACTGCTCCATGCTTGGAGAGACAACAAACAGCAAAACAGTTAATGAGTGGTCTGGGTGGGCTAACTGCAAAATAATCTGTGGAAGCAAATATATTTAGAACAAATAATTGCCATAAAAAGCAATTCTGCAAACAAAGGCAAAATGCAAGTAGTGAATAAAACGTGTGTTTAAAAAAGAGCAGAAACTTTTCCCGGGAAGACGTATTGCTAAAATCGATAGAAACATTTCTTTTGTGCAGTGATTAGGCTAGAAAAGGGGGATTTATGGAGTGGATAATGTCTGTACATCAGAAATATGTGTGAAATACTTGTCTTCCATGCAAAGGATAAGAAAAACAGTACAAGAAAAATGTCTCCCTTTTCCAATGGCCAAAAATTTCTGGGCTAGTTTCAGGGTTTTTTTGTGTGGTTTTTGAGATGTATTCAGGTTGGAAATTCTGCTGGAACCTGTCGGACCTAGTTAACAATACGACCTTGAACACATTTTGAACAAAACACATTTGTATGTCTATCTTTCGAATATGATCTGAGAGACAGTGTGCTGGAAGACTGGATAGTGTGATTAAGAATTCACTCGCATAAATCGAGTGTGATGACCTCTCAACCTGAATTTGTTGAAGCCTTTGTTGCTATTAATGTTGCACTAAAATACAGTATATGGTCATTCCTTCACTATGAACAGCATGGTGTCTGATCTATTGTGTATTTTTGTGCAAGAATTTGTACAGTATATATGCCGTATACGCATATGAGTTGAGGGATGAGAAGCTTTGTGTGTGTGTTTTTGTGTGAATGTATGTAACGAAGAATAAGTGTATGTCACAGTGAAGGAGATTAGTGCTCCCATTAGTAAGACTAACTGGCCAGTGTTTAGGTGAGGTATAAACACTGTAAGAGGTATAGCCCTCTATGAGTTCGGCTATAGATTCTAACTTGCCACTGATAGCACTGTGCTTGTGTGTGTGTGTGTGTGTGTGTGTGTGTGTATGTCTGCCCATGTTGCAGCTCAGATTATATGAACTCTCTGACTGATATGTGCCCTCTCCTGCACCGCACCAGCCTCCTTTTTAACTCTCTCACGTTCTTTCTTTCTTTCTTTCTTTCTTTCTTTCTTTCTTTCTTTCTTTCTTTCTTTCTTTCTTTCTTTCTTTCTTTCTTTCTTTCTTTCATGTCACTCTGACACTTTTTATGCCTCTCTTCTGTTCCCAGGATCACATGTCTCACAGCTGATTTGTCCAACTAAGAAAATTTTGGTTGAGCATAGCAAAATTCAGTTATGGGGCAGGACTTTGCACTTTCTTCCTCTCTCCTGCGTGATGTGAAAAAAAGAAAAAAAGATTAAAAGACAGACAAGGATGGTGGGAAAGAAATGTGTAAAAAGGAGTGTGACATGCAAGAGAGAGGAGACAGGAGAACTGAAGTGAGATGTACAGCTCGTTGAGAATGTCTGAGAGCGTGATCTCCCCCCCCCCAAGTGCTAAATAAATGCAGCGAAAGTATGTTATTGGGAAATTGTACCGTTAACTATAAAAAAAAGCGCAGATTTGGTAACCGTATGATGTGTCAGAACACTATAATAACTAAGACAAACTGCAGTACTACTAACAGACTTCTGGGTGTGTGTACCCATACATACAAGTGTGTATGTGTGAGTGTGTGTGTGTGTGTGTGTGTGTGTGTGTGTGTATGAACACTGTTTAGCCATTCTGCCCCAGAGTGCTGGCAGAGGCCCCAATGTCTGTGCTTGGAGTCACGTCCCGAAGAGAGAGAGAGCGACAGAGACAGTGTGAGAAGCTGTACGAAATAAGGGGAGGAAAGAGGAGTGGGCGTAAGGGGCATGGGGAGCAAGACACAGGAAGTGGAAAAAGATGATGCGAGTGAGGCCAGTGAGGTGCTTACTGCCACTGCTCTGGAAGAGAGAGGAGGATGAGGAAAAAAGAATGGAAGAAAGATCACTGGAAGAATGTAGCAAAGAGCTGGGGAAGAGAAGGACCGAAAATGTGTGTGTGTGTGTGTGTGTGTGTGTGTGTATGTCTGGCACAAGCAAGTTGAGAGATAATGTGGATTAGTTTGGCCGGACATGGCTGTTTGTGTTTGGCTGAAGAGGGATGTGAAACACACAGACCCCTCGCTGGCTCTGCTCTTGACCTGGAACAGTGCCATTACCACACTGGACATACTCATCTTACACAAGACACACATACACACACACACACACACACACACACACACACACACACACACACACACACACACACACACACACACACACACACACCAGCAATTTGTCTTTCTTCTCTTGCAAGGATCTTCCACTGGTTTAACTATCATCATTGCATCTAAGAAACGCTATAATATATGCTTAAACATAACCATAAATAACTGACAATTAAATATTAAAACAAATGCGGATAAAAGCAGGTTTCCTCATAGGGACTCACATGTCAATCTGCCAGATATTTCTGTCCTGTCACAATAACATATGATCACATTTTCGGTTAATCTTAATGTTCCAAATGGTCACTAATCAGTCTTAATATATTTAAATACTGTTATTCTTCATATAAGCAGATATGTCTCGTCCTGGATTGGTTGGACCAAATAAAGTCTTCTTTTCTCAGTTCAACTAATTGTACAAGACAAAAGAATAGCGCTGGAGCTGAAAGAATGACATGGATGAACATCACACACTACGGGATGCAGACGGCAAGCCGAAAAGATAACAGCTGTCTGTTTTGCAGGTTGATGCAGGAAAATGAAATTGCTCAAGGTTAGGGCAGCATCCCAAAACAGGAAGAGCCCAGCACGTGTTTCGCCCCGCTATCTGGGAGTGCCTGTGTACTGAATCCCTGCCTGCGTGTGGCACCAGGAAGCTGAAAGGGCTGCCTGTCCCTCAGGGCCACTCCGAAGGTGCAGGGTCTTGGGGCTAGCAGCCAGCTTGTGACTCATCCCTCACCTATTTATAAAAGGCCATTAATACAAGAGCACTGGAACGCTGGAATGTAAACGTGCCCTGCCACAGACCTCTACTTCCTGCCTGTCCGATCTCAGCACGGGCCTTCGGAGCGTCGCACTTCTCTGAAATGTCAGCTTCTCCTTGAGGCTCTCACTGCTGGAGAGATTCCTCCTATCCAAGAGTCACATCCTGTCTCTGTGCTCCCCAGAGTGTCCCCGTGGCCACGGAGGAGCCGCAGTCCCCTGCAAATATTGCACTCCAGAGAGTCGCCCTTTCAGCTGTAGCAGGCAGGACAAACCATTTGTGGGTGGGTTGGAGGGGTGTGTGTTACACAACAAGGGTGCTGCCCACCATTGTTAACATTATGGGAGATAAATCAGTCTGTGGGGTTTGTGCGCGCACTTGTGTGTGTGTGTGTGTGTGTGTGTGTGTGTGTGCGTCTTCAAAGAAGACGGTCAAGGTTCAGGGCAAGTGATCGAGTTATATTTAGAAGTCGTGATTTTTTAGATATGTGGCAATTGAACACGTGGCCTGGAATAACGATTGGAATTATTAAGCATCGAGAAAACAGATTACCAGATCCCTATCAAGTCAAGACCTATTTATAGCAGTGACCTGCGCATGCATGGCCTTTCATCAGGGTTCCACTTCCAGAGACAGTCTGCGTGTGTGTGTATGTTTACTCCATATTTATGCTTGTAGTGAAGGGGTTAAGTCCGCCTGTTCAGGGCCGGAATGTCTTGGCCATTTCCTGCGGGCTGCCCGGCCCTGACCTCCTGGCCCAGGCCTGGCCACACACACAAGTACACAGCTGACCCGTGCTTCCTGTCAGACAGCAACACCCCCATAGTTCATCACACACACACACACACTCACACACACACACACACACACACACACACACACACACACACACACACACACACACACACACATACATACACACATAGTGTCTCCAGAAGCATCCTTTCTTGACTCCATCAAAGCCAACCCTTTGGCCAAGAGCTCTGTCTGGACACTTGACTGCTACAGGTGCTGGTGTGCACATACTTATCACACCCACACCCCGTGCATCTCTTGTTGGTCAGAGGTCACCCAAACCAGTTGTCCTAGCTTAGTCTGCCTGAGCCGAGCTACACACAAATACATACAAACACACACACACACACACAAACACACACACACCAACCTTCCTTTGACTGTGTTCTCAGCGGGCGCACTTGTTCCAGCCGTGGCCATCTGTGTCTAAGCCCGAGCGGAAGGTGTCAGGAAGCCAGGCCACAGTCAGCCACAACAATAAAGGTGAAACCGGCCATTCTGCTGCTCTGAACTGCCTAGTCTAATTTTTCTCTGTAGTCGTGTGCTGTTGTTGTGCGTCTGGTTTGTCCATCAGACCCACGGTGCTGTGTTTCTGTGTTTCCCGGCGACACAGCGTGTCGTACGTGTCTAGGCGTTGCGCCTTTTGTGCGTTTTACGTTGTACATCTACACATAACTGAGGTGTGACGTCAGGCGACAATTCCCGAATCTGGACAGAAGCTGGCCGTCATGTAATTAAGATCGGATGATGTTAGATAATACTGATACATTTGATACATTGAGTCACTAATGCGCACATGTCTGAAAATGTCACTGCTTGATTAATTTTAATTTACATACATTAACAATATTTTAAAAGGGTTTGAAATGTTGGCCACTTTAGGGTAAACCTGTCTGGTAAATGTGACAAGAGCAAAGTCATTTCCCTTGACAGAGTGGGACACCTTGACATGTGTGGTCATACGCTATTTTTAAGCATCATTAAATTCAATTCAAATATAAAAACAAAATCAGATAATATATTTTTATTTTTATTATTATTGTTGTAGTATATAGGGCAACATTATTATCATTTTTTATATCTATTGGTATGTGTGTGTGTGTGTGTGTGTGTGTGTTTTCTGTGGGTTTTTTCACTAATATAAAACTGGTTTAAACTCTAAAGTGAAATCTGGTGGACATCTCTACATGTGTTCATTATCTGACAATTCGGGTAAGGGGACCGAGTCCGTACTGAAGGAAAACAGCACGTCGTACAATAAGCTAGGGAACACTTCTGCAATGTGCACAGATGTTCTTTCTCTTGTCAGTCTCCTCTCCTGCTCTTTCTCTCTCTCGTTCTCTTAACCCATCCGCCGTTCTGTCTCTCCACTTTCTGAAATGTAAAAAAAAAAAAAAAAAGTGTACACTAAGGGCCTTGGTGAGTGTTGGCTACTGCACCGCAGCCTCCAGTTCCACTCCTGCGTTTTACAGGCTTCGCATATTAACACCGTTTTTAAACTTCAGGAGGTGTAGAGTTCACACAAGTACACTTGGAGCACACTTTGCTCACTGAAGTCACATCCAAATGCCACACTTGAATTTTTACAGCCCAACTAAAGCTAAGTGTCACCATAAGAGCGCTTCAGGCTGAAAAAAAAAAAAAGCCCTGCTTTGGGAGTACCGCATGGGTTTTCCGAGACATGATACTTTTTGAAAGCACCTCTTTTACCAAAAAGTTTGGCTCAAACAGATTCAGTCCACCTGTTTTCTCATTACGGTAAAATACCGCACGCTCTGCAACTCGCGTGGTGCTTCACTTTGCCTCCCCTTTTGAACACGACCCGCTCACTTATTAACCTGAACAGCTGAGATGTTGCTTTGACATGATAAATAGGCTTGGGTTATGTGTGACAATTATCTGGCTAGGACCAACCTGAGCGCAGAACACCAGAGAACGAGTGTAAATCTGCCTCCATGTTTTAGATGACATTGGGCCCTTGACTCCCCGCGTGTGTAATTAGAACCACATGCACGAGAGCGTGCAAGAGTGTGTGAGAGCGTGCGAGAGCGTGTGTGAGCGTGTGTTTGCTCACTCCACCATCTCTAATCAGAGAACCCCCTGGGGAATGGTGTAAGAAAGCTCACACACTGCCCATAAATCTTATAGCCTTGGGAGGACCTGTTCAAGATGCATGGATGGCGATAAGTGTGCGGGTTCCTGCGGAGCTGGCTTGTCCATCAGCTTCCCGAACCAGTGGCACTTTCAGAAACAAACGATAGTCTGGTTGTGAGAAAGCGAGTGGAATATGGAGAAGCACTTGAATTTCCACGCTTGTCTACTTTACAGATAAATGCGGTGTGCTGGCGCGGATAGCGTTTTGACAACTGTCCATCGGAACCTTCCTCGCCAACTCCATCCTTTTCTCTCTCTCTCTCTCTCTCTCTCTCTCATTCGCTTACCTTCCCTTTCTTTGCAGCTTGTCTCTGTTTTCAGGCCCTTGGCCCCTGTAGGACACTGCCTCTCCCTTTCTCCCACATCTGGCCAGGCAGCTGGGGCTGGCCGGGGTTCAGCGCTGGGGGTGGGGGTGGCCGCTCGGAGCATGAGGGTGGGGGAAGATATCCATTGCAAAGCCCAGGGCACTGTAAAAAAAAACAAAAAAAGGGGCGAACTCAAGAGAAAAAAGTATTTTGACACACACACACACACACACACACACACACACACACACACACAAAAAGTGCACAGCCAAAAGAGCACAGAAAGTAAAACTGAATCTCTCCAGTTTCTCACAGTCTATCTATCAAAGTGTCTATTAAGGTGCATTAAGGCACAAGGCTGTGAGAAAGAGGGGAGAGAGAGAGTGAGAGAGTGTGAGCAGGAGAAACAGGGGAAGCAGGAGAGAGTGGTAAAGGCAACAATTCCAATATCCTATTTCCACATCTTAAATGCATTAATCAATCTAACCCAAGGGCTCCCTAAAAGCCAGCCAGAGGAAGAGAAAGAGAGTAAGAGAATGGGAAAGAAAAATACAGACAAAGGAGAAGAGTAGGCTGGAACAACATGCATCCCAATTTGCCAAAATTCATTCGAACTCTCTTTGTTCTCTAACAGTTGCTCACTTTCTGTCCACATATTTTTTTCCCCTACAGTGAAACACTGCTGAACTGGCACTGTGATTTACACAACGGTGGCCGAGCAAACGGCTCCGGCAAAAGTGGCAGTAATGACATGAGTGCATTTTATTGTGCAGGACCTTATACAGGACGTCCACTTTTTCGGACTGTGTACCTCTGCATGGTGCCAGCAGGATTACAAAGAGGACCTTTTGTTTTACCCTAACTTTTCGTTTTCACTCCTGGCTGTGGTTCGCGACCCCTGCTGGAGTTCACCCCGGGACAGTACTTGTGCTCGACTGTGCTGCCTATCTGTAGCCTCACAGCAGCCCGAATGAATATGGAAAAGATTCCTCTCCCAGGTTTACATTTTCCAACTCATTTCATGGCAGCTGGAGGCAGTGGGAGCGCCAGGGAAAGGGACAACACTGGGAGAAGAAGGTTACAGTACACACTCAGGAGGAAGTGAGAGAGAGAGTGTGTGTGATAGAGAGAGAGAGAGAGATGGGGGGGTAGGTCAGGGATGAGGGGGAACGGTGAGATTTCAGGCAGAGAAAAAGGGAAGAGGAGGAGAACGAGGTGCAGTGTTCACTCTCGGGAAGGTGAACCCTGGCTCTTCTCGGCACAGGAAGCCCCTGATTAGAGCTAACGAGAACTGCAGGCCATATTAATGCAGCCACACACTTCTCCCACCCTTCTGCCATCTGCAACAGTGCTCCTTTCTGCCAGACAGCAGAAACACACACCCACACCCTAATGCAAAGAAGACATGTACCAGAACAGAAAAAACGGTCTCTACTAAACTTACACATGTTCATTGCTTAACACTGTAGCTATTCTTGTTTTTATTTTTTACAACAAACACAGGGACAGAGACATGTGGAAATTTTCCCATATACAGCACAAGTACCAAACACACTAACCCATCACCCGGGCAGCCACATGTGGCAGAGACTCCTATAGATGAGGTGCTGAATTTCATTTGCATTATTGCAAGTTGCCAGAAAGGGAAATAAAGGGGTGTGGGAGAAGATGGTGCGATTGAAAGTCAAGAACGAAACACACACACAGACACACACACACACACAGAGACACAGACACGCGCACACATACACACAGACACACGCACACACTATCAACAGGTCCTACAGATGGAGAAGTAGGGCGTTCTCACATAGTGAGACACGGATACCCTCTCACATTCTCTTCCCTCGTCCACCCACACATTAACATGTGTTTCACATTCATACAGGCCATGTGGAAACCTCCAGCCACCCCTTAACTCACTGTACTTCTGGTCTCACCATAGCTGGCCATCCATCCATCCTCCACACACACACACACACACACACACACACACGCCAGGTTAGCTTCTCACTCGGATTCATGAACGACCGTCTCAATGTGTAGATGATATGATTATATTTAACTGTCCAAACAACAACAACAACAAAAACTAAACAAACATTACCCCAAAACAGCCAAACTTATCCATCAAGTTTGATGCTTTTACTTAACTACAAAAATGTTAGCATTCACAATTGTGACGGCAATAAAGAACAGAGAAATGTATGAATCAGCCAGAATGCTGATATTCACAGTTTAGAAAATGCTGTATACAAACATTCCTTCTTGTTTTTCTGTTCTCCGAATAAACATACATACATGCAATATATTAACAGTTTAACATCAGCCAGATGCTGATGTGTGTAATGTGTAGGGAGGTGATAGCTCAGTTGTTAAAGCTCTGGACTGGAAGGGTACAGGTTCAAAACCCAGAACCACTGTGCTGCCAATGCTGGGCCCTTGAGCAAGGCCCCTAAAGCTCAGCTGTAAGTCCCTCTGGATAAGGCCGTTTGCCAAGTGTTGTAAATGTGAATGTACAGCAGTACATTCACAGCGAACTTTAAATAAAAGCATTTAGATTTAAATAGAGTGCAAATTAAATAAAAAATATATATTATACGATATATTTTAAAGAAAAAAAAATCATCAAAACAAAAGAAACTATAAATATTTAAGATCCTGTAAGATTTTTGTTCATTGTACAAATTGTGACAGAATGATGTTTGTAATTATTTGTATAAATCTTATAACCCTAGAGATTTCTCCCTTTCACTGGAAAAACGTGTTCGGACGACATGCATGGTTCTGACATGAATCATCAGGTGAAGCCTATGCCAGCCCGTGTGCAAACTGCCTTTAACCCGAAAGGAGAGATTTACAACACATCAAGAAATGTTTTAATTCCTTTAAATCATTTAATCATTAAATCGATTGTACTTTTACTCATTATTGCCGAATACATCATTTGCAATGATTTGCAAATTTGTACAGCATGCAAAATAACAATAAAATAAAACAATATAAAAACAATAAAAAGAATGGACACACAAAAAGCTCTTATGTGCAAAATCTGCTTGGTACAGGCTTCTATATGGGCTGTATATGCTTGTAGAAAACATGTATTTAAGAGTAAACCAGTTTTCAGTATTTACCCAATACAGAAATAATAATCTCACACATACTACAGTAGACAGACTTTACAGTGAACCAGCACTGAATAATTTCTTTGAGCCTTTGAGTTAAAATGATGCTGTATAGATAGAGATAGATAGATAGATAGATAGATAGATAGAACTTTGTCATTGCATAGTGCATTTATAGAATCTACCAGAAGTACTAGTAGCAAATGTGCAAACATGAATGTATGTACACTGAGTAATATAAATAAGTGCACATGTACAGAATTTGTAGTCCAAGTAAATGTAGAAAATGTAGAATAAATATGCAAATGTAAACCGTATAAGACTATGGCGGAGAAAAAAAACCCTGAAGTACAGGGAGAACATGTAAACTCCACACACATGGCGGAGGCGGGAATCGAACCACAACCTTGGAGGTGTGAGGCGCACGTGCTAACCACTAAGCCACCGTGCCCCCCATATATATATATATATATATATATATATATATATATATATATATATATATATATATATATATATATATATATATATATATATATAAACACAAGCTAAGAAAAAATTTGCAAAGTATTATAAGAGGAGTATGTAACAGTATGTAGAGGTATATATACAGATATAAATTAAATAATACAGATGTAGTAAGGCACAGGGTGTAAGGAGTATATAAAAGTACCTGGATGTATGTGATATGTACAATGTATGTACAAATTCAGTTCTATAGATATATGATGACGATGATATCAAAACCATCCGGTCACCCAATCTGAACTCATTCAAACGAAACCTTTTATCACAAAATTGATCACAAAAATACATTTTGCATATGTTTGGGTATAATGGGAATAACATCATGCGTTTATTTGTGTGTCAGACTTGTGGGGAAGGTGAGAAGGGTTTCCATGTCCAATTGATTACATGCTTGTAATGCTGAGGCGGTTTGAAGCAAGCATAATGAGAAAAGAGGGAGCCATATGTATGTAAGCTTTACCCTATATTTACAAAACAAATTTGCTCACAACACCAGGAAAGCATTTCTATGATCATTGTTTGTTAAAAAAAGGCCTTATTGTGCAAAAATGTGCATATGTATGCGTGTATGTGTGTGTGTCTTTGAGCCCATATGACAATGGCAGAAAATGCGAAGTGGTTTGGCCACAGAAGCAGAACTAAGTATATATTTCAAATATGGCTGTCAGAGCGAATTTCCTCGACCACATACTGCACTGTGTAAGTGTACAGAAATTTCTTAGCATTAGTAACATTTATTGTATTTCTTATTGCATTTCCTTTTTGGCTTTATCTCCGTCAATGCTTTATAAGGCCTATAACTCACATTGTGTGGTCTACAGATAAATCAAAGCACATCTTATGTTGTGATTATATACACTATTGGGCAGCATCATTAGGACACGTGACATTTCTACACACTTGTGTAGGATATCTTTTATTGTTGTTCCTTGATTTAATGTAGGAGAAGCAAACCAATTCCAGCAAGACACACAAAGCAACTCTATAAATATAAATCTAGCTTGTATGGGATGGACTGATAGCTTTTGAGTGGCCTGCTATAGAGCTTTGACCTCAAAAACTTTGGTATGAACTGGAACGCTGATTGCGCCCCGGGTCCTCCTCAACATACAACACTACCTGACTTTTTAATGTGAATTAATGAGCACAAATCTCCACAATCTTATTTCTTATTTCCAAAAGAGTGGAGGAAAATTCGAACAGCAAATATCGATAAATGTATGGCTCAAAAAGCATGCAAATCTTATGGTGACATATCCACAAACTTTTGCCCATACATTGTATTCCTCCATTCCTACAAGGTACATCCTCAAATTAAACAGAAATTCCAAAATCCCAAAAGGTTTAGAGAATGAACAATTTAAATAAATATCATCACCGGAAAAAGGGTTCCGGTGGATAATTAGATTAATATCTCTGAAGACTCTGCAGCATTAATTGAATATTTGTAACAAGCGTTCTGTATCGGTGTTTATGTTTGTTAATATCATTAAAATTCAAACCCATAAGCAATTCTCATAACATCCTCTGTGGAAGGAATATGCTGTCAATTCCCTGGTTTACCCAGCTGTGTGTCCCAGACAGTGCTCTGATGTCACCACCCCTCCCACCACCACCACCCTAAAGCCCCTCTCCCCAAATACCTCCCTTACTTCCTGTCAGCAGAGCAGTGATGTCACTGCCCAGCTGGGGATGTCACGTCCACTCGGAAGTCCCATCTCGGCTTGCTCCTGTTCCCCCTTACTGTCCTCTACTTTCATCCCCACTTTAATCAATTCAATCCCTCAGAGATTATGGACAGTCACTGAGGCACGTACCATACACACATGGAAACACACACACACACACACACACACACACACACACACACACACACACACACACACACACACACACACACACACAAATTCAAATGCTTTGAGCAATAAAAAATGTAATAAAGAATAAATAGCATAAAGTAATTTCCATAGACACTGTTATGAGTACAGCACAGATTTCATATACTAATATAACCCAGTGTTCGAAATATTAGGCAAATTCATACTATTATATTTATTTCTTAGAAACATTCGATTCATTTAATGCCTGAACTTTCCAGTAACTGAAACCAGAACCTCTTACATCAAAATGCTTCAGGTTTTTTTTTTTCTTTTTTTTTTTTTAGGAAAATTGCATTTCAAGTTGACATAGCTGATATAAATTGCTTAGGAACTGAAGTGCTTCCTTTAAAAATATATTGGTGGGACTGACATAACTTTCAACCCATTTACTTGGACTTATGACTTTAATATCTAATTCATAATAACAGTCCTTACAACTTCTGTGTAATTTGTAATAACTAGTAATTATAATCACCACCATCACCATGTCATTAAAAAAAATAGTGCTAATGAAAAATGCAGAACCGCTGGCTGGACCAGACATTAAAAGCCAGGAAAAATGCCTTTTAAATTCTTACAGTTGTTCAAACGCATAAATCAGATGCTGGTTTATTCAGCTTGCCATAGTCCATTTAGTATGAACCCCCCCCCCCCCCCCCCCCCACCTTCAATATTGTCATTGAATGTCTCTGTGGTTTTAGTTCACGGTTCCTGTAGGACACGTTATATAAGGACACGGTGCTGCTTTGAGAACATTTCTGGAATGAAAGACAATCGTAAATAAAGTACTTTGTCACAAAAGGAAAGGTCTAAACACTACATGGCAAGTAATGAAGTTTCTCTTTCTCTATCTCCATCTCTCTCGCGCTCTCTCTGCTTTCTCTCTCTCTCTCTCTCTCTCTCTCTCTCTCTCTTTATTGGAGCTGACACATTTTCTCTGCTCATTAGAGCTGACTAGCGGTGAATTCCCTACAGCTGTGTGGGACAGTCCTACAACCTGCCCCCCTAATCGTGCTCTCCTGCTACACATTTACTTGAGAGGTGAGAGAACTTTCAGAAATTGAACATAGCTGTAAGGATAGAATTTCCTCCGAGAGACAGATGGAGGCCCATGACTAAGCCTCTCACTGAAAAACATACAGCTGATTTTTGGATTATTTATGGGCTACAGATGGACACGAAACACACCTGGACTTTAAATGGAAGCGTTGTAGATGCTGCCGACTGCAACCACGGGAACTGATGTATTTGGTTTTTGTAACAATCTGAATGACTCAATATACAGTTTTCCAGATTTATAAATAGTATTGTGGCCTCTCTCTCTATTTTTTTCTTATTATGCAGGTGCAAGTGCAATTAGCTGAACCAAGATTGTGTTTATGTTACTGTCAGCTAAGACTAGCACTTTTCATGTAAATTTCAATGTCATCCCAGGACAGAACATTCATTTTAATATTATAGACGACTCCAATTTTGTAAATGCAACTGTGGAATTTTCTTCCCGCTCCAAAATACATTAAAACAATGCAATTCTTGCTACTTTTTAATATTAATATGATTCCTAACAAAACTTATTAAACACCAAACTCTCAAAAATTTGGCAACACACAGGCGAACATCCTGATATAAAAGCTGCTACAAAAGCATCCAAAAATGATTTAGAGTGTTAACACATGAGTAAATACCCACAGATGTACACAAGATGACAGAAAACACATTTGCTCTAAGGCAGTTGTTTCTTCTATAAAAGAAAAACAATACCAAATCCAATTGTGTGCCATTATATAACTGACCCTGCACTGAGTTGTACAGCTGTGTGTCTGTGTGTGTGTTATAGGAAATTATGGACTTGACTGAACAGATCAAGTAGAAGATTGGAGCAGGATCCTAAATAATAGCTCTTGATTGTATATTTCTAGCCATGTCCTTCAGTTTGCTGCATGATAATACCAAGAATACTTCTAATCATCCTAATAAATAGAATATAAAATGCTGTCATCTAATGTCTCATTTTGTTCTTGCTCCATGATCACTGCCAATTTGGAAGTACAAAGCACATTATAGCATAGCAAAGACCAAGGCAACCGTGTGTTATTGTAATTTGTGAGATAAATGGCAAGCTTATTTTGGCAAAACTACTTTTTGAATCCATCTGGGTTTTTAACAGGTTCACCTTATGATCAAATTGTTAATATTTGCTGTTCCTCACAATTTCTGTTGCACTGGAGAGCTTATATTCATTCAATAACATCATTTATTGCTACACCCTTCACTATTTCTCTCGTTCTGCCTTAGCCAAAACCGCCGCAACATTCCAACTATTTGCCAGCACTTCCTTTTTTATTCATTGTCAACAAACACCACATCACTTATTCTGCAGCAATTCGTCAGCGCACTTAACTAAATCTATCTCCTGTAATTGCACATTTAATATATTTACAAACGGGCTGTTTTTATGATATTTTAATGATATTTTTAAACTAGGTTGAACGAGTTGTTGTTTTCTTATTAATTGATTTATGTGTGTCTGAAATCATTCTCTCACTTACTCATTCAATAGAGCAGTGTAAAGAGCAGTGTGCAGGACAGAAACAGGGAAACCAAATTCACTTACTTGGGAAGGAATATTATTTAGAATGAAATCGGGTTTGCAGACAAAAATATATTTGAAATATGTAATGAAATATTTATATTATCCTTGTATTATATTATATTATATTATATTATATTATATTATATTATATTATATTATATTATATTATATTATGCTTCTCCAGAAACAGTGCTGAGCTCAATCACTTTGCCTTGTGATACTTAGTACTCTAGATAATAACATTATAAACACACCAGGAACAACACCAAATAGAGGACACTGGAATTGCAAAATGACATTAAGTAAGTGCAAGAACAACAATAAATACATTTCATATAATACACCATATGTTTAATATGGCTTGCAACACCATGTTCCCAAGATAGTAATATATTGCCAGCAATTATTTTTCTCTACTCAGATAATCATTTACCTATTTTTGCTGTGTTTGAATGCATCCTTATTTCGCCTCTAAAACCATTTATTATTTCCAGGCTTTCATTCATTCCCTGCATTCCCACAATCCTTTCATTCACTACTACCTCACTCCACCATTCATCATTCATCCTTTCCATTCAGTTCTGAGGCATTCATCGTTCGGCTCACAGAGAACGGGAGAGAGTAAAAGAGAGGGAAAGAGTGTAAGAGAGCCCCCAACATAATACACACACCCCACTCAAACATGACGTACGTGCAAGACAGCAGGACCCCCTTGTTGGAAATAAAGCCTTACCCTCCTCATCACAGATCCTTATTCACCTGGCCTAAACCCAATATGTCCCCTGCTGGCTACTGTTCCTATTCAAATACACACAATCACAAACACACACACACAGAGTAATACGTTATAAATAATTTGGTATAAGAGAAAAGGATAGGATATCTGAGGTAATCAATGTTAAAACTTCATGAACACAATGGTACCAACTTGCTCCTGAACCCATGTTTCTGAAACACCCCCTTTCACCTCACCTTCCACACACCCGCCTACAAACACTGTACAAACACACTGATACAGTATTGGTTTTCAACACACAGTGAACCAGGTCAAGAAAACAATACATACATTTGCACACACACTGCCACACTACTGAGTACTATACAGTAAGAACCAAAATATCCAGTGAAAATTGTTTCAAAACCACAACTCCACTTGAGAAAGCTCTTAACTTTCCCTGCCTATGTTCTCTCTATTTTGCTGTTCTTTCCCTCTCCCTCTCTCTCCTACCTGATTGTCTAGTTGTTTTCCCTGGCGACTCCCGGCTTCCGTTCCCAGGCTGGGAGGTGGGCCAGTGGCCACAGTACACATACTTTCCAGTTCTGAAGGCCAGCGGAGGCTCCTCCTGTCCAAATAGTCCTGCAGGAAGAACTCCACTACTGATCACTGCCACTGCTCCATACTGTCACTCTACTTTACAGTCCCTCGGTTAGAGAGTAAGGCACCAAGGGAAGAATGCATCACCTTTCTCTAAACTCAAAAGACAAGGTCCCCCAACCAATGTATTACATCAGTATGTAGTAAGACTTCTATCTGCTTAATCTATTCATCAGGGCTCTGGTCTATGTACTACACAGATTGATGGAAGAATAGAACAGACTAGCTTTATATTTGTCATATGTACATTACAGCACTATGAAATTCTTTTGTTGCATATTCCAGCTTGTTTTTGGAAGGTAAGGTGAGCAGACTGCAGGGTCCTTGTTCAAGGACCCAAGAGTGGAAGCTTGGTGATACTGCGTCTCAAACCCGACCTAATGAGACCTAATGAGCACTTTAACCATTTAGTTACTTCTGCTGTCAGAGATAACGCAAATAACAAGTGGAGCTGAACTTGATTCAAGTGAATTCTTACATGTGCAAAATAGTATAAAAAATTATACAATGTGCACAATATATATATATATATATATATATATATATATATATATATATATATACAACAAACACACAGTGTTGGGGAGTAACTAGTTACATGTAACGGCGTTACATAATTTCATTACAAAATAAAAGTAACAGAAATTAATTCGTTACAGTTACTGAGAAAAAAACATGTGACCCCGCCCAACACCCCACGTTTTTTACAATTTGATCCTGATGCAGCTAAATTTCAAAATATATAACCTACTTTTTCAGAGGGTTTGAATTTTTTTAACCGTTTGAAAGTTAATTACAGTAAGTGCCACCTAGTGGACAAAATGAAAGTAATCAAACAGTAATCAAATGTAATGTAAATGTATGTTACTACCTATTACATTTTGAATAAGGGTCATTTGTAATCTGTAATCTATTAAATTTCTAAGTAACCTAATCTAAGTAACCTTCCCAACACTGTAATGTATATATATATATATATATATATATATATATATATATATGTATATATATATTGTGGTTTGAAAACAAACTTTATTGTAACAACTATGTTCACTACTTGTTTTGCCATCAACTAATTCATTTGTTTTCATTTTTCTCCTACACTGAATCAGCTGACATATATGTGTCAAAGTGTGCAACTCTCTACAGTAAGCTCATTCTTATTAATGTAAAAGCACTAGTAGGGTTTTGGTCAGGATATTTAAATCGCTAACACAGTCCGAATTGTAACAGTTAAACAGTTTGACCATGCATGTGGCCATCTTTGACCATGCAGTAATTTTCATCCTAAGCTGTCCTACTCTGTCAGCAATTCAAATCACACGTAATATCACGCCTCCACGTGGACACACATCTGAAGCTGAGCATCAGTCTACTAGAGTTTTATGTGATGTGAATAAAACACAAATCAATGCAAATTGCATAATGATAGGGGCACTGATTTGCACATTTGCTAGACTTTTATGTCAGTGTAGTAATCGTTTGCAGAGGCTGCACAGTACTAAAGCCAAAAAGCAGCTGTGGTGGTCGCCTGAAAAGGCACTGATAGACACAATATTAGCCTTTGGCGCGATATGGACGCTGGTGCAGGTACTGCCTGTGCTGTTTAGAGTGTGGGGTATTTATACTGAGACTATATTCATATCCAGACCCCTGACCAGTTCTCTCCTACAGAATAACAAATATTAAATTGGAGTTTCGTATTTTGTTTGCAACCTCTGAAACTCAAATTCAAATATGGTGAATCATTTACCTTGCTGTAAGGAGAATATCCTCCTAAAAACCATTTCACACGTTAGATCTGGATATCGTCTCGTAGTTTCTAGTAGAACTTTTTGAGCGACTTCTTTATTGTCACTGAATAAATAAAAATCTGTAAAGCCGTGTTATTATTTTTTTTAATGGTTGATTGGTACACTATTATTTCAAGCCCAGTGTTTTTAACTAATTGTAACATGCACATGAAAGCCAAGGTCCAAGGTTTCATTGCTCAAAATATCACATCACTTCTGCTTACTTGCCCCGTCCCCATAGTGCACACTGGTGCCATCTCTTCTGCACATTAGAAACACAACTGGCTGCCTATCTGATGTTAAAGGAAACCTTGATTTCTCATAGCAGGCCACCATCACCCACTGCTTGATGGTCAGGTCTGATGCTCAATGTAGCTTTTTTGGCAGTTGACAGGGGTCAGCTGTGTCACTGTGACCTGTCGGAGGCTATTTATAGCAAGGTGAGATCCACTGTCTGTTCTGTCGATCTCCAAACGGGACAAAAAAAAACTATTTTGAATTCAACATTTCAGTAGTTTCCTAAAGCAAAAGGCACACTTTTTGTGAGTTTCTAATTAAATGTTAAACATTTGAGATCATCCTAATGTGCAAAATATTATGAAGCAAAATGCCAACAGCAAGAGTGCTACTGAGCAACAAATGTAAACAATATTCTGTACACTATTTTTCTGCTATTATCACAGTGAATATAATGGACCATGATGTAATAAAAGCTATAACAATTGTTGGTGCTGTGTTAACAGGAAAAAACTGTCCTGTCTAATTGTTTTGCCGTGCTAGGATTGTGAGCAGTGCATATCCGTTTTTGGAAATGGGACAGCGTTAAATGAAATTACATTTCAACATTTCTTTGATTTCTAATGTTATGCAATTATCATATGATATAATCCAGCATTTACACACACACACACACACACACACACTAAACAATGACAAATTTCAAACAATTCCTTCACTGTTTTTTCACTAATTCTTGTCAATCCACAGAAAATGGATTCCCTAATCCGAGGAAATGAGAATCAAATAAACAAAGCAAACAAGAAAATGTGGTTAAAGTATGAATCAGATTTTTCGACTGGATCTAATGCTGGAAGTTAATTCATAGATCTTCAGAATCATTCTGATGGCTGGAGAGGAATAATTTAGTATTTTTGAAATGACATAATTCTATTAAATAAAAATGTAAACACATAAATCAAGTAAAACAATGGTCGCAAATAAACTACTATATTACTACTATACTATATTATACTTAAATGTTGTATATAAAATGTGCGTTAGTCCATTATTAATTAATTAATTAATAGTATTTTTTAAAAGCTTAAAAAAGTATTTTCTCCACCGCGTTCATATAAAAATCATTCAAAACGTTCCGTGGTTCAATGTAACAGAATTTAGCATACTAATTCCACCTCACTTTACTATTGAATTTGTTTGTTTGTTGTTTTGTTTATTTATGCAGCACAGAGTAGAGATGTTCATTTTTTTCAGCCAAAAATCAAAGGATGAAAACAAAAAAAAAGAATGATATACAATAAACAATTCATATAAATAGTGAATGACATGGTACCAGAACATTTTAGCTCTGTTTTGCAGGAAAACTAATTACTTTGAATTTAGAAACGGTTAATGTAGTGATCAGAGGTATAGAATTATATAAAGCTATATAAATCACTGTGTTAGGAAAAATGTCTATATCCCAAGTGCTTAAGAAATCACAGAGGATATGGAAATGTGAATCAAGGATCAGATACTAAACCTCTAATCATATTTATCTGTTATGCGAACACGTTTAAAGCAGTTACTTGGCAGGCTAGCTATTTAGCATTGGTCTGAGAATTTCAGGGTATTTCCAAAATGCATATTCTTACAAAATAATTGATCTTGGCATTTCGGTGATGGTAAGAATATAAAGAATTTCCTAGGAGGTTTAATAATTTGATTTTCATTAGGAAAACCTATTAACCAGTTTATTATTGTGCATTTATATGTAATGGTTTCAAATGATCTTTAGCGTTGAGTTACAAAAATAATGTTTTTGTAATATTTCCACATGATAAGTGAATTGAGTGGATACGGAGAAGCTGTTTGATAGGTGTGATTCAGAGAGCCAGGGTTAGCATGACACACAGCGGTCAGGGGTTGGTGAGGAGCTGTGATTGAATTAGAGTGGGAAATGGGTGAAGAGCCAGGTCCACGTTCAGGACAGAAAGCTCTCTGTGCCCTGGCTGCAGACAGGAAACTACCAGGCTCACTCCGATTAAGCCTGCTTCCTCTCTCGTTGCTTTTACCTCTCAACGACCCTCTGGCCTTATGACCTTCGCTCTGAATGTGGCAGTGCTCCAGTAGGAGGCCTGGCAAAGATAATGGACATGCACACAATATACACACCACACAGGGCATACAGGACACACACACACATACGCACACACATACGCACATGCGCTCACACACACACACACACACACACACACACACACACACACACACACACACACACACACACACACACACACAAAAGCACACATGAGAAATCACTCACCCATTCAAAATTGCACATAAGTCCAATTCAAAAACAATATGCTCTTTTCTGGCACTTGGTTGGGATGCCTTGCTGAAGAATTCAACAGACATCTGAAGCCATGAATTAAAATGTCAAGTCTAGCTGTATCCAACACAACACCGCTACTTCTATCTCTTTTCCTCCTTTTGGCCCAAAACAAACTGTGCCAATAATTTTTTCCTCTCCAGGAGTTTTAAGAGTGGTAATGTGAAGCACCTGTAGCCACACAGAGGCCAGAGGCTTGCTGCAGGAACGTGTGACCTGTATAAAATCATACGCCAGTGAGCACACACAAGCCGACTGTGTGATATGAAAAAAAATATATATGCATAAATATGCATCACATTGTGTACAAGTCGATGCATGTAAAATGTGGAAAAAAGTATATCTATGAAAATTAAATTGATATATTGAATACATGTATCAATTTATCAATGACGTGAAATGTAAACTAATATTTACATATTCTTCTTCTCCTTCTCCTACTTTGTATTATAATAGCAATAATAATAGATACTATAAAATTTATTGAATTAATATTAAACTATATGTTTAAATATTAAACTTAAATATATTTCATACAAAAATGTAATAGTTGTTAAAAACAATATAAAATGATTTATGTATGTATATGTATATACCAGAAGATTTTAATTGTGTTTTGCGAGTGATTAGAAGTTTAGTATCTGAAAAAAATTACCCAAATCTTCAAAGATCTCTATCCTACTGTGTATACTCAAAATGCATCAACAATCAAACATTGTCATCACAACTGTCATCTCTCATCTATACAAAATATAAACTCTTGAGGATACAATACAATTAGACTTGGCAAACCAGGCTTTGGAGATTCTAGGCCAGGGGTGGGCAATTATATTTTCCAAAGGGCCACATAAGAGAACCTGTGGTGTGTTCGTGGGCCGAACCAACAATAACGTTGAACATAACTTATGTTCAATATAAATTTTTTCCACTTGTAAAGAGCGGTAAATGATATCATGATGCATTATGCTACCAAAAGAATAAGGATATTCTATTTAGGGAAAAGAAACAAACAAAAATAAACCAACAATGTCAGCGCTGCTGTGTGGTTATACTTTCTTCTGGGGCGGCAAAGAAGCCGAAGCAGTTCAGCGGGCCGGATTAAAAGGACCAAGGGGCCGGATGTGGCCCCCGGGCCGTAGTTTGCCCACCCCTGTTCTAGGCGATTGGCCTGGTGGAGTGACAGTCTCATAAAAATCCTTCACCCTATTGAGACATACAGCCTGGTCTAAAGGGAAAACATTCCTGTGTTGTATTCTACGGTCAGCGTTTTATCACTGTCACCTCTTATTAGATAGAGAAAGTGCACTTCATCAGGCTACAAACTCTCCACATCCAACAAGATAATGTCAGTGCACAAGGAAGTCAGACTCTGATAATCATCTCCAGATGAAGTAAGCTTTTCAGCATGGACTTTTGCTCTGATATCAAATCTAGTAGATTTATAAATGTTTACAACAAATCACTTAAGCTTGTTTTCTTTGTTGTGGAAATTTTGGCCATGATTTAAGGGTGGAATGTAATGAACTATTACTTTTGGTTCACTTTAATGACTAATTAGTTTAATTTGTATAATTTGTTTGATTTTTCTTACTCATTTTACTTAAAAAAACAGATTTGTTTAATTTATTTTTAATCAGCTTTAGAGATAAAATAATGCATTTAACCTGGAACAGTAGCCAACTACAAGGCAATACGTATTTTAAATTTTAAATAATTCTGTTTCGGAACAAAGAATTTGGATGATAATAAAATATGGAGTCATCACCGTTTCACAATTCAGTGGTCAAACTAAACTTTAGTTTAGTAAAGCATTAGCTAGCTGAATGTGCGATCATAGTTATCAAGATAAGATATCAAGTCTTGGGCATGTTAGCAAGCTAGCTAACTGTATATGCTAGCATGCTAGTGAAGCAAACAAGCTACACGTTGAAAAACCTTATATATGTATCATCTTAATAAAATTTAATTATTTGTTAAAAAATTATCTGTTGAAGACCAAGCTCACTTGGTCACATTTTCATTCGTAAAGCAAGTACTCATTTTAATTATTAATGCACAGCAATTAGCTTTACTATATACTTTCTTTAGCTTGTGTAAATAAATTAATCTGAACTTTGTAATCATGGCAGTGTGGTTTGTAATTGCTATGTGGTGTTTTTTTTTATTGTTGTGTAAGAACTGATAATTGCAACCAAGTGATATTTAAGCATATGCCTTGAGACTCACTAAACTTAATCTGTGTGTGTTGATGGGAAGTCCCTTGCTATCCTGTGACTCTAGATGCTACATACACTGGTAGGTGAGTAAACATGAGCACATGAAATACCTTACTACTGATTTCACAAATCACACACCACTTACTTTAAATAGGGGGTGTGATTCGTTTCATGTCGTGAAGTGTGGACTATATTAAGGCCATATGTACCATGAGGGCTTCTCTCACAATAAAAACATGACTTTATTAAAAGTGAGTTAGCGGAGTGAACCCCCCATTAGATAAGGTTTCAGGGTCAACCTCTTTCTATAATCCTCTCACATGATACAAGGTTCGTTCTAACCCTTTTGTTCACCTCCATGGAGTGCTCAATATGATGCGTATGCTGCACATATGATGCGTATGCTGCACATATGGACAAGAGCCCATATATATATATGTGTACATTTTGTCTTCCTTCATACAGCCACCAATGCCCCTTCAACACACACAATGTCTAAGTAAAAAGTAAGCATGTTATAGTGAATTTATACATAATGCTTAGTCACAAATACTATTGATCAGGCATGGTAGGTTTTTAATGATACATGTGTTTCAAATACGTATTTCAAACATAAAATAGGATTTTGTAATCGATAGGGATGATCAAAATACTTTTAATTTCTTTTGTATTTTTGATGTTTTTTAAATGCTGTAAGAAATCTACATATACATCCATCATAAAAATTCACCATCTGATTAGTGCCTAATCAATAATTTGCCTGGACTTGTTCAGAACAGCAAATCTCTAAAGATTGATAAATAAATATTTTATAGTAGATGTTTAGTATAATCACAAGTTTGCATGAATGACTCCCTGACACATAATATATGACTACATTTATGATCACACTCAAGTGATTAACTAGTAAGAAACTAGTTGCTATGAATACAGGTGCCATCAGTTGTCTTATGACTTGATTTCGTTGTCATTGATTCAGTGCTGAATGACGCAACGTCGGCCCTTCTTTTCCAAACACCAAGTAACTAAATTAGTATTGATTCATGAGTCATTTGCAAACTGTTAAACATTAAATCGATGCACACTAACTTTTATCTTTGAAATAACTTAAAAGATACACTAGCTTTTATTTTTAACTTTTAAACTAACTTTTAACTTTTATATTGGAGAATGTGAATATGTAGAGATTAGTATGTGAATATTTGATCTGTTAAGTGGTTGCATATGTCAAATTTTTTGCCTAGCTCATGCAAAGAAAAGTTGTTGCTGTCTTTTTTGCTTAATCACATGTGTAATGTGTAGTTTAATGGTGAAGGGGTGGATGAAATAGCCAATGAATGGAATGTTTGAAAAAGTGTTTAAGTATTTTTAAAATCCCAAAATACAGTAGTTTATTCTGATGCAGGGTATGGCTGCTGTATTTTGTAATTTCTTTTGATAAAATAAAAAAAAAAAATACATTGATAAAAAATATATTTAAAAATATATTTTTGGTGTATGTTTGCCCGACCCTACTAATGTTTTTCCGACCATTTCTCCGTAATTGTTGTTAAAGATTGTTGTTAAGCACTGCAATTGACATCTGAAAGTGTCAAATAAAATAAAGTGTGCCCAATAATTCACACTAAAACCCAAGTCAATGGGGATATGATTTCTCTTAAAATATGACAGCCAGACACATGCAGGTGTGTGTGTGTGTGTGTGTCACATTGTTCAAGAAAGCACAGTAAAAAAGACAAAGTGCTTTTCCACAGAAGTTATATCTTTCATAAAGTACAGCCCTATTAATTTTTTTTGGATTAATTTAAAAAGCAATAGGACGTACACCTTATGAGATAAGATATTCGAGTTTAGAGTTTATAGTGCTTGAAATTGTCTGAAACTGTGGAGAGTGAGAGAATATTCCGAAGGAGTGCAGAAAATCCTGCGTAAAGAGTAATCAGTTGTAGACGTCATGTATGTGATATGTGATTTCTTATGCTTTATGACTCAATTAAAACAAATTACTATTTCATTTTCTCTCTCTCTCTCTCTCTCTCTCTCTCTCTTTGTAGAATGAAGCTTACCTAAGCCAGGCCCTGAGGTGTGTGTATATCTATATCTCCTTCTCTCTCTCAGCTCTTGTTTGATCAATATCCAGACAGCAGCAAGTTCAGTCAGTGGACTTCAGCCTGGAGGAAAGCAGGCTCTTTAGAAATTCAAATGAGCAGGTACATTCAAGCTTTAGACAGAAAATGATGTCCATTCAGTCATTCATTCGTTCACACTCACACTCACACACACACACACACACACACACACACACACACACACACACACACACACACACACACACACACACACACACACACACACACTTTTGCTATAGTATCAGTCATTTGACAGAATAACAAAGAGAACTTTTTAATGCTATGCATATACCTCAATGACCAAAAAACAGGAATTGTTTCTTTCTTTTTTTTTAATTGCATGTATATAATTTATATGCATATACGTAGAAGCAAAGTTTGTACCAGTCTGCAAAGTCAAAACAGTTTTTGTGCTGACATTTTCTTTTTTTTTTTTTTTAATTCAAGATATTAAACCATGCCCACATACACAAGCACATGCAAGCATACATACCTATTCTCCTACAGACACGCACGCATGCACACACACACACACACACACACACACACACACACACACACACACACACACACACACACACACACACACAAGCACGCACGCACTGTGGGGCATCGTGGCAACATATTGAAAAGACGAGAAACAGGAAACGAAAGGCAGTTTTTGGACGAGTGTTGTACCTGGCAGAAATACAGCAAAATTGTAATTAATGGCCATGATTGGTTCCAGTTGCATAAAATTCCAAGCTGAACCCAAGCCTCCAGCAAAATGTTTTAATATTCCATCCCAGTGTGGCTGTCAGTGCACACGCATAATCTGCAATCTAATGAGCATGATCAGCAGTCGATCAGATATGAAAGTGATACATGCACGCACCTGTTTGCTTAAAAAAATAAAACCAAAAAAAAAAACCTCGTAAATCACCCCTGAACGCACATCACTGGCGCTTTGAGGTGAAAAGAGACAGGATCTACTGCTGGAGAGGGGCCAAGGGCTGTTGGGATTGGGGATGTCCCTAGTTTCCCTCTGTCTAATTCTCTGCTGATCTGTTGCCCACCCAAGCTGCTAAAAAAAACCCACCCACACACATATACACTGCCAGCCTGTCAGTGGATAACTTCAGTAGTAAGATGATTGATGTAAGACGTTATGTTCTCTCAGGCTGTATGACTGATGCATAAAAGGGGCATCTGAAGATTGAAAGCTTACACACACTTCATGACATTTTCAGTGTCATCAGGCACAACGCCACCTCTTAGTCATCTCACTTTGTCCGTGGCCCTGTCCTATTCTCTCTACCACACACGGATATGATGGATGACTCTGGGAATCATTTCCAGATGCTCTTCAATATTTCTAACGTTTTAACACCTTAAATGACACTTAACCCCAGTTAATTACGTTCGGTATTAATGAGATCCAGAATAGTGACGTACACTCCTCTGATGTTTTAGCCGAAACGTATAATATTGAACACTCATCCTTTGAAAGCCATTCACCTGTCAAACAAGCGCTGAGCTTTCCCAGGACAGCTTTACTGAGACCTGGCAGCATGTGACAGTGAACAGTGTGGCAGACCAGCTCATGGCTGTTCAGAGCTTTGGTGGAGACACCTATCCCTTACAAAAAATAAAGAATCCTTTCATTTAATAAACGCTTTTGATTTCTTGGCCCGCAATTAAAGAAATAGTTCAAAATGAAATAGAAACCACTTCCCCTGTACTCAGAATACATTAAATCATCCAACACATGTTTGCTATCTTTTTTTTTTTAATGAATCTAATCTAATCTAAGTTAAAAAGAAACGGAAATTTCTGTCACCCAAAATCTTAGACAACGTAGACATCACTTGATCCATTGATTAAAAATGTGTTGATAAACTTGATTAGGGCAAATGAAAGAATGCTCAGAACACCGTTCACTTTATTAGAGAAAACCGCTTCAACTATAAATTCACGTAATTATCAATTCAGACAATCAGTATAAGTTCAGTGAATAATATCATACAGGTCAAGTGCTTTGATCAGTGTTCACAAATCAGCAAAAGACAAACATCTTTGACCGTGGCATTGTTGCTGGTGCCAAATAATTGATGTGAAAGATTTACAACATTTGGCAGACGCCCTTATCCACTTACAACTTAGTAATTGAGGTTCAAGGGCCTTGCTCAAGGGCCCACAAGTGTTGCTTGGTGGTGGGGTTTGAAACTGTGGTCCAGAGGCCAATGCCTTAATCACTGAGCTACCACCTCCCTGGGCTGATCTTTTAATATTTAATAATAATAATAATATTAATTTTATTACAATTAATACATTTTATTAACAATTAATAATAATTAAATATTGATATAATTGTAATAATATTAATAATTTGTAACTAATTCAACTTTTAATGAAAATGCCCTGACAGGGAAGCTACAGTATAATAACTCAACTAGTCACTCTGTATAACAATGAAGAGCAGAAAATTATCTCAGTATGCACTACACATGTACCAGGACAGACTAACAGCACATAAGGTTCCAATGTACAAGCTGACCTGTAGAGCTGAACAATAGAAATACATGGTCTTGGCCTCAGATGTCTAATATTAATGTCTAATTTCCTTGAAGTAGTGTTGTCTTTCCATGTCATTAAATTTAAGATCTTTCTTCTTTTCTTTTTTTTTTTTACTCCAGGGTTGGTGGTCAAAAACATGCACGGTAGGATGATTGGCACCTTGGAAAAAGTGTGTGTGAATGTGAGTTTGAGTGTGCCCTGAGATGGGCTGGCACCCCATAGAGGGTGTATCCTGCCTTGATGCCCTGTGCCTATCACAACGGAGCTCCATCTTTTAACCCGATGTGAGTGACATGACTGTGTAAAGGTCAGGTGGCTGTGAATACTCTTCCTTTACATAAATCTTCCTCACCTAATATTTCTTCAAAGTATGTATTTGGGAATATTTCCAAAAAAAAAATACAAGGTGTCCCCGCTTTGGATGGACAGTGTAGGCGTTGTGATTCCGCAATGCTTTGGAGAGGAAGCAGAAAGCAGAAAAGATTCTCCATCTGTTTTACGGCTTTTTCGTTTGCCCTTGCAGCAGGGGGAAAAGAAGAAAAAGAAAAGAATCTTCTCTTTTTCAGATTCACATAAAGTGAGATATTTGATGATTTATAGGGAGGGGAATAACGAGCAAGAGAGTGGGTGAAGGTGGGGGTGGAAGGGTAGATGGCAAGGAAGGGAGGGTTAAACATGATGCAAACCATTTGGAGAGGGGAGTGGAGGCTGCCAGCACAGCCTGCTCTGTTTAAACTGGAGAGGAAGTGACCGTATATACAGCATGCCAGCAACCGCGCTCTCTTCTCCCTCACACACACACACACACACACACACACACACACACACACACACACACACACACATACATACTCACTATCACAGAGGTCAGTCCGTGGCCATTGGCTGCAGAGGGTGTTTGTTATTGTAATATTATGTTTCTTTACATCACCATCCCGGCCACCGTCACCATTATTATCATTATTCCTATTATTACAATCTATGAGACTCGGGGCAGACTTCAGGGCAAGAAGAAAGGGAGCATGAGGAGGACAGAAAATTAGGAGAAGGGGAAAAGAAAAAAAAATGACAGGCTGAAAAATGAAAGACAGAGTGCGAGGGAGGATAAGAGGTCAGCGTTTTCCCTCAACACCCCTCCATGACTTAATCTCGCTGCACTCTGCGCGAGACCTTCCCAGGGCCACAGGCGCAACACACGGAGAGCTGGAGGAAAAAGAGGAGAGACGGAGGATGATGAGAGCTTTTGTTGGACCACAGCTGAAATCGAGAGTGAGCTCTACCGCCTCCTTATGAAATCCGTCAAACAATTGCACGGCCCACGGCGAGCGCGCCATACGATTCTTACCGACGAGGGGAAAATCGAGTTACAGTGACGTGGCATGGTGAAACCTTGCCACATTATACTTTCATAAGGTTCTTGAAGATTCAAACATTCATTTTCCTCTTTCAAATAAAAGCCAGTGTGAGGAGAGTCGAGTGCCAGGTTGGCTTTGGTGACGCATCTTTACTTTAATTGACAAGCTCTGACAGAGTGCTGGGTATAACGCGGCGAGTTTCACACGGTTCTGGCCTCAGGCAACAGCCAGAGAGTCTGAAGTGGTTGCAGCACAGGTGTCAGGTGCTGGGTGTGTACAAATAACGGCGCTGAGGGGACTTGGAGCCCAGATCACACATTTTTACAAGGGTTTGGTCATCTGCTTTTATACTAGGGATGCAACCAAACATTGATAGAACAGATGACGTAGTGCATGAATACAAAATGCTTTTTTTTGTACAATTTAATAATATAAAAAAAAATTCTGCTCTTAAACATCCTGACTCGAGCTGGAGCGGCAGATTTCCATTGGTCTTGAGCTCCTCCTGCGATTCATGTTAGCCGTGATTGGTGATTTCGGGAAATATTTGCTGCTTGTTTCCTTTATTTGTGCTGTTGGGTGTCATCGTTCTGGGGGTTCCTCAACCCTCTGTGCCATGGAAGCCTGTGCTCGCTTTGTGTTGCGTTGGGGAAATATAATTTCAGTTAAAAATTTCCCTTTTATAATGTCCCCTATCATTTCCCACTTGAGCTGCCAAATTATATAGCTCACACAGACCACATGCTGTTGGCAGGGCAGTTTATCATAGCTGGGGTCCAGAATAAAAATGCTTATTTTAATGCAGATATTTTTTCCTACATTTTTATTGTTATAAGAAAAATAGAAAGAAATCACGGGCACACTGTAACAGGGTCTATATATCATGAAAGTTCACACTTGAGCTGTAATCTGTAATTGAGCTGTATTTGTGTGATGTTTGTGGCACAAAACAGACACAGACACACGTTACAAACCGAACTGAAGGGCGAGACCGTGTCTTTTTCCACACAGACTCTAGTTCAGCTCATTAATATGTTTTAGCTGTGATGTTCCCCCAAGATGGTATGCATTATGAGCTACAGACAGGCATTTTTTGTATTTTTAGTTATTAATATTTTTTTTTTTTACATTTTAGCTGGCTAAGTGCTGGAAAACAGAGCAGGAGTGCTGCAGATGTCCGGGGTAAAGAACACACAGAAAAATGCTGGAAACAGTTCACAAAACAATGAAACTTTTTAAAAATTATTCATTCATATTATAACGAATATATTTCTTTTTTGAATTAGTTCTCTGTTCTTCATGCTTGGTTACAGTCTGGGATTACGATGCAGCCTTGCACACGCTTGTTTACATTCTCTATTGTAATTTTGTTAAGTGAATGACAGCCTTTCTTTTATGTCCAACTACTTTTGAAGCCTTTCCCATACAGGCCAGTGTTTTCTCGTCCTTTGCTTCTTATTAGCCGAGTTTGTGTGTAAACCAAACGTATTAATTTCGCTGCAGTCGGGGTGCTGGCTAATGGGTGAGAAAACCTCTTAAGTAAGGTAGGAATGTTTAATTTTAAAACATAGAAACGGGCAGGATTACATCATGTGGGAGTGATTCCTGATGTTGAGATTGATGGGATCTTGCTTGTTTCTGTCCAAGCAGCTGGCACAGAGAATGAGTGAGAGAGCAGATAAGCCAACCACTCGCATTGCCACATGTACAACAGCCCATTGCCAGATACACACTCACACACAAGAAGAGGCTATATCTCAATGTCTGTTACCCTGCATACACCCATAACACACACACACACACGCACACGCACACACACACACACACACACACACACACACACACACACACACACTGCCTCTCATTTCCTGGGTTTCTGGCAGAATGAGTCACATCCACAGTCAGGAAAGGATGGAGAGACTCATCTGGTTTCACAAGAGGACAGAGTGAAGGAGGCCAGGGTGGCACTGGGGATCAGTAACTACACTAAGTTGCATGGAACAACCCCAAACCTCCATCTGATCCTGCTTAGCTCTGCACAAATACACACACACACACACACACACATTAAATATGGCTGTGCACTGCTTTGACACAATGCGTAGGTGTGCAGGTGAATATGTCCATAAACAAGTAAAGCTTGAATGTGAAACTGAGGTCATAAAAAAAAAATCTGTTTTCTTGCATGTCGCGTCATCGTTTCGATGTTTCGACGTGATTAAAACCACTTCGGCGCACTCGCAAATATATTCGAAAGCTCGAAAACTGATATCTGTTTGTGGACACGTAAATGCTCATAAGCGTCTGTTGTGCACACACATGTGCGTGTAAGAGTGTGCGTGCAGCGCTGATGTGCTGCTGGTGGCTGGGCTTCAGGATTGTGTCGAGGGCGTCTGTAATAAATGTGCCCGAGCGCGAGGGCCCAAAAGATATATCACAGACAGAGGGGAGCAGAGAGAGTGCACTGGGGAGGGGGAGAGAGGAGGATAGATGGGTGAGGAAAAAAAAGAGGAGGTGGTGCAGAGGGGAGGCTTAGACATGAGGAGGGGGCCTGGTTTCTCCTGGGTCCTGCTATGTTTCCCATTATGTAAGCCCTGGTCACCGGCAGCATGCCAGCAGGCAAAATAAAAGAGTCTCTCTGGCTTGGCACGGCTCGTATTTTCCTATCCTCGGCGCGGGGTCAGGGAGGGGTCAGGCAGCTGGATGGGGCGCTGGGGGGATTGTGGGGTCTGGGCTGGCCTCCAAAACCCAAAAGGCTCAGGGTTCAAGTACCAGCTGAAAGCAATCAGGGGGAAAGCTGGGAGTGCCACAGCTGCTCTGTGCGGCGCTCATACTGTGGCCCAACAATCTCTCTCGCTCTCTCTCTCTCTCTGCAAACGCACTAGAAAAAAAACCAGCATACTTTCAACATGAAGGCAGGAGTGTATGCATCTATGAGGTCAAATCAAGCTAAAATTTGCCTAAACCACATTGAATGTTACATGGTGTATCCGGGTTGGGTATAACGTCCGAAGGTTTCTGCGAACGGCTCACATGCTGATGTCACATGGAATTCGCTGTATGGTCAGTATCTACTGACTCTCAGAACACAATGGTATTTTTACCCTGGTGCAAAACCTCAGCTCTGTGAACAACAGTTGCCACTGTCACCTAGTGCATGTGTGTGTGTGTGTCTGTGTGTGCATGTATGTTGTGACTCAACTGATGGGTGGGATAAACAGAAGAGAAGGGAGACTGGGTGGGTTACATTACTTACCCTTAGTACGCATTTTTCCCAGACGTGACCCTATTGCTGGGCATTTGCGGTCAGTATTATTCACTTACAAGCACACCCACACAAACATACAGGCACGCACAAACACCCACACGCTTGCACACACGCTTACACTCACTATTAACACCTAATCTCATTGCTAGAGGATAGAAAGTGACCCACTGTTGACCTCCTGGGGGTCAGTGCAACCACTAAAACAATCCAGTCCAGGTGACCTCTGTCCAGTTGAACACATAGTGACCAAAAAAAAAGAAGTGAATAGGAATAGAGAGTGTGTGTGTGTGTGTGTGGTTACGGGTCAAAGCCAAAGTTCACATGTAATGAATATCTGAATGGTGTCAGTTTAGGGTTTAACGGTTAAAAAGCGAAAAAACCTCTAAGATGAGGTCTATTTAGAGATCTATTTAAACAAAAGCACTGTTTTTTTTTTAATTAGCCATTCCCAAATCCATTCAACCATTTGTAATAGGCTTTCAACATTTCTCTCTCTTAAAAAAAAAAACATTTAGGAATCTGTTATAACGTTGGAATCAGTACAGAAAAAGAGGAATCATTCTTAGCTATATCACTGAAAAACAAACACTGGAAATGTAATTACAAATGTTTTCACTACTTTTACCTACTACTTTTTAATAGTGCTAACCGCACATTTTCACCATTTTGCCAAAAGGTTTAAATCACTAATCTAGTTCCAACTTCTGAATAGCAGATCCCCGTAAACTGTAACTAGTGCTGCAGTCAAAAATGAATGCCGAGGAAAACACTTTTGAGGACTCGCCATTACTGTAAGTGCATATATCTCTTGTGTATATACTAATTTAGTGGAGACAGATATGGGGCTGAGCACACTGTCAGGCAGTATGCCTGCTCTCCACACATTAGAGAAAGAGAGAGAGAGAGAGAGAGATTAGGATTTCCTCCCATGCCAGCTCTTTATCCAGCCCATCAACACACCGTACAACCAAAGAGAAAGACCTAGGAACACCACTGACTCATGCTTGAATATTCTGTGCAGTACTTTTATTGAACTCATGTATTAATGCAGTTATGTCATGCTTAAACCTACTCCTGACATAACCAGAAATATTTGTTTTTTTTTCAGTCAGATGACAAAAAACAAACTGGAAGATTTACTATGCAGTTTACTTTCATTATCAATAGAAAATTCTTTAGCTTCATCATGTTACGTTTGGTTTTCCTTTTCCAGAATGTATATATTCATGAAAGGAGTGAACAATTGTACTGGCTTTACATTGGCCTTCTCAGTAAACAGATCATAGTTGAACACATATGGAAGATTTTGGGGCGATGTGTAAGATATCAGTCTTCACCACCATCATCTAAACACCAACTAAAGGAATACATTTGGCAATAATACTGTTTGGTATCATTTAAAGCCTATAAAACAAACATTTGAGATAGAAAATATGTCATAAATGAATCCCGTGCTCTCAAAAATACCTACAGTGCTCTTCGTTCCATCATAGAGGTGAATGTAAGGTTTTGATAAAAGTAGGAAGTTCGCTTAAAATAAGGTGGTGAAATTGGGAGTATAATTTTTGCATATGATTGTCCCACAATATACAGGATAGTCTAAATAATGCTGCCATGGTCCACTGGCACATGGACTTACTGGCTTTTTCAATACAATATACACTAAATGTATAAAAGTACTCGGACACCATACTTTTACAGCCATATGCATTTTTTCTCCAAACCGTTACCATAAAGTGGGAAGGGCATAATTGTGACATCACAAAGTGACCGCCATGAACATATGGCACAAATGAGTTGGGGTGGAAGATCTTGAGTGACCTAAACTTATCTTTGGGATGAATCGGAATGCTAACTGCACCCCACGTATTTGAGTACCTGACTTTACGATCAACTTTGTTTAAACAAGCACAAATCTCCACAAGGACACCCCAAGATCTAGTGGAAAATCTTCCCAGATGAGTGGATGCCATTATAACAGCAGTTAGGAACTAAATGTGGAATGGAATGTTTAAAAAATTGCATTTGAATATAAACAAGTGTCCACTAACCTTTATCCATATACTGTCCTCCTATACATATATCGTATTTATATTGCAATAATACACAGTGCTAGTATGTGTTGTGCACTACATCTCCTTAATAATATCTGGGTCATTGCTTTATTTAGCCTTTTTTCCCTCTTTCACGTAGAGAATGCAAAAAGCCTGCTTTATCACTCAGAATAGCGAAGGTAAGGTAAAATGATGCAGTGACTGGAGTGATAAAGGAAAAGTGTGTGTGCAAATAAGAGTGAAAATACTTTTGATATAAGTAAAATGATGGCGTTAGGCCTGTCAATAAAAAAGGCAAGGTTAAGGTTTGCTCAAAATGCACAGGAACGGGAAATGACAAGTTATGTTTCATGACCTTTTTCAAATCTGAACACAATTTTCAATTCCACATTCTCAGTGCTTTCTTCCATACAGACCTAACCAGACGAAGCCTGGAGGGGAGGATGTGCTGGAGAGGAAGACAAGAGTGGGGATAGATAGAGACAGAGGAAAAGAAGGGGGGGGGGGTTGCAAAGAATGAGAGTGCGAGCAAAACAGAGAGATATGCTAGACATCATCATGATGACTGAGTGAGGCAAAAAAAACACAGGAAGTGATAGAGACAGAACTGGGGAGCCTCAGACACAGAAAGTTGAGGTGTTGTGTGGATGTGTGTGTGCGTGTGTGTGTGGATGTGTGTGTGTGTGTGTGTGTGTGTGTGTGTGTGTGTGTGTGTACTGAGGAAGGTATAAGTGTGGGAAACGTGTCTATGGCTAGCTGGCTGGCAGCGCTGAGGACTTTATGTCGTCAGTTTGGGCCTGAGAAGGAAATGTGCGAGGGATAAGGCAGCCATGTGGCAGGATGTTATGGATTTCTAATTAGAGCAATTCATCTGTCAGCGAGGCAGCGCTTTCACTACAGCTTTCTCTGGACTAACTGGCCTGCAGGATCAAATCACACACCAACATATGCCACATTCTTTGCTAAAACTGCTGAACATGGCATCACCAACACACGCTTGTACCAAACACAGAAGGCCTGGTGTACATACAATCGCAATGTGTATTTAAAACAAGCAAACAAAAAAAGAACCAAAAAATGAAAATCAGTGGAGTCCATGGAGAATAATATCAGATAATATCCTTGGAATCCCCAACCCGATAATTCTGGAATATGACTTGTTATAAAATTTGAATTTCAATTCCTCTTATCGATTCATGGGTGCTTTTTTTTTAACCTTCCAGGACCTTTCACGCCTCCAATCTGCCACGATCCTTTTGTGGTAATCTAAACATCAGAGTACAATATGGACCGCGGGGATCGCTCAAAGGTGTGGCTACACTTTGTAAAACCAAAGATAAAACTAAGTTTAATTATTGTAATAAACTAATATGTTGCAGTCAAGGTGTCATGGCCAGCATGACTAAGAGTCTGCGGTTGGTTCACTGATTGGAATCGAATTGATAAGAATCAGAACCGATAAGCGGATTCAGAATAGAAAAAGTTAAATTGATACACAACAGTTTATCTCTTATCTATACATTTATATGCATCTATAATATGCATAGAACTATTAACTGTTAATAATACGTTAACGCAAATTTTCTTTAATGCCACTACATTTATTAACAAGAGCCATGTACCATATGTAACAATTAAAACACACATTAAAAAAAATTAACATTGAAATGAACAAGAAATTAATATTAAAAGAATAATTTCCAATCTGAAATGAATATTAAATAATTTAACATGTTATTAGAGGGAGAGATTGAGTGAAATGTATGTATTTATAACATCTGTTATAATTAGAAATTATATATTAGAGTATTAGAAATATGAAATGTATAATTTATGGTACATGTAGAAAATGTGTGATTAAAATGTGATTAATCTCAATCTTGAGTTAACTCATGGCAATACTGTGATATAACTCATGGCAATGGGGTATATATATATATATATATATGAAGGGCAGTCAATCGATGAAAATATATAAGTGGTATTAATCGCACACTTGTCATGAGTAAACTCATGATTAATCGCATATTAAACACACATTTCCTATGTACCATAAATGTAAACTTTTCCTGTTTCTAATACTAACTGACAGTAAGTTATATAATCTAATTATATAAATGTCTCTCAAAATATCTCCCTTTATTAACATTATTGATTATTTAATAATTATTTTACTCTGGAAATTATTCTTTTAATTTTAAGTTCTTGTTCATTTCAATGTTACAAATTAGTGGTTGTTATAATTGTAAAATATGGGACTCCTTTAAGAATTCTGTTCCATATAAACAGAATATAAACTGGTTTCCATAAAAACTGGTGATACATTTAGGTTTATACGGAAGCGCATTGCATTCACAAAAGATAAATGCACTTCCGTAATATGGATTTGTGACTGCAATGTTCTTCCATACGGTACAGTAATATAGTGAGTATCTTATACCTGTTGTGAAAGCGCAGCAAGTTGGCGTAATTCGGGGAAATTTAGGAAGTGTGAGTGGAGGCACTGAGGCACTGAAGTTTCTTTATTAATTTGTTATTGTTTTAGTTCTTTGTTATCTGGGATTAGTTCAACCGCCAATACAACACAGTGTAAATGAGCAGATCACTCGCATAGTAATCCGTGCTGCGTTAATTGCGCGATAGGAAAATTAATGCCTTTAATGTTAATTTGCGTTAATGACGTGCTCACTTTGACAGCCCTAATACACACAAAAACGCACACACACACACACACACACACACACATATATATATATATATATATATATATATATATATATATATATATATATATATATATATATATATATATATAAAATAAAGAATGCCATTCTGTCAATAGTGTTGCATTGTTGCTAAAACATATGATGTACATTGTATTGTGAAATGTTTTCCACAAACATATCTTTTTTTTATTTTTATTTTCTTTTTTATTAAAGTGTTTTATGATCTTCTACACTCCTAAACTAGTTTTTGGAGTGTGGCTGAGAGGATTTGTGGTTCAGCCACAAGAGCATTACAGAGGTCAAGTAATGATGCAAAATGACAGTTATTGAAAACAGGCAGGCCAAAAAAAACCATTTGAGTTCTAATGAGGTGAAATGTTAATGCTACAGCATGTTCATTCTCTACAATTATGTAATTCTAATACTGAGGTATCAGCTTGGGGCGGACCCACACGTTGGTTTGATGGTAACGTCCCCATACTTTTGGCTATATAGTGTAGTTAATGTAGTAAGTAAGTGTAGGGTAGTTAGTGTATTAAAGAGAGGATTGTTGTTGCTATGACATACATAGTGCATGACCTGTCACAATGACATAGCTGTCAGTAATGTCATTCTGTCAATATAGCATGAAAAAAGTGATGGAAAATATGTCACACTGTCAATATGATAGCTATGTCAGCCTGCCACCCTGCTGTTGGGCTGTAATAAAAAAATATAAAACTAAAGCCTGTTGCAAAGCAAGCTAGAAATGATTTGTCTAAAACATACTGCAAGTGTAAAAGTTTACATTCCTTTATAGCTCAAGCCCCAGTGTAAACTAATTTATGTTTCCATATTTATCTGAATATATTTATAACCTAACCTGAATGTAGAACCATAGCCCTAACTACCACTCCTACATACAAGTACACACTGTTTAAGGAGCTAGTGAAAGAAAGGTTTTCCAGAAGGCCACGCAAAAATGAAATCAAACGACCACACAAACCGTAACCCACATGCCAGGTCCTTTAGCAGGTGTAACCATGTGAAAGCTCTGGTTTGTGACTGACTTCATATATTAAATTAGTCAATACGGAGCAGCAGGGTCAGGTTAAAGAGGGATTATTAAAGCTAAGGCAATAAAAAGGGTTTAAGCAGCTCCCCCAAAGAGTTTATGAGGCTTGTTGCCAGTCGGGGTAGTTTGAGGAAGTTAATCATCATGCCGCTGATTCATTTTTCTTTTTCAATTTTAAATCTCAGCTTGTCTATTATAATTGCAATTTTAATACGGATACACCAATATGTGGCATCATTACAACCTGCTGCATGCTCAGATGCTCTTTTATTGTTTCTTCATGTTGCCTTGAGCCCTAAAATGTTATGTAGTGTCAACATCTGGTACAAAACACGTGCTAACATAAGGTAGATTGCTGAGTCGACTTGTGACGTCAACTGTCATTGCACTAATTTAGATTAATTGTGAGGAGGTATACAGTGAGGTATCATAGGTCATTTACTCTAATCACACCTCTTATGATGTGTTCAATAAAGGTTATGTTAGATTTAAAATTTTTAACGGAAAGCAACAAGAAAGCAACTTGGCTATTTCTTTTATATATTAAATTACTATTTATATAAATACAGAATACACACACACACACATACACACAAAATATGACAGTAGAAGTGCATATTGTGTGTGTGTGTGTGTGTGTGTGTGTGTGTGTGTGTGAACTCAAAGTATAAGGAAAAAAACCTGCTCTTATGATGCCAGCTGCTTTAAATTGTGTGTGTTCAAATTGTGTGTGTATAATATTACCATGACTTTAACGTCATGGTAATTCATACTATCATTACTATGACTATTTTAATATGTATTTATTACTTTTGTTTTATATACAAGTATATATACCGTGTATGATTAAAATCTGGCATTAAATAAGGCAGTGGGCTTAAAAAATATGCAAAGATTAAATTGTATTTGAAAAAAACATTTTTTTAAATCCTGCACACTGGCCATTTGGGGGGGAAAAAAAGAACAAATAATATCATTAAATGTTCTGTTATGGTTTGTTATGGTAATCGCAACAAAAAAATACTTCATGTTTACCAGACATGGCAATCGCTTTCCACTAAAAAAAGCTGCACCTCATTATGAAGCTCGCCTTGTCATCAGGATACTGGATGTCCAATAAGGCATTTTGAGTAGAAATCCACACCATCTCAAAACAACTGTAGAAGGCATTGAAGGTCACAATGGGCCAAGATCCCTGTAAAACACTTCAACACTCTGCTGAGTTCATGGTTGATTATTTGGCAAAAGAAATTGCAAAAGAGTTTAGCAAGGCAGTCCTGAAATGTAGAGTGTGTGAGCGCGCATGTGTGAACGGGCCCACAGCCTGCTGGAACTTCAGTCGAGATCGTAGGAACTCTCCATTTAGAAACGGAGGAATGGAACATGAAATGGACGAGGGCTCACTGGAATGTGTTCATGTGAAAGAATTCTGCTTTCGTCTCTCTCAGAATCCTTTTTCTCAATTTAAGCAGCTCTGTCCAAGAAATTCCAATAAAAAAGCAAGAGGAGAGACAGCGAGTGGGATGGGGGGGGGGGGTATGGGGGGGGGGGGGGGGGGGGGTGGGGGGGGGGGGGGGGGGGGGGGTGGGGGGGGGGGGGGGGGGGGGGGGGGGGGGGGGTTGATGGGGTAAGGGGGGGGGGGGGGGTCGTGCGAGACCGGGAACACAGAGCAGCGGCCGGGGGGATGTTTAGATAGGTGCAGGCTGCCACTAGGAAGTCCGGGCTCCAACATAAACACACAGCCACACAGCCCAGCGTCCATGAGTGTGGGAGAAATCTGCCCTGAACTGCCAGAGAGAGAAAAAGACAGAGGGAACGAGTGAGGGGGAGTAGGGAGGATGGGTATACGGCCACTTTCACATCCCTGCAGAATATACATACAGCTGATGCTGTCCTAACTGTCTGGTTTTTCTACCTCCTTCTTTGCCAAAAAGTTATGAGCATATCTAAATAAGACGTGTCTCGCAAACAAATGCACTCATACGCTAACATTCTCACTACTCCCCTCACACACATACAGGTCAAAGTTCATCTTGGTAAATCGAGGAGAAACTTGCCAACAGTCCCAATTAAAGCAGGAAAAGTGATCAGTTATTACATATTTGCAGTGTGAAACTATGGCTCATCTTCTAACGTCAGTAAAATGCAGCCTAAATTGGAGTTTAGGCTGTGTGTGTGTATAATGCATGTAGAGTTTGGGAAGCACTAGAAGTAGAACAAAGATGGCATGCACTACACTTCAGTAGTATTGAACTGCTGAACATCAGTAGATGAAACATTAGAGTGCATTTATATTTAGAATGCTAAAAATGACTCAAATTTTTACTGTTAAACTATATCACCAGTTTAAATCCTCTGAGATGTACATGTGGTACAACGTGATGAAATCTGAACACCATAGTACAGTATGACCAACAACCAGACTGATCAGTCAGGCTGTAATGGAAAACTCCAGAGAAACAAATCCTGTATCTGGAACAACACTCAAAGCACTCAATGTATAAATGCATTAAAATGTGTTAATCCACATCACACAATGACTTTTTTATTATTCCTCCTGTACATAAATAAGCAATAATTGTTTTCTTAGCATAGGATGTCTGTGTGTTTCAATCAATAATTTTGCTAACCAGGTTGTCAGCCACTATATCAGTAATCTGAATAATAATAATAATGTAGGGTGTACGGTGGCTTGGGGGTAAGCACATTTGCCTCACACCTCCAGGTTTGGAGGTTCAATTCCCGCCTTTACCATGTGTGTGGAGTTTGCATGTTCTCCCCATGTCTCAGAGTTTTTTTCTCTGGGTTCTCCTGTTCAATCCTTGCCATGTGTTGGCATACCATACAGGTGGTGTTCAGGTACAGGTTCTCCGTGACCAGAGACAGAAGTCAGATAAAGCGGTAGAAGATGAATGATGATGATAATAATAGTAATAATATTCAATTGGAGACCTTCAATTTTTTCTTCCCATGATCTTCAGTAAATATGTCTAATTAAACATGTGCGTTGTAGAATTTCTAATTTGGAGAAACGATATTAGACGACTCAAGGAAAAGGAGGCTGTAGGCATTACGTGTTAACTGGAATCACACAATAATTAAAACATTTTTTTTTTAAATATTCTATTTCAAAGTGATTTTCTATTGCTTTATATAGGTGATAGCTATTGATTATTCATATACATAGTATTTTGTTGAGGGTTGTTATCCATGTTATCTTTTTAATTGAAATATTAGGGCTGTCAATAGATTAAAATAGCCAATCGCGATTAATCGCATGATTGCCAAGAGTTAACTTGTAAATAATCGCACATTTTTCTGATCTCAATATAATATACGGTAATATATTGTAATATAGGGGATAGTAATTCAAGAAAATTAAGGAAGAGTGTCCAGATACATGTTGCTGGGTGTTTATTGTTAATACATTGTTCAGGACCGGAGAACATATTTATTACCTCTTTTATATTCCATCTTAACATTATAAGCGCTAAATGTGGCTGAGGAAACGTCAATGTCAATCTGTAAAATTTTGTTTTACACAAATGACAAGGCATTCATGTAATCATGTAGTCAGTTAGCTTTTTATTACGGTTTTTTAATTATGGTTTTTTATGTTATGTCACTATTTGCTGACATAATAACCTCCACCATTCTGGTACAATGCTTCAATAGACAGTGAACTTTGAGATCCCTGCTCCTTCAGCCATAAGTAATGTGAAGTTTTGGTATAATGTAGAGTGAGCAGACCTGGGGTGCAGTCAGTGTTCCAATGAATTCCAAAGGTGTACCACTGAGTACAAGGTATTGAAGATATAGTTATATTTTTATGGCGTTTACATTACACACAGGGCATTCTCATGCTGGAATGGGTTTGGGTCTCCTATTTGAAGTGAAGGGAAAATGTAACGCTATCAAATACATGACAATTATGCGCCTCCAACTTTGTGATAATAGTGTGGGAAAGAACCAAATACGGTTGGAAAAGTAAGTATACTTTTTCCAACGTAGTGTTACATGTAAACTATGTTTTAAAATACCGAGAAGTACCGATGCTCTGTGTGGAAATTTCATCCTGTCAGTAGAAAAGCAGCAAGTTGAAACTGAACAGTCGCAGGTTTTGGAAAATGTCATTAAAACTAGACTCGTTTCCACCAGACATGAAGCTATATAAAAAGAGGCGCAGGTGAAGTTCAATGTGACATTCTGATGTATGCTGTCGCCAGCTCTGACCCGCTCTATGGAGATGTCTAGAAGACTCCGAGTACATTCATCTCGTCGACAGGTGTGTGTGTGTGTGTGTGTGTGTGTGTGTGTGTGTATCTATGCAGACGCTTGTGATGCGGGTAAAGCTGGAACAAGGCCAGGCTAAGCATGTTTAGTCTGTATGGCGTTGAGAAGACCCATGTGCACAGAGTCAGGGAGAATTGCGTGAGGAGAGAGGACCATCAGTGTACATCTCCATCCCTAGAAAATCCACAGGGTGACAGATAAAAGGTCAGAGAAACTAAATGACACTTTTTCACGTCTGATTCACGAGTCATGTCTGATTCTTTACATACGTCTCAGTTCTGACTGCCAGGATGATATGTCACGTGCTTGAGAGAGGGGGCGAGGACACACACACACACACACACACACACACACACAAGCCAATAAACATTTACACGTCCAGTTTTTCCCAGAACAGCATCATGACACAGCTGTGAAGCCCAGCAGCACCCAGTCTTTCAAACACAAACACCCACACGCAATTATAAATACATGCCTTTGTCTTACCAGAAACACATTGTGTCATCTATTACCATTTATATGAGAATTTGAAATGTTGGTCAAGACAATGACATGGGATCGTCCTCCCACATCCAGCAGCTGTATCATACCACCAAAGCCATGAAAAAGCGAAAAAATAAATAAATAAATAAATAAATCCTGCGATCACATACAAAATGAGGATGCAACCTAAATCCATATGAGTCAGCAGTAAAAAGGTTATAGCTGACAGTTTCTTCATAATGTGCTAAAACACTCAACAGTCAGAGCCTTCAAACAACTGTGATAGGAGCTAAGGATGACCTAGAAACCCGAAAAGGCCTTCGCTGTTTCCCAACCACAGGATCTACATCAATTGTACCTCATCAGCAAAAGACAACCTGACTTTCAACTCTCATGAGACACACAAAACAAACAGGATAAAAATCAGAACATGAACAGTATGAAGGACTTCTATGTAGGGCCTTAGAAATTCCTCAATGCATAAAACATGTACATAATAACAGCATTAATAATATTTTTTAATTTTATATTTCCAACATAAAGCTTATGTGTGTATACATTTGTTGGTTTTACTGCAATATTTAGTCTTTATAGAATTTGTCATGCTTCAACAACCTTATCAAATAAAATCAATTTGGGAAATGCAGTTTTATTTTCTTACATTTACATTTACAGCATTTAGTAGACTCCCTTATAAAGGGCAACGTCCAAATAGTGCTTTAGGTCTCCATTTTACATTTTCTTCCAACAACATAAAAATCTATTTAATTTGTTTCCTTATTTTATTTATTTTGATGCTTTTGTTTAACATTGTAATGATTGTTCAACAGCGAAATGTATGAAAATGTGCTATATACATATTCTTTCCTTATTTGTGCATCAATTTATTCATATGGATTCTTAATGAGTGAAATGAAACAGACATGTTGTGCTCTGTGCTTTCATGCTCTAAATAAAGCATGAAAAAAGAACAAAGAGTATTTATTACATATACATATAAATAAATATAATAATAAACTGTATGATTTTTTATCAGATGAATTATTGTGATAATGTAGCATGACAACAAAATAAACAAATAAATAGATAAATAAATTAGTGTCACCTTCTCAAAGAAAGTGCAATATCGAATACTTTAATACAGCTACAGTAACTCATTTAAATTTGAAAGAATTTGACAGAAATCAAAGAAAGTTTGAGGAAAACGGGACATTATTTTATAGGGTCCGTTTTGAGATAAATGCCTGAATGAGGTTTGCAGATGCAGCGACTGGAATGTAGGCGCCATTGTGACCCTCAACTTTTCCTGGCTCTGCTGCAGGACCTGTTGTCCTACCGGGGCGACAGACCCTGAGAGGCAGCTCTGGAATTAACAACAGCCCTTGTTCTGTGTCACTGACACTGTCCTAGCCCACTGGCTTCTACCACTACAGCCAAGGAACGGATTCCACAGAAGGAATCAAGAACTTGTCCACCAACACACACACACACACACACACACACACATACATGAGTACACATCTATGTTATTGTATGCACACAAAGCATTGTTCATTATATAAAATGCACCAGAGATACAAGAGATATGCAGTATCACAATATATTCTGTACTCAATGTATACTACACCTTATAATACTTTAGCTCCTCTATTAACTGTACAATCACACTCACACACACACACACACACACACACACACACACACACCTTGCACTCTGCATAAATCCCGGTAAACACAATAAATGTGTTCTCTTTGCACTGTAAACAGATCTGTTGAACTGGAAAAGCTTCAGAGGGACAAGTCAAGCTTGAGACATATTAGTGTGTGCTGCCTTTCAGTGCTCTATCACACAGCAGGAATACACTGGCCAGGCTCACTCCTACACAGGCTACAGCTCAATGAGACTAGCCAGGGCTCGCTGGTTTACAATCAGTCAAACACACTGTGGCCCAGCCGAGCCCTGTGTCTCGTGATCTGCACAGGCACGCGCGCACACACACACACACACACACACACACACACACACACGAGACCAGGACTAAGACAGGCCTCTCTCTAATGACCGTCTCATTGCCGTTGCACTTAATTGAGCCAATTTGTTTTCATGATTCATGGCAAATGAACCTGAACCACTTTAGCCTAATGTATCAAACCACAGTGAGCAATTTACACTCGAGAAAAGAAAAGACTGCAATGAGTGAATGGCAGCTTTGGTGAGGCTCAGAGCTGATCTGGATGGGAAAATACACAAACATTTGATGCGTGAAGTCAATGGTAGTTAACCGAGTGGAGATGAAATGAAATCACAAGCGAGAGTGAAAAACGTGGGCTGATGGATGCTACAGTCAAGAGGGATGAGCTTGAGTACAATTGCTGGGGAGGTACCTGGAAGCCAGTATAGGTTATGACATTGCGTTATGTATTTTATCCTACGATTTTCTAATACTATTTTGGTTCCATTTGTTTAAAAGAAAAAAAAACATTTAAACATGGAAGGGGCACGGCGAAAAGAAAACTAAAGACATACCTCACTCATACCCTACCGATCTGAATCATTATATATTATGTTCCATTATGTATTATGTAAAGCTGCTTTCAGACAAATTGTAAAAAGCGCTCTACATATAAAATTGAATTGAATTAAAGAAGCAAAAAAAGCTAAATACAGTGCATAAATACTAAAAAAAAATCTATTTATTAGTATCAAATTTCCCATTATGAGATCACTCTAAATCAAATGTGTTGTAATTCAGGATGTTCCTCTATATATTTCAAGCTTTTAAATTTTTTGATTTGAATTACTGTCATACCAATAAATTACGTCCGAAAAATCGCTCAAAAGAATGAAAGAAAACGGAAAACGGAAAGATGTTTCATTTACTGGAATTTTATAATTGCTGATTCTACATAAATCTAACCATAAATGTCTTTTTGTTGCGTATTGTAGTTATTTGAGCTCTTTGGAAATAAGGGAGCTGTTGGTCATGTGTTCTGAGGTTGAAATTCTTTATTAGATTTGTGGTTTGTTAACCGATCATCTGTGGAATTAGAGGAGGTGGTGGAAGTAAAGAGGAAATGATTTTTCATTTATCTTTTAGGAACTCTGTATGTGATTGCCAGTCCATCACAGGTCATCCCGAACACCAGGGACAATTCATTAAAGTAGGCATTCCACCTTATGGCCATTTTTGGGGGAAGATGAAAGGAAAGTGGAGATCCGGGAATAAACCCACGCAAACAAAGAGGGAGCGTACGAATTTCAGATGCTAAGCAGAAGTTTCAGCCAGGTCCTGCTGCACTACCGTTCTATAATAGAAGTTACCACTGATAAATAAGCAGAGTGCTACATACTCAATCCTAACCTGGCAGTAGCATAGAAATCTACTTATATGTGTCAGTGAATAAGTAACAACATGCTTTAACAACAGGCAAAAGCAGAATTTTACAAGTTCATTCTTGTTTAGTGATACATTTCGGGGTGGTAGACCCTGTGACACTCACCCTCAAATTCCACACTGCAGTCCAGAAACTTTAAATAAGATCATTTTAAAACTCCACAATAATATCTTTGCTTAAGATGATATAATTACTCAAGCATTGTCAACCCCTTCCAAATGAGGACATGTAAATGAAGTGTATATGTATATTTTCCAAGTACTTCTCTAAATTACATCTGCCAAATGCCATAAATGCACATGCAAATATTATGGGACATGAATTGCAAATGTCGATCTCGATAAAATACCCTTAGACAGCAGAGTTACTGGCAAAAGTACACAGAGAATATCTCAAGTCCTACATCTAAAAACAGTACTACACACGCCTTCTGCATGCCATCAATTTCCTCTTGGCATAGAGGGCAAGCCGGCAAGGGAGAGCCAGGCAGGGGATAAAGAAAGAGAAAGAAGGAGGGAGTGCTCGAATACCGGAGTGAGAAGGCAATATTTTATTCTGGAAAAATCCTTTCCATCCCAGGTGGAGGGGGAACTTTCAGTCCCTTAGAGAGGTCAAAGGTTAGAAATTAATGAGAGCGTTAGAGATGCAGTGAAAGAGAAAGAGAGAGAGAGCGAGAGAGAGCAAGGATGAGAGCAGCCACGTCTAAAGTTGGTTCTCTGTGCAGACGCGTGTTGATGCATGCTAGGCTAGTCTGTGCATCTGTGTGTACACAGGTTCATCTGGAACTCAACTCATGTACGAGAGGCTTATTTAATATGAAAGAGCAGACACATACAATCAGAAAGAGAGAAACGGAGGTGGGGGGGGGGCAGTTGCAGGTGGCTTATTCCTTAGAACTGCCAAGAAAGCGGAGTCTCCTGGGGTGGGGGAGAATAATAAGAGAGGGGTGCTTGATTTAGACTCTGTGTGTGTGTGTGTGTGTGTGTTTCTATGTTCTTATTGATTTGGAATGGGCTTTCGGTTACATTGCAGCACGCTCTGCCTTTTCTGTGAACTGGGGTGTGACTTGCTGTAAAGCCCAAATGACTTAATTCATTTTCTGAATCTCCCCACACTCCCCACTCACTCAGCTGCACTCCACCATGCCCATTTCCCAGAGTTAGTGCTCACATGTGTGCATGTGATAGTCACAGTTCCAAGTAACAACACATGCCCTGCGTCCCACACACACAAACAGATACACCCTCCAGACCACAGCTAGTGAGCTCCTCTTAGAGGAATGCTCTCTAGTCCAGTCTCTGCTGACTGCGGAGCGCCACATTCATCAAAGTGTGACACGTCCAAACTACTCCATTTGCATTCGATTTGGTGATAAGCAATGCACCATACAGTAAAAATATTTGTAAACATCTCACTCGGGAATTTTCTTAGCGGACAAAATGAATGTCGAGGCTTATTAAGCGATTCAACAGACCTCACCAGGCCCTCCATTTACCACCTCCTCCTGACACATTCTTCTTCCTATTGTCCAAATCCAGTGCTGACAGATGGCCAGCGACTAAATCCTTTCACTCAACTCCAACTCGAACATGAGCATTCAATCAGCCGGATTTCTACCTGAGCTGTCCTCTCACACATACCCTACCAATCCGAACTCAAGGATGGCAGTCCCCATAGCAACACGAACCCAGAATAATCACAAGACGTGGCCTCAACGCTTTCACTCCATATTTGTGTAGGCCTGTGATTAGACGTATTATCAATCTGAGACAGCACTGTTTGCCACATAACACACAAATATCCTTAACATTATTAAATAATGTTAAGATTGACTCTAATTCTAATTTCGAAAAAATATAACCTACTTTGTTCCAAGGGTTTGACATTTTTTCCCCTTAGAATGTTCATTCCATTAAGCGCCACCTAGTGGGCAAATGTAATCAAAAGTAATCAAAAAGTAATCAAATGTAATCAGTTACTTTACTTTTATAAAGTAATTGAAAAGTTATGCTACTTATTACATTTTGAATAGGGTCATTTGTAATCTGTAACCTATTACATTTCCAAACTAACCTTCCCAACACTGGTGTTAATTGTCCCAAAGTAGCAGTAACAACTAAGCTGCAGTAACTTCTATGATCATATTAGCAGCGAATTCACATAAAAATATGCCTGTTTTAGCATTCACAATAGATGCAATCAGATCTTTTCTTACAGACACAATAGATGCAATTGCACCTCCATTGTCACTGACTTCAGCTGTAGTTGGACCTGTAACAGAAGCCACATCTAATGCTAATATATTACCTATGAAAGCTCACATTACCGTTTTTGTGGACTTTTAGGTTCTCCACATGTGTGTGTGTGTGTGTGTGTGTGTGTGTGTATATGTGTGTGTGCGTGTGTGGCATCTTGTACTTATTACACTTAATTGTATTGACAGGCTGCTTTGTATAAAGTGCACTTGCAGATAATATATTATAATTAGAATCAAAGAACGCTCAAGTGAACTTACATAGAGTACACTTTAATGTATTTCTGTACTTTTTAACAATGCACTTTGTGCTAATGCCTAATTAAGTTTTACTCAAACATCCATTTTATATCATTATGTTTTTATAGTGCTTTATAGAAGTGCACTTATTTCTTGGTATTGATTAATAGAGTAAAGCAATAACTGATTTTAATTTCAACTTGTGTATGATGTTCAAAATTCTTTAATTTATTAGTATATTGTCTCGGTCATGTGTGTGTGGAGTTTGCATGTTCTCCCCGTGCCTCAGGGGTTTTTTCTCCGGTTTCCCCCGGTCCAAAAACATGCATGATAGGTTGATTGGCACCTTGGAAAATTGTCCCTAGTGTATGAATGTGTGTGTGAATGTGTGTGTGTGTGCCCTGCGATGGGTTGGCATTCCATCCAGGGTGTATCCTGCTTTAATGCCCATAGACGCTTGAGACAGGCACAGGCTCCCCGTGACCCGATGGAAGATCGGATATCGGTAGAAGATGAATGAATGAATGAATTGTTAACTGGTATTAAAGTATATTTTAGTTCGTAATTGCTTGTCCATCACTGAGCGGTGAACTTTTACTATAGTTTAAAGACACTATAATTAATTTATGAAAGTACATATAAAGATGCAATAAAGTCCAAGTTAAAAAAAAAAAAAATCACTCAAAAATTCTACTAATTGCATTTAAAATACATTTAATCTAATGCACCTTTTGAATTAATGACAAATAAAATAGACTTGTGAAAACATTGCAATTAATTCATTCTCGTGCTCTTATGAAGAATATCATTTGCGCAATAAGAACACTATAAAAATATGCCCTTTTTTTCCACAACAATGTAGACGTGCATACAATCACAGCACAGCACAGTGCTCAAAATATACTTTCAAATTTTGCGTACAGTAGCCAAGCTAATACTCGAACAACCGTAACGGACTACTCAATATCAGAAACGGAATAATATGATTATTTTTCTGTGAAAAAATGAATCGGACTGCCATGTGTCGACAGGCAGACGGAGCTGAAGGCTGTTCTGTACACCAGGAATCCTACAGTTGGGTAGACAATAGACAAGTCGGAAAAATGGTGAAGAAAGAAGAAGCCAGGCTGTGCTATGTGTGCTGTGCTGCTAATGCAAGTCTGTCAGTCGCCAATATGGAACTCATTACAAACGTGACAGAGACACAAACAAATAAATCTTTGAGCACTGACACACAGACACATGCCGCAAAAAAAAGCAGGCACCCCGTGCCCTAATTCCATTTTCTTTTTCCTCTTTCCATCTTTTTATTTTAATCCTCTATGTCCCTTTTCATCTGCTTCAAAATCTCTTGCACTGCTTTTTCAGGTCTCTGTCTTCTGTTGTCCTTCACCTGTCTGTCTCCCTTCATGACTTAATCACTCACTTTTACAACCAGCTCTAACGTCTATGTTTCTCCAGATTATTTGCCAATTTCTCTCTCTCTCTCTCTCTCTCTCTCTCTCTCTCTCTCTCTCTCTCTCTCTCTGGTGTGCATTTGTCTCTTCTGTTCTTCTGTCTTTCCTTTTCTTGCTGAACGGCTCTAAGTCTCAGTTGGTGCCTGTGTATGGCCTGGCCTTGCTCATGGTCAGGGGCCTAATGAGAGGCAGTGAAAGTATTTGCCCAGCCCCTGCATCACTCCCCCTCTCTTGCTGCGTCTTGGCTGCTCAATAAAGGTTAGTGAGAGCATGGTGTGGGTGTTGTGTCTCTGGGTGAATTATGGGTACTGCAGTCAGGGGACCCAAAAAAAGAGTGCACCGGGTGTACTGCTGGGATCAGGATGAAAGGGAAAGCAGAAGGAGGGGAGCAGGGACGCAGGGCAATTCAAGGGTTCACAATGCCAAGTGCTGATGTGTTTGTTTTCCAGCACTGGTGTTCCAGGCAATGAAGAGAAAAGGGAAAGAAGGGAACATGAAAAACAAACAGCGGATGTGATATATGACATCCATGCGTTTGTGAGGACAAGAAGCACCATACTTTTCCAATGAAAATGTTTGAATTATCACCAAATAGTTGGTTGGGAGTACACTGAGACAGGAGGGTGCATTTATCACAAGTAATAACAACATTTCTTAGCCATTATTTTTAATATGGTACGTTCATATACTTCGGCAGAAAAAAAGAAAAAGAAAAAAGGGAGTAGGATTTATTTATTTAGATTGGCAGTCACATGCTTTTGGATTGCAGCTGGTCATATGGTTCAGCACGTGGCACTGGGATAGAACTGACCGATAGTGGGGAAAGATGACATTTCCTCAGCTCATGGTCTTCCTTTCAACACTATTTAAGAAGTGTAACATGGTGATTCATTAGGATTGTTTTCTACATGAAGACAGCCCATACACGAGCTGTGGAGTAGGCACAAGTGCGGGAGATATAGCACGATATTTCCTCTGAGGAAAGAATACGATGACACGAGGTGACAGTAATAATATACCAGAATTGTTCATTCTGGGTCAGAAAGCGCTCTGATGAATTTTTCCAATAACAGCACAAGTCTGACACAGTGTCAGCTTCCAAACAAATTACACGGAGTTACAGTGAAGTTGGTTTGAATTTTATTTTACCAGCTTCAGGAAACAAATTCATCTTTTCTTAAAAAAAAAGAAAGAAAAGAAAGTCATTTGATTATATAATATATTATTGAAATCTTAGAGATTATTCAGAATTTTTTGAGGGCTTGCTATATTACTATATACACAGTCGGATGGCATATGCTCCACAATCTGTAATCTGTTCAAATCTGGCTATCCATCGCAAATGAAATCCAATGAACACCTGCTTCAATAGAAGGTATAAGACTCGTAGAGAATTTGTATGCTTGGTATAAAGGTGGTAACAGGGTCAATATAACAAAGCGTTTATCACGAGTGACAAAGAAACAGCAAAAGGTATAGCGGGTATAGTAAAAGCCTCCGTTCTTTGTTGAAAATTCTTCCAAGCGTGTCTCTTTTTTTTTTTTTTCTTTACAACCTGCTGTATCATTCATTCATTCATTTTTTCATTCATCTTCTACCGCTTTATCCGATCTTCCTCGGGTCACGGGGAGCCTGTGCCTATCTCAGGCGTCTATGGGCATTAAGACAGGATACACCCTGGATGGAATGCCAACCCATCGCAGGGCACACACACACACATTCACGCACACATTCATACACTAGGGACAATTTTCCAAGGTGCCAATCAACCTACCGTGCATGTTTTTGGACCGGGGGAAACCGGAGACCCGGAGAAAAACCCCCTGAGGCACGGGGAGAACATGCAAACTCCACACACACATTCCCGAGACGGGAATCGAACCCGGATCCTGGCGGTGTGAGGCGAACGTGCTAACCACTACGCCACCGTGCCCCCTGTATATATAACCTGCTGTATATTTGCAAATATTGTTATACTATTATTTAATATTTATTGAATAAGCCTCCATTGACAGAACTGTTTTTTCCACAGCTGGGAACCTTGCTCGTTATGTTTAACACAGGTAAAATAACGAGGTATCTTCAAGTAACAAAAAAGAGTGAGGAAATAGCTGGAATATTTTTTGTGATAACAGGAATGAATTTTTTTTTCTTTCATCATTTCAATAGATGAAAAATACATTCATGAAATGTTAACCATACCGTGGAACAGTGCTTCAACAGTACTTTGTTTCTGTACTTGTATTCATATAGTATGTATAGTATTCTTACATAATTTCACTGACATTCAGTATATACTTATACAGCTAGTTTTTACACATAGAAACACAAACACACTATTGGTGTAAATTAATAGCGTGTCTGTGTTTGTATGTTTTGGTGTGTGTGTGTGTGTGTGTGTGTGTGTGTGTGTGTGTATAGTTTTTGTCATGTGGTTGATTATGGATAAATGGAAAACATCGTTATATAGAGGTTTAACTTCAGTCTATAAATGGTGTCTAGAAGGGCTAAAGTGTCTTATCTAAATATATTGTTAACATTTATTCAAATCAAACAATTTTGAAGATGCAGTGACTTGCATCTCCATAGCAGCCCCGCCAGCTTCACACTGGTTTTCCAGAGCAGACATTTGAAAAGCAATCTGGGGTTTGGGTAATTAAAGCTGATTTAAGTTGGTCCTTCTTCATAACATTTGGAGGTTGTACTGGTTTTTCAACATGTGTTTCAAATAAAGATAGTAGTAATGTTTCAATATAGTCATAATAATTACAAAAATTATATATTTCAATAAGTGTTTCATTCATTCATCTTCTACAGCTTTATCCGATCTTCCATCAAGTCACAGGGAGCCTGTGCCTATCTCAGGCGTCTATGGGCATATGGGAAACCCCCGATCCAAAAACATGAACAGTAGGTTGATTGGCACGTTGGAAAATTGTCCCTAGTGTATAAATGTGAGTGTGAGGGAGTGGGTGTGAATGTAAGTGCGTGTGTGTGCCCTGCGATGGATTAACATTCCATCCAGGGTGTATCCTCCCTTAATGCCCATAGACGCCTGAGATAGGCACATACTCCCCGTGACCCGAGGGAAAATCGGATAAAGCTGTAGAAGATGAATGAATGAAACACTTATTGCAATATATAATTTTTGTAATTTTCACCAGAGAACCTAGAGAAAAAAACCCTGAGGCACGGGCAGAACATGCAAACTCCACACACACACACACACATGGCCGAGACGGGAATCGAACCTGGACCCTGGCGGTGTGAGGCGAACGTGCTAACCACTAAACCACCGTGCCCCATAAGTGTTTCAAGGAAATTTTATTAACACTGGTTTTAAGACACTAGCCATTTTTTTAGATCAAGGAGTGAATAAAAATCACATGCATATTCAGTGTGGCAGTTACTAGGGAGCAGTGATCAGCAGTGATTTATTTGTGAATTCACAGGTGGGCGTGCACTTGAATATTTAACCCAAATCCACACACTAGACCTGGCTCAAGACAATTACTGAGTGACAGCAATGCTCATTGTGTCTAACAATAATTGTAAAAATAAATAAATAAATAAATAAATAAAATACAGGTCGTGCACACCTTGTGCTTTATATTTAAATAATAATTTAATCAGCCTGTTGCATATCAAACTTATCACAGAACTTGAGTGACACAGGGGTTGTGCAGGAACAAGGACCATATAAGTGTATGCATGGTAATACCCCGAGACACTTCATAAATTATAGACATTTTGTGAAAAGCGAAACACTTTATCCTTCAGAATTTCCAGAGGTGCAAGCACAAAAGTGTGAATGTCTTTATAAGGTAAAGCATGTTTTGGATCTCATGGCATGCCTTAATGTCATGGCTGTCTACTGAATGTATGAGAGTGTGTCCTAAATAAGACAGTGGCCTAAAGCAATGCAGTCCATGCAACTATATTATGACTAGAGAAAAGAAAGAAGCAAAAAGAGAAGGGGAGAGGGAGCAGATAAAGCAGGGAAGAGACCCCCATCGCGAGGCGTGCACACACACACACACACACACACATACACACACACACACACACACACACACACACACACATACACTCACACAAAACCCAGTCCTGACCTGTAGCACATCCGATGAATGGAAGGAAATTGTTTCCCAAAAAAGAAACATTTAAAGGCATGAGTAACTACAATAATACAATCAAGTTTGCTTCCAAGCCAGGAGCAAGAGGAAGGGACAAGGTATACAAGAAAAAAAGTGAGTGAGAGAAGGACAAGAGAAAGAAAGCACGAGGAGAACAAGAGAGGTTTATTTTATTATCCTTTAATAAATATCTGACAGATTTCCTCAGGAAATATCACAGATCACATGTAAAATAGTTTAAGACTGATGTCAACTGCAGCAACATATGAAATCTATTACTGAGAAGCCACAGCAGGCACAGTAAGAGAGAGAGAGAGGGAGAGGGAGAGGGAGAGAGAGAGAAAAGAGAAAGAGAGAGAGAGCAGTACTGAAAATCATACAGAAAAAAAAAATCTCATGGCCTTTCCAAATTCTTTGAGAGGTAAAAAAGTCAGCCAAGACACAAAATCAGAGAAAAAAAAAGAAGGGGGAAAAAAAGAACAGAAATGCATGCACTCACTTATACACACACAAATGCTGAGCTCCACATCCTGCTGGGGTTGAGGCCAACAGTGTGTGCCCAGATTGCTGCCAGCTCAGGGAAAAGATAGATGGATGGAGCTGCTCTAAAGGAGCCTTGGGGCCCACGCTTGCCTTGAGAACAATACCAGCTGCAAGGAGCCAGGGGCAGGAAGTAGCCAAGCCAGGAACCTGATAGAGCAATCAGCCAAGCTCAACCTTGGCCCACTGCTGGCACACGGGCAGACACACAATTGGGGCACAGGGTAGCCTGGACGAGCCACGCATCCCATCTAAAGATCAGGCGAGTGCACCGACGCTCCAGAATTTATGACATGTTTCCTATTCAACCTAATCAGCAGTCTGCACCAGAGCCAACGGGCTGCAATAATCCAAATACTCGAGATATAATCGGCTTGATGAACAGTTTGAACTTACACACACTTATGAACAGATGCAGTGGACATGAGGACAAAAGCATATTTCTCAACCCCCTTTTTCCATCTTTATAACAACACACACACACACACACACACACACACACACACACACACACACACACACACACACACACACACACACACAACGGGCTGCAGTGGTTCTGTCTCTGTCTCGGATGTATAAAGGAACAATCTCTACCATTGTGGTGCCAGTATGTCTCTGTGTGGCAGTGGAGGAGCCGACAACCAGCTCAAACCTCTTTCTTTCCTCCGACCCAAACCACAGGCTTGTACCCACAAAGCCACCCAACTCTGGATTGATACCCATCTTACACACACACACACACACACACACACACACACTCATACAAAGAGTGAGACCAACCACACATACCAAAGAAAGAGGTAGCACCACGGAAAATGAGAACTAGTGAGGTTTCTGCTTTTTTCATTCTGTCCTTCCCCTTTTTAATCATGAGCCCATCAGAGGGCATGTAGAGTTCAGCTGTGGCATGGGAAGGTGGTGGGAGGGGCGGCACCGACACGAGTAAGCCACACGAGCGCACAAACACTGCAGCAAGCGGAGATGACAGCGCGAAACATGCAGCAGGTCCACGTTAGCTGCTCTAAAGCGCTGCGACGGCGCCACGCGAGAGAGCGCGTATTAGGCTAAAGTATGCATGGTGACAGAGTGAGCGTGAGATTTCGATTTTTGTGGGCCCTGCTTGTGTGCGAGACTGGTGAAGGTGTAAATCGTGTCTGTGTTCAGAACGTGGTCAGATTGAAGTGAGACTGACCCGCTTGAGGGACGTGATGGGAAGCTGGTGTGGGAGACCAAAACAGGCCCTTATAAGGAATCCTGGAGCTGTTTTGAGCCGCTCTTCACTGTCTCGCACTCCCAGGCACTGCACGTTTGGAGGGGAAGAGATGATCCTTCCAAGTCAACATATTTACATATTTGTAGCAATACAGGGCTATTTCCAAAGGGGCTGGCAGGCCCGTGGTCAATGTGGACATCTGAACATCTGCATCCGCTGCTTCATATCAACAAATTCCCTCACCTTGCAAAATCCTCCAGCTTCAGTCCCACCCAGCTCATCTCCATCTACAGCCATGTCACATATCTTCAGGTTAAAGTTGGATTTCAAGTCCGTAATCTTATAAGCTCAAAAGCAAGCCAAGACACAAGACGATTTTGCGTCTCACGTTCAGTCATGTATCTCGGACAGATATCAGAATATTTCTTCATTTTTTCTGATAGTGTTACACTCTCTTTGGGTCAACGTAGAAACCTCTGAACTCTGGAAAACCAACACAAAAATACACATTAGTTTCCTGAAAGGATTCAGTATAAATCAATGGGGAAATTCAGATTAAAAACTGGGTCTAACCAAGCCATGTGTTGCAGGTCCTTTTTGCTTTACCCATTCATCTAGTACATGTGGATCCCTGAAAATCTCATGCCTTGCAGACCATCCTTCCCTTCATCCCCTCCAGCTCTGAGCACAGCATCATGTTGCTCTTGGAAGAACTCTACTGGCCGTCCCTGTGTGCCTAAAAAACAGCACCCCCCCACACACCCTCACAGCCAGGCCATGCAGCCAAGGCGCACATTTCTTACATATTCTCACACAGGGAGTGTGTTCTTGCTTTTGCGTGGCTGAGGCTGACAGCAGGTTGACGCCAGTTGATCCAGTTTCACTAACATCATCTTCCCTGGTGGCATTTCTCAACCCTTTCACACTGACTGTCTCTTACTCCTCTCAGACAGGTGTGTCTCTCTATATGTCTCAATCAGCATGTTTGCTGCTCACAGAGGCAGAACAGATGAGGAGGAAATCATTCAGCTCGCTCGGTGGCAAACAGCAAGGGGTTCTGCGTACGGCTGAGAAGTGAGTCAGACTTGCAGAGAAAAATCACCGTGTCAGATGGACTGACATAAGACAGGTTCAGCACATCCAGCAATGAGCACAATTGCCTGATTGGCTAGGTAGTGAATAAGATGCTTTACAGACGTGATGGTGGAAGAGCAAATCTGTTTATTGAATAGAGTTATGAACAGCTAGTAGGAATCAAAGCCTCACATGTTTTTTTTTTTTAAATAAGGATGAACATTTAACCTCAATCCCACACACCAGCTATTTGGCAAAAGGGAATGATTTATTTTTATTATTTAATTTGTGTTTTTTTTTCCCCTCTAAACTTTAATTTAAACTTTATTTCCTCCGAGTCTGGGGTCTGGGCATTTCTACACAAATGAAGCTTCTCGGAAAATGAAAGGATGGAAGTGAAAAGGGGGGGGGGGTCGGTGGAGAGAAAGAGCGGGAGAGCTAAGAAGAAGAGAAAAAAGAGAAAAAGCAGAGTCTGTCTCCTGGGTGCCCTTCTTGCCATCCCATTTCCTATGCATCTGGTCTGTGTTTGCGCGCAGAACGATTGGGGGAGAGAGGGAGGGGGGCCGTCTGGGGCCGATTAATAACCAGTGATTTATAGGAACTTTTATAGAATAATACAATAAAAATGTGTGCGTACGTGGTGTGTCTTTGTGTGTATGTGTGTGTGTGTCTGTGTGAGAGAGAGAGAGAGAGAGAGACAGAGAAAGGGAAGGTGGGTAAGCAAGTGATTACTATGTGTGTGTGTGTGTGTGTGTGTGTGTGTGTGTGTGTGTGTGTGTGTGTGTGTGTGTGTGTGTGTGTGTGTGTGTGTGTGTGTGTGTGTGTGTGTTTTCATATGAGCAAGTGAGCACACAATGGTTTTCTAATTCCAGGGAATCAAAAACAAATTATCGAGGAAAAAAACAAGCCTAGCTCAGGGTAAATTGGGCACAGATGGACAAAGGGAGGCAGGAAATAAATATAAGAGCGAAGAGACGGAGAGAAAGGAAGAGAGTTAAAATGAAAGAATGATACTGAGAAGGAAGGGGGGGTAAATGAGTGATACAGCAACACAGCAATAGAGAGACAGGCTTAAGCAGTGGGTTGAAAAAGAGGATGAGCTGCTGTGATGAGGCTGAAGAGAAAGAGAGAGAGAGATAGAGAGAGAGAGAGAGGGGCAAAGGAGAGGGTGATGAAGGGGACAGGGGCACAGTGGGAAGAAGAGGAGGAAGAGATGAGGAGAAGGAATCATGAGAGTTCCCATGCCCTTTACAAAGGAAATGGACCTCCATAGGGGGGGGGGGGGGGGGGGGTGTGACAGGGTTTATGCGTGTACGAGGGCATGGGCAGCTTTTGACACAATGATGAACTGGTGTTGTAAGAAACCACTGGAGTTTCTCAAAAAGTCCACACACACACACACACACACACACACACACACACCCACACACAGGGACTCGCAGGGAACACACTCTGCCTCTCCATCATTTCCCATATCGAATAGCTTTTGCGTTCATTTCGTGACATTTAATGCACCGGCATGGCTTTTTCCCCGTCCACATGTGGGCTTCTAATTTGAGAGTGCCCTATACCTCACACTACGCTGCGGCCGGCAAATTTCTCTCCTGGCCCCTTTAATACAGATCCTGTTCACCAAAGGGTGCGCCTGGTCGATTCGGAGCGCCGACAAGCTATTAGAGCGAAGGACTTACGGGCGCTCGGGTGAATGTGAGAAGGAGAAGCAGGTTCAGCTGGAATATGAGAGGAAGTGCTGCTTGCGTCCTGTCAAGAGGGAGGCCAGCTGCTGCCCAGAGGAGCCAGCAGAGGGTTTGTGATAAGCAAATCATAATATGAATGACTTCCTGCGATGAGGGTCTGGACAGTGGCATCTGTCAGAGAGGATCTGCTGTCTTTGTGCATGGAGCACAGACTGATGCAGCCCCCTCACACACACACACACACACACACACACACACACACACACTTTCCTCTCTTTCTCTCTCATTCTCTCTCTTACACTCCCTGTGCCTAACACACATGAAACCACATGACACACACACACACACACACACACACACATACACACACACACACACACTCATATATATGACCCTACCCAGGCAGTCCGCTTTAAAACAGATGGGAATCACATGAGTTAGATCTGGAGGAGCTGGCCTCTGGGCACTGCCACCCACATAAATAGTCCTGCTGTCTCCCAGCATGCCCCCTGCCCCACTCCCACACACTCGACTAGAAAGGGGGGGGGGGGGGGGGGGGGGGGGGGGGGTTTTAGCTGTACTGGAATGGCCCCATGCTGGAAACTTCATCAGTGAATCACATACAAATGGATAGCAGAACACTTCCTCTCTCTCTCTCTCTCTCTCTCTCTCTCTCTCTCTCTCTCTCTCACACACACACACACACACACACACACACTTGCTATCTGGTATCCTTTGCATCACAGTTCTCACTCAGAGAAAGGGGAAAAAGTCTGATGGAAAAAAATAATCTGCCACATTTAAAAAATACCCCGCTTACTCAGTCTTGTACTCTCAAGTTCTCTCTTTCTCACACTCTCACACTACTGATATTCTCAGCAGTGGCCCAACAAAGCCCCGAATGCTGACACTTGCAAACTGTGAATGTTGTAAAGTCTGGGAAGTGATGGGAAGTGTTACTGTAGTTATCCAATCACAGAGCAAAGCGAGTCAAACAAAACAAAACAAATTAAAAAAATGCCCAAATTGATGCATGAGGGCATTAACCACACCAGTTCCTCAATTGTTATTTATACATGCTCACAACAAGTGTGAAAGCGATGTTCTCACGGTTAGCGCTCTGAGGTAAGCGGATACATAAGAAAGGCACTAACAGCGACGTGTGTATGCGTAACAGAGAGTTGGCTGTTGTGTGGTACGTGTTCAGAGGCAGTTGAGTACGTGCCGACATGCCTCTGCAAACGTGTGTGCGGTCACATCTGTACAAATGAGACCACAAGGCAGCAGATGATTCTGAGAGGGAGAGACGGAGAGAGCATGTCGGAGTGAATGAGAGAACGAGAAAGAGATATGAGATATGATGATGATGATGATGATGATGATGATGATGCTGGTGCTGCTGATGATGACAAAAAAAAGAAAGTGAGAATAACAGTCGAGATGAGGGATTGAATGCAGGGAAAAATTTAAATAAATAAAAAATAAAGAACAAGAGAAAGCGAGAGAGAGAGAGAGAGAGAGAGAGAGAGAGAGAGAGAGAGAGAGAGAGCGAGAGAGAGCCCAGCACCACAGGTTCCGGTGTGCGGCTAACTCAGAACGTGGGTACACCAGAAACCCAGAAACTCACACATCAGTTTCACTTCTGCCTGCTGTGGCAGCAATTCACAGTAACATGGTGCACTAGGGGTGAACAGTTCACCTGTAGGTCAACCACACACACACACACACACACACACACACACATTTCCTATCAAACCTAGTGACGGTAAGGCAAACATAGTCTCAGAAAAAAAGAAGTATTATGCAGTAAACATTTCTTGTGTAACCATAGGCATTGTGTGTGTGTGTGTGTGTGTGTGTATATATATATATAATTAAACATCATAGATTTTCTTTCAGCTATAATATATTCATGTTTTAAGCTTAAAGATACAGCTTAGAAGATTCGATGTCGAACACTCAGCACACACACACACACACACACACACACACACACACACACACACACACACACACACACACACACACACACACACACACAACACACAAAGTATTTTTTCATGACAGGAAATAAAAATGTGGCACATTTGGTCATGTCTTCTATCTTATGGCTAAGCACTGGTTTTTAGAGGAACATCTGGCAAAACCATGGTGAAACTTCAAGGTTACCATTTGAGTGTGTGTGTGTGTGTGTGTGTGTGTGTGTGTGTGTGTGGTAGTGCTGAAATAGTAAATACAGGCAGTGGATGTTTCTGCGAGTCAACAAGCGATAAGAGGCCTGTCTCTTCTAAACATAAATAACAGTAAGTATCTAAAGAAAAAAAAAAAGAGACAAGAAAAATACTGAAACTCTCTGGTGGGCCAGAAGGCAAACAGTGGTGTATGCATGTGTGTGTGTGTGTGTGTGTGTGTGTGTGTGTGTGTGTATGTGTGTGTCATAGCGCCGCTCAGAGTGAGAGCAGCAGAAGTCAGCTGGGCCGAGGGTGAGGAGGGTTGAGTCTTTCTCATAACCTCTCAGCCCACTCTGGCCTTTAGTCCAGCCATGCTATTGGTCATGGCCAGCATCACACACACACACACACACACACACACACACACACACACACAGCAGCAGCACTGCAGCCCAAGTGACATTATGAACCCCAGTCAGGGAGGAGCGGGTGGGTTGTGTGTTTTTTCTTGTGTGTGTGTGTGTGTGTGTGTGTGTGTGTGTGTGTGTGTGTGTGTGTGTGTGTGTGTGTGTGTGTGTGTGTGTGGGGGAGAGATGCTGAGTGTTAGTGCGCAGTGTTAAATGAATGTGTCATGCGCGGCTGCAGGAGACGAACAGTCGATCAGTGAAGCGTGGACAGCTTCCCCTGAGTCAGAGCCTGAGATCACACAAATACTTCTCAGCGACAGGAAAAGTCTGCTCTCTGCTGGACACATGGAGTCACTGCTGGTCTAATATAACCATACACATCTTACAGGACATTTGATCCAAAAAGCCTAACCTTGAAGTAAATTTTAGGACTTTCTTCCTAAAAGATACGTTTATAGCTTCTATTTCAAAAAGCCTATTGCTTAAAACACTATATAAATACAATTTGAATTACATTGAACTGAACTGAGAAAAACAATGATTTTATCAGTGTCACTTCAAAAAGGCTTTAGAAACATGCTTTTGAATTTCACTTCCCTCTATTGGGTTTCCTTCATTTATACTTTTGGAGGCAAAGATGCGAGTCATATGATGAAAAACAAGAGAAAAAAAAAACGATGACACATTCCCAATGTACGTGTGATGCTAACAAACCATTCGTTTGCTTTAGATTCCTTGAGGTTTTGAATGTGACAAAACCAGAATGAGCAGAAATAACAGATCATATCAGCCAGGCCTTTGTTCTGTATTGTAATTACCACACCGATTCAGTCATCCATCCATCCATCCATCCATCCTTCTATCTTTCTATCCTTCTATCCATCTATCTATCTATCCATCCATTCATCCATCCATATGATGAAAAACTAAATAAAAAACAGATGTCATGCGACGTGTCCGATTAATGCGACAAAGACAGAACAAGCAGAAAGAGTAAATAATAAATACAATAAATAAAATAAAATGAGTGAAATAACAGCCAGTTATCACAAATGATATCAGCCAGTTCTTTGATCTATGTTTTAATTCTCTATTTTGTTCTATATTTTAATTGTATTTTAAAACATATCCCCACCGATTCAGTCATCTGTCTGTCCTTTCGTCTGTCCAACCGTTCATCTATCCACCTATCCACCCATCCATCCATCCATCCACCCATCCATCCATCCATCCATCTATCTATCTATCTATCTTTCCATCTATCCATCCACTGCCAATTCTAAATACATGATAGTGATTAGGCATTTTTACGCTTCCCATGTGTTACTTTGTTATAAAGATCAAAAGATCTTTGTTATAAAGAACATTTTCAGTGTAAATTGACAGTCCCATGTTTCTAGGAGCAAAGCTTATAGACTGTATAACAGGTGTCATATAATTGCTCTATAATCGTACTGTAAAGCGATACATGATGCAGGTCTTTTCCGCTGCCGTTCACCTCTGTAGCTGTAACAGTCTTGACTGTTTAAACGCTCTATATAACGACCAGACCACCCTCAGGTTCCTCATCAGAGTCTATTCTTGTAAACCAGCATGAATAAGTGGGCACTGAGCCACTGCCAAAAGCCGTAAAGAGACAGTAGTTAAGTAGCACGAGCACCTTAATACACGCGCCATTAGTCTGTAAGAGCCTGTAATAACAGTAAGCCTGGTAAAGCCAGACACATATACATGTAACTCTAAGCTAACAGATGATTAAAGCACGTTAAGTACTCTGGCTGGGTACAGTAGCACCTCCTCAGTGCCCATAAATCACCTAGAGTATTAACAAAGAGATAAGAGTGTTTTTATATATTATACACACACAAGTGGGCTGTATACACAAGACTACGGTGTAGTGCGGAGCTCTTTGTTAGTGCAGTGGCACAGGGTGTTTATCATAAGAGTCACCTGCTAATGCCGCAGCCGAGCCGCACACTAGCGGAGCTGAAGCAGAGAACACAGGACAACAGGCAAGAGCCTGGCAAGAGCTCTGACACACACACACACACACACACACACACACACACACACACACACACACATACATAAAACGTCAACTGTCAGCAGTACGAAGCATGCAGCCCACACCCTTCACCCCACACACGCTTATTTTCTCTCAGTACGTGTTACGTCATCTCGCCTGATGTACAGAATAATTCAGGTGCTACAGCCGTACACATCTCTGATTCCCAGAAGCACGGCAGCCTTGTTCTGCAACAGCCAAGTTGAGTGCTGACGAGCAGCCGTAACCAAGGTAACCGCTGTGATGATAACTCCCTCACTCGGCTCACGGATAACCATCTCCAGCAGCACGAGTGAGTCATGGTGATGTGCTCACCAGCTTCCGGTGCGCAACACAAATTGCTCTGACCTACAGAATTGCGTTTTTTTTTTTTTCTAACCCCCCCTCCCTCATGGGCATGTGAGCATTTGCCAGCTACGGCTAAAGTTCTCCTTTTTCTTCTCCCTTTTTTTTACCTACAGATGCTTGAAAAATTAAATTGATACAAAAAATTAGCAACGCCCCATTATGACATGTGTAATATAGGTATTGATGAACAATGAATGATGATGAGGTCCGAACGTCATTGCTAAGTTCTTCCAAATACACAAATAAACAACAATTACAAAAAAAAAACAATTAGTCATGACACCATTGGCATGGTTGCTCTTAAATTTCTGAATATTTGCATTCTTTCATATTAAACACGAACATGCTGCGTTCAGATCATTACGGCAAATTATTTAAAAGATTCTGTTAATGCGGGTTTAAGATACCACACGAATGAACTTGAAACGTCCCTGGTGCATGTATGCAACCTCTAAGGACAGTTACGACAGGGTTGAGAAATGGTGGTGTGTGTATATGTAGTTCTGTTTGGGTGTTGCTTGTTTTGCTAAAAAAAAAAATAAAAAAATGAACCCTTTCATAAGTTACTACCGGTGTACATATTTCTCCAACAGGAAGAAGATGGCAGAAATAGATTAAGTAATCTGTTCAAGGCCTAGTGTATTATTTGTTTATTACTTCAGTAACAAGTGCTAATTCATTTACTTACTGACATTCAGTAAAAGCGTATATCTGGACATGGGCGCATTTATACCTGAAATAACATGTACTGCAAGTAAATACAGTGTCTGTGACTTGATGACTCAGGCAGGTCGAAACTACAATGTTGTCAATAACTAGCAAACTTTTCTTTTGCTATACTCGATTTTTCTAGATGTCAAAATATACAAAGTTAAAATGACAGGGTGATGTTAAATGTACACAAATAATAACACTTAAGCATTGTATATTACTACGGTTTCTAATGTGGCTCGCAAAAGTGAATAGTCTTGATTGATATATTTGAATTATTATATACAGAAAGGGTGTAATTTGCCATGAGATTATTATACATTTATGGGTGGATGAAATTTTTTTTATAAAAAGACATTTATGGAAAGTACAGTATTTACACTATGTAATACCGTTTGTGTTTTTCAAATACCATTCAACAAAATCGTCCCCATTTGCTCTTTTAATAACCTCCACTCTTCGGGATTAGATGTTTCACTAGATTTTGGAGTGTGCTTATGGAGATTTGTTCTCTTTCAGCCACAAGGGCTTAAGTAAAATCAGGTCCTGATGTAGAGAAAGTGAGGAGGCCTGCAGTGCACTCAGTGTTCCAATTCATTCTAAAGGTGTTCGACAGAGTTGAAGTCAAGAGTTCTAAACTATAAATGAAGAAATTATCATCAGACCACTTTGCTGCATTAGATTTAAATCAAAATAAAAAAAAAGGTACTTGCTTACACGCGAATAAGCACGATAGGAGCGTAAATCTCTTTTAACAGGGCAGTCAGTCATTCTCGCATCCATTGGATTTGATTCCAGTACAGACTGAAATATTATTCCAGTTTGGCACACATTATATAATAATGAAATGCAACACTCTACACCATTATTAGAAGGCTTATCCGTGAGCTTTTGCTAGTATTTCAACATATTTATCTATCTATTTATCTATTTATTTATTTGCTATCTGCTGCTGTCTCCAAGGTTAGCACTTAAAAACACTATTTTTCTATAACAATCCATATCACTTTATTTATTTATGTATTTATTTAAGGCGCCACAGGGAATCCATGTAATACATGTATTTCTGCTATTTAGGAGTTTTGCCACACTTTGCTTTGTCCTTCATTTATAGGAAATTTATTATTATTATTATTATTATTATTATTTTGGTTGGTTCGCTTGAGCTTGAAGTCTATAATTGCTATTCTCATTATTAGTCATACATTTTTCTTAAATATTCAAGTCAAAACCAGCTACACTAATAACAGTCTATTTCCCAAGACAATCTGATGTGTTAGTCACATGGTGATTTAAATAGTAGTAGAGAGAGGAGACGTGCCTAACAGCCATTAACACATACACTTACTTCCCTTACATCAAATCCACAGCCACTTTCATATCACAGATATACAATGCAAATCATAATGTGCAAGCGGCATGATAAACAAACTTATTCTCAGTCATGTCTTTAATATTTCAACTTTGTCCTGAAGAAGTAAACAACATGTATTTCTAGCTCTACATGCAGGGCGTTTACAAAGAAATGCAACAGACCTGTGTAGAAATCAGAAATTCCATTTAATAAAATTAAGAACCCTTAAATACCTGATTCTTTTTCGTTCTACATGAAATAACCTCTTACAGAATGACACACTAAATAATACTATATAAGGTGATAAACTATATAAATAATAAACTATATAAGGTGTAATTCTGTAAGATATCACAAGTCTGATCTAATGCTTTTCTTAACAATATATTATACAGGTGACATTAAAATAATTTTCGCTTTAGCTCACAAAATGCACTTCTAAATAATATTTATAATATTTATAAACTTTAGTGCACTGCAAATAATATATATATATAGATATATATCTATATATATATATATATATATATATATATATATATATATATATATATATATATATATATATATATATATATATATATATATATATATATATTTTTCTCATTCTATAATGATATGAAATAAGGGTGAAAAAAAAGGGTTTTAAACAGACAAATCATAGGAACATTTGGCATTTTTACTGTATAGGCTGAAACAGCTCAATTTGATGGTTTATCTGTAATAAGATTGTACCTTCCCCAAACAAAATGTTACGTACAATTCTAAATTATTTCTAAATATTTTCCATAAATATATATATATATATATATATATATATATATATATATATATATATATATATATATATATATATATATATATATATATATATATATATATATATATACAGTGGCAAGAAAAAGCATGTGAACCTTTTGGAATTTCATGGTTTTCTGAATAAATTGTGTGTCATAAAATGTTATGTCTAAAAATAATAACACAAAAAAAATCCAATCGACTTGCTCCGGTGTTTTGGGTCGTTGTCCTGTTGCATCACCCACTTTCTACACAGTTTCAGCTGATGTACAGACATTCTCACATTATCCTGAAGAATTGTCTGATATACTTGGGAATTCATCTTCCCCTCAATGATTGCAAGCTGGCCAGGCCCTGATGCAGCAAAGCAGGCCCAAATCATGATGCTTCCTCCACCATACTTTACAGTTGGGATGATGTTTTCATGACGATATGCCGTGCCCTTTCTACGCCAGATGTAGTGCTGTGTGTTTTTTTTCCAAATAGTTCAATCTTAGTTTCATCAGTCCACAAAACATTTTGCCAATACCGCTGTGGAGTGTCAATGTGCTCTTTTGCAAACTTAAGGCGTGCAGCAATGTTCTTTTTAGTAAGCATCGGCTTCCTTCGCGGTGTCCTGCCGTGGATACCCTGCTTGTTCAGTGTTTTACGTATTGTAGACTCATGAACAGATATGTTAGCAAGTTCCAATGATGCCTTCAAATCTTTGGCTGTCATTCGGGGTTGTTTCCTTTACCTCATTGATGAGTGTTCGTTGTGCTCTTGGTGTCATTTTGACGGGGCGCCCACTTCTAGGTAGAGTAGCAACAGTCCCAAATTGTCTCCATTTGTAGATTGTTTGCCGAACTGTAGACTGGTGAATTTCTAAAGTCTTTGAAATAACTTTGTAACCCTCACCAGCTTCATGTAAATCAACAATTCTTGATCGTAGGTCCTCTGAAAGCTCTTTTTGGCGAGGCATGGCTCACATAATCATGTTCTTCTTGTGCAGAGCAAACTCCAAAGGTTTGAGGGGTTTTTATCAGTCAAAGTATCTGTAGTCCACAACCTCCAAACTTATTATCTTAACAAGACTCCAGGTATGCTAAAACCAATTAGCTCAAATTAGCTTTTTTGAGGTCATTAACTCAAGGTTTCACTTACTTTTTCCACTGCCATTTTGAATGTTGAATGATTGTGTTCAATAAAGACAAGAAAGATCGGATTTTTTGGTGTTATTATTTTTAGACACATTGTGTTTGTCAATACCAATGAATTAGATGAAGATCAGATAACATTTTATGACAAATTTATTCAGAAAACCATGAAATTCCAAAAGGTTCACATACTTTTTCTTGCCACTGTATATATAATCAACTTTATATATCAACCTTATAAGAAAGCTGCGGAGCTATGAGTGGGAATGATCGACACTTAGATGTGATGAGAGTGTGTGTGTGTGTGTGTGTGTGTGTGTGTGTGTGTGTGTGTGTGTGTGTGCGCGAGTGTGTAGGTGTGGATGCCTTCTCTGTAACTGGTCCGCATTTGTAAAGCCCAAAGCACCTGATGCATCAGCACACATCACGCAGAGACAAAAGAAGCCTCCCCTTCCCCCAGCCACACGCCACCCCCCCAATATACCGTCATCTGAACGTACCATAGCATCAACACATCTATCATTAAGGAGGCTCTTTGGATTCAAAGCTTTCCCATGCTGTTTAGTGATCAGCGATATGGCTTATTGCCAAGATATTTCACAGGAACAAATGTTAACAATGAGTCAAACACACACGTCCACTTAAAGGACAAGTAAATTCCAACAGTGACAACGGCAAACCGCACAACAGACTACATCCTCCTACAGAGGTCCTGTTTCAGCGCGACACTGAGGACAAACAAGAACAATAAACACAAGCTTAATTCTATCATAATTCTAATTCCTCAGATGAAATGTTTTCCTGTGCATTGTTCACGCTTATGCTCGATGGATTTATTTGCCTCTTATTATTAATAAGATTACATAATCTTATTAATGATGTAATGATGTAATCAATGGGTTTATAATATAAAGTTATTTCATTCCATTATATGGATTTCATAGTATAATAAGCAAAATAATAACTATAAAACTACTATAAAAATTATTTAAAATGTCTCCAGTTTCATATTAATAAAGTTCATATAATATAATTTTATAATAAGTAATATAAAAGTCGATTTTTGAACAGAGGCTCAAATGCAGATTAATTAAGCATTAAAAGCATTAATACATTTAGAAAAACATTAAATCCTGTTAAGGGCATATTATAGTCATATTTCTACAACTGAAGATTTTCTTTATGCATATAAACTAATTCTGAACTAATTCCGAAATCTTTTTGACATTTCAATGAAAATCACTGGAAAATATTAAAGCATATCAATTCAGTCTAAACACACAAACTCATCACAAACATCAACATTCATTCCTTGATACATTAAAAATGATTAATAGATATATTACATTGAGAAGATTTTCTAGCCTATAAAAATATGACTTTGTTGTATTAGAGAATGCAAATAATTTATAGTAACAAACTGTATATTATTTATAAATGTCTATTAAGTTTTTGTCACTTTTGTTTCTTACTTGTAAAGTTGAAAGAAGAAAACATTTGATACTAATGTCACCTCCTTGTGCAACAATTTCCTGCATGTTTATACATTGAACAATAAAAGTGAAAAGTGAATCTGATATGTACACTATCTTTTTTTCTTTATTATTTTTTTCACTACACTTAAATAAATAAAGAAGATGCACAGCCAACTTTTCTTCATAATTAATACAGTGTCCCTGGACATTTGCATTACTACGTATATTACTTACCTTAAACTTCATTTTCTACCTTGTCTCATTACACATTACTGTGTAATTATTGTATGATCTCTGTATTCTCACTTGAGTCACTGCATATGTTGCACCTCATTTCTCTGCACAATAGGGAACACAATCTATATTGCACACTGTTTATTTGCACTGAATTAGAATCTACACACTACCTCATGCCTGCATTTATTTTATATAAACATATATATATTTTGTGTATAGAGGCGTATGCAAAATGTAAAATTATACTCGATTTGACAATAGATTAAGATTAGCCTTTATTTGTCACATATACATTGCAGCACAGTGAAATTCTTTCTTCGCATATCCCAGCTTGTTGTTAATAGTTGTCAATAGTCACTGTTATAATAGTCATGTTGTGATCCTCCTGGGTGATGTCTGACTAGAAAGTAAGTTTGAAAATATTTACCAAAAGGAACACATAGCAACAACTAAATCAGCTGAAGATAAGAATGCATCCCAGTGGCATATTTTTTGTTTTGCAAAATTTCAAAATAGAATCTCCTGAAGATGTAATGGACCTTTAATATTCATTCAAATAATATCTGTAATTATTCTAATTCTTATTGACAACATAAAGGCGAGCAGTCTAAACTTTCAGCATTGTTATATCAAGACCTAAAAATATAAGAGCATATTTGGTCTCTTTCTTTTTTTTTACCCAAAATGGCAAATTTACATCTTAATTAATACATTTCATGAAAAACAAATCACTACAAAAAGTGCTATTTAAGTGATTAGAAAAAATTTTGGTTTTTAAGCTTGTAAAACACTGTTATAGTTTTAAACAACAAAAAAATCACCAGCATGTGTGCTATTAATATTTTTGTAATAATCTCTCTTTCTTTCTTTCTTTTAGTGACGACTAATCCATCTCTGCTACGTCATTTAGGAACGACGTGTGGTTATGAGTGCAGAATTTACGTCTGGATCTTTTGAATCATATAACAAGAACAGAAAAATTCTGATTGTTTTCTAAGAAAGAGGTGAAAACAGAAATGCACATACAAAAAAGTTCCTTTGGGCTAAAACTGATATATCTTTACCATTTCCTTAGACAATATGTAATGAGATTAAAAAGATCAAAAGGTTAAAAGGTAAAAGTCTATCTTTGCAAAGGGAAACTGTATGGTGGCTGAACTGAAACTTGTTAAGATGAGCAGATTACAGAGGGAAGCTAAGAAAGGTCCTGACCTTCAGATCAGATGATCTACATTGTGTGTGTGTGTGTGTGTGTGTGTGTGTGTGTGTGTGTGTGTGTGTGTGTGTATGCAACTGAAAATGTTTCAGAAACTCCCATAAAGCCATGTACTTGTGTGGCTTCCCTTTCAGTGTCTGGTTCCCTGTTTGCAGGGGAAGTAGGACAGTGCCAGCATGCTGACTTTTATGACTTGGTCTCAACCAAAGCGACCACATTCCCACCATCTCTGTGCTGGGGGACGTGACTCTGGCCATGCTGCAGACGAAGCCAAACCACTGTAAGGTCAAACACAGACATGTGCATGCGCAACTTCCACACACACACCACACACCTACACACAAAATCATATCTGAAAATCTGGTAGTTTCTGACAGTTGTTCAAGAGACATTAGAAGCTTTTACACACGACTTGATCTTATATAATCGTGAAAATAAAAAATACACTTTTCTGTCATCTCTCTGAGAAAGCTGCAAATACTGACTGACCAGAGCATTGGGCCTGGAATTCACCTCCACACAGACACACACAAATACCTTATTCACCTGTAGGAAAAACAAAACTTATTATTAAATATTGCATTATTTCATGAGATCTAACATCAATATTCAAGAGCTAATAAATATCTACTTATTTCACATAAAGGGCTTTTAAGGATTTCCCGTCAGAGGGTCAGACTGGGGTCTTTAGAGATTTCATGTAGAAACAGCTGCTGTGTTCTGGTGCAGGTAAATGTGATATTGTAAGTGTGTCATATGCAAGATATTGGTTTTTGACTGATAAATATTTTGCATTTATTTTTATTTAATCTGAAGATTCTGAAGAACTGTTTTTGACTGAAAATCTGTTATAGAAAAAAAAAACAAGGCGGAAAAAATGAGAAATTGAGTGAGAGGTGAAGCAGCTGTCACCTCTTGGGAGAAATCTATTAATAAAATATCTGGTCATAGTGACCATGAATTTTATTATTATCAAGTATCCTAACGCCCACACACCACAAATGTTATAATACTGCATTCATACGATCATTCGATAAGAACGAAATTCATATTGATTAAACTGACATTTAGACACAGTATGGCCAAATATGCATATTTGCATGTTTCCAGGGGGACTGTTTGACAAGCTTTCGCATCAGTTTTGTTGGAATGGACTATTAACAGAATTGTAATGTGAAGGGAATACTAATGCACTTCAACTATATATCTGGAACACTTTTTAGAACACCTGTCCAATCAGATTAGTGAACTTTAAATAACCTTTTCATATTATAAAGACGCAGTTGAAAAACCTCAGTGGTAAATATCTCAAAATATACTGACAGATATATTATTTACTAACTTTAGATCCAGGAAGTCTGGGTTTCTGTGTACCACGTGTTTTGGGGTCATCGTGTTGTACAAAGAATTTCACATATTTTTATTTTTAACTGAACTTTCTACCAATTCATCATTTAGCTAATGCAGAATACACTCAGAACAGAACTTCCACAGAAAACCTAGTGAAGCCGCGAACTTCTCATCCGCTCCTCCTGCATTCTGTTGCCGTTATGTAAGAAGGAATCTCAAATCTGGTTTTACAAGACTTTCTGTTCTGATCTTTAACATAATACATTGTCCCCTGCTTTGCCTTTGCGTAAAAAAAAGAAAAGAAAGGTTTCTTAGCCGCGGCTGAATTGTGTAGTTCTGTGCCAGATGATTCTGCCAGATGCTAAGCAAGCATTAGATTTCGCTCTGTCCCTTAAGGAAATGACTTACAATTGTTCATCAGATGTAGACAGTTTTTTGGGTCATCCGCTGCATTTTCTCCTTTCAGATTGCCCAGGTTTTAGAGAATTTATTGGCCAGTTTGAACATCAGATGTTGAAAATTCAGTCTGGTAGGCTTTTGCGCTTTGATAATATTTATTTTTTAAATACAACACTATGACTTTATGAGCGCTGGAGTATTTTCAAAACTTGACTTCCTGCGAGTTGCCATCTAATATGGCCGCGGTGGTATTAAAAGCACTATAAATGGTTTAAACCGATGGCAGGAAATGAACATGTATTTTATCCTCCTCTTACTTCAAAGAGTTTAAATGTAGAAATTTGCTGCTAAGCAAATAGCTCGTCTTTGAGAGGCTGCCTAACAATTAGTCGCTAACAAAGCTGATCTGTGACAACAGAAGGTCATGTCACTTTTATAAACAGACAAAAAAAATATGTTTTTATAATCTGTCCTCAGTTTGGCTTGAGAGCATACATTGTAGATATTTACTATTTCACAGAGCAGCATGTTATTTATGATCAGGCTTACTGAAATAAGTATGTTACTTAATAATAATAATAATAAATAATAATAATAATGAAGTGGTCACGCAAAGTTTCAGAAATAGGCCACGGTAAAGCATATGATTCAGCTAATCAGTGGCTTGCTATAAAGAATCAGCTGTGCTCTCTCACACACTCTCTCACACACACACACACACACACACACATAAAGAAGATTTGAATCTGAAATTACCATGATCCAGTAGCTCCAGACGAAATGGTGATTTAATTAAGAAACAATTGGTTTATATTTGGCCTTCACCTGTAATGTGTTAAAGCAACTATAATTTTCTAGTTAAACGGTCATTGACGAGATTCAGTTTAGAAAGAGAATTTTAAGTTAAAGATAAGACAATTGTATTAAGGAAGGACTTCTAATGCCAAGTCACTCTGAAGGAGTTACATGAAGGAATAAAAGGAATACAATGATGGAATACCTCTTAGGTTGAGCCATATTAAAGTACAAAGCGGCAGGGTAAAGGTGAGATTTGTATTGTATTGTGTCTATCGAGGCCACTGCATGTGGAGTAAAATGAATGCAGGCCAGACACCCAAATCCAGTAAGACATTCTTGTTACTTTGGTATTTCCGCAGCCGTTGTATTCACAATTTCTTCCCTAATGTTATATGGCCACTCAGGGTTCAGATAAACACATGGACACTTGATTTTTGTACAGTGCTGTACTGGGAACGCTTTCAGATTTCTCGTCGCGTCGAATAACGTCACAGCGCTGAGTGGCCCAAGGTATGTAATTGGAAAAAGAAATACCACAAAGCAAAGTCATTATCAATTCTATCAAGTGGCATTTCGTCAGGAGAGATCCGGAGGCAGGAGCATTTGGTGAATCATAATCAAGCCTTATCGCTAGTGCTGCGGCTTCAAGAACAAATAAGTACCTGCACTATGCGTGACTCAGATTAATAACCTCAGCTGGTCTTCCGGTCTGAGACTCTTTTCTTGCTCAGTATGAAAACATACTTAGTTTAGTGAGTGTAGCTGATCCCCAACAACCCACCAAAATCTACGGGAGAACATTTTTCACTCTGCCAGTGCTTATCCAGCTGGGCCAGCTCACAGGAAATTGCTGTATCTGAGAGACAACATGGCAGAGATAGAGTTTACACATATCTGGAACAGCTTGCATTTGACCAGTGTTCCCTAAACAAAGTGGTGGCAGATGGAAATGAATATGAGTAATGTCATCACATGTCCACCAAACACTTTACTCTTCTGCTATTCTAATAACATATAAGAAATAGCTTACACACATTGACACAATGGACTTGGGAGACTGAATATATTCAGCGGCTGTTCAGTGGTGCATCTGAAAACAAAAGCATTTTAGTTATTTGTGTATGTATAGATAAGGGCACCATAATAATAATAATAATAATTGGTCACGTACAGGGCCAGGTCTTGCTCTACATTAGCAGCTCGTTTGCTGCAAACTTTTTACCAACAAAAAGAAGTCTTTCTACCTCAAATCTGGCGCGTTGGATGTGATCCATTACGGATGCGCTGTCAGGGATTTTCCATTAGTAAGAGTAAACAATGCCATTTTTATCTGTGATTCATGTACATGAGATGCATCCCAGTGATGACTCTCTGGCTCTCCATCACCACAGAGACATGTTAGTTGTCACCCAGCTAAAACGTATAGCATAACCCCAACACACACACATCATCTCAGAAAATCATCTTGTCATCCTCAAATACAGTCCGAAACTCATTTCAAGCTTTTACTAAACTATTTGCAAGTCTACTAATTCATTGTTTCATTAATTATTATTTTCTTATCATTTTGAAATAATTTAATTTTAGAAATAAATGTTGCTCAAGATATTTCACAGGGATATTAGATTTGGGTAATCAGACAGGTCAAATGGCATTCTTCAGGAAGTACTGTTTTAAGACACGATGGGTTATAGCATGTAGAAATAATTAAACTGCAAATAAAACATATTTGTATTTCACTGGTGTAAAATAACCTCCTTGTGTTTTATGTGCTGCTAGTATTCACTAGTATTCATTGAGTCCATGTTCACTTTAGTTAATTTGCTGAATATATAGAACTCTGACAGGAAATATGGATATTAGAATGGAAAATTAGAGCAGCATGTTGTAATAGTGTAGTGGTTAAAGAATTCCCTGCAGTTATTCCATAAGGCAGATATGTGAAAATATTTCTATAAAATCAGTCATCAAGTATTTTGAATAGAATTTTAATAATTCAAGAAAAGAAACTCAAAAACACACATTTTATAACGATTGCTATGTGCTAATATCTGTCACCACACTGAACAATATACTTAAAATCCTTGTTTTCTTTTTACACGTTTTATTTTGAAAAGTATAATACATTAAAAAAAAAGACCTTTGAACATCTTGGGTGTTCAGTTTTCCAGATTTATTGTACAATTCATAGCTCACTATTTAACTAATACTTGATTTGATCTTATTCATTTGTGCAAAAATACAAGTTTTATTATTTTGTTCATTTATTCTTTACATTAACAATTGTTTGTAGAATTCAGGTAAATGGATTTGAGCTAGCATGGATTATAACGTGTAACATCAATATATGGCACGTCCATGTCAGATCAAGTCCATGCTTGCCAGAAAATAATAATAATAAAAAAAGGATAGTAGGATATTTAAAGATTTTAAATATCTTTTTGTGGATTTGCATTCACTGTAACACGTCGCTAGTAATATGTCCGTAATGATGTAGTGTTGACGTGCAGTAGGTGAAAAATGACAGATATGGCCACAAACACAGACAAGGACGGTGACGCACACACACGCACCTATCACGCCGCTTCTACCGTGCCAGTGGGTTGACGACGCGTCAGTGTGCCTTTCTTGCACTTATACTGCCATCTTGTGGTGAACGTTCATTATCTACAGTACAGTCCTAGTCGTTTCTGAATTCAAAAAAAAAAAAAAAAAAAAAAAAAAAAAAAAAATGATATATATATATATATATATATATATATATATATATATATATATATATATATATATATATATATATAATGAAAAATAAGATTAAATAAAAAAATCTGTCCGTTGGTCTTTGCCTCTTATTTTCTTTATGCAAAAACAATCCATGTTTCCTCTAATAGCATCAATACCATTTAAATAACTAATAAATGAGAATGCAGCAAAAATTACAAATAGACTTGTCTAATTGCAAAAATTAAGAAGACACTAACAATAAAACAGTGGTCAATAAGGCCTAATGGTACTTTCAAAATATTATTGATTAAAAAAAAAATAACAGTTTTGGTTTTGTGTTAAGAAATAATTGTATCTTCAATAACTAAGATTCTTCTCTGGCTATAAAGGTCCAGCATTCCCTGCTTAAAATAGGCATATTAGTTTGAATAAATTAACCAGCGTAAATCCCACCATCCCAACCTAATCTTCATCTGGATGCTTACATTCATACTATAGTGCCGTTGGTTCATTGCCTCTGAAAATAGTTCTGACTGCAGGGCAAATCACAGATGGTAACTAATGCAATTACTGCAATGATTATTTCATTATAATCGACGATTCAGAGGAACTTGTATGGTGTATATACTATACATACATTAATGCAAATAAACCCTTAGTTGTATTTGAAATATCAAAACACACAACCTGTGATAAGAACGGTCTGTGTTACACAGAAGGACAGTCGTGTCTCTCAGTGCTGCGGAAGTCATTTGGAGGGTCCAAATTATCATCAAGCAATTAAGGACTCTGTAAAGCCTTGGAAAAAGTAAGACCCGTATTTTATTCCTAAGCTGCTCACAGCAAATGCACAAAATTGTAAGGCACAGATGCCTTACAGCCTGTATAAACAAATAACTTCCCTTCTTATGTTTATTGTATCACATCAGTTGTAGCTCATGGGAGCACTTTGAATCAAACCAACAATGCCAACTATTAAATTGCACTAATTAAACCGTTCAAGCCTACGTCTGACTGAGACGTTACATACATGTGGAGAGTGTTTGTAAATAGACAAGGACTTCATTTCAATACGAGCGAGGGGAAATTTTTATTTATTTTTTCCTAATGGTGTTCTACTAGGAACCTCATTTGATTTGACCTTTTCGTCACTCACAGTGTTGAGTAAAGGAACGTCTCTCTGCAGTAATGACATTGAATGCGGTAATGAAAACCGATTTGGCTTCATCACCAATTAGCATTTGTCAACAAGTCGATTTAAATCAATAATACCAGAGAGATCTACTTAAATCTAGTTGCTAATGGAATTTTCTTTAGTGTCAAGTCCATCTGGACATAAACGCAATGTGGAACCATAGCTGTTAATTCCGAGATCGATGCATGTACACTCTTGCTTGAATGTATTCATAGTTTTCATTTTTGACAGCTTTTAATATAATTTCCTTAGCAACAGCTGTGCACATTTGGTCAGATAAATAAGAGCTGTGCATGCAGTGAAATATATCTGTTTGAGAACACAGACTCATATCTAATACTGCAGTAATATACCAATATTATACTGATACAACACGAATATTACAGCTTTAACGGTACAAAATATACTTCACACTGTATGGATTTCATGCTTAGCATATGTAGAAATTGAAGCGAGGAGAAAAGTGTACATCATGCCAATCACTTTCTATAGCACCAATTTGATCGAGATATGACTCATGCTATTGGATCAGTTACAGCGAATATAATTGTGGGATTTAGAAGAGTATTTTTGCTTTGGTTTGCATTATTGGGATTATCTCCAGTGAATTATATTCTCTCACATATACTGTACATGTAGCAGCATTTAAAAAGCCATCTCGGGGTGCAGTTCCCTGGTAAATCCTACAACATTGCCTCTCCGACCCATCAGGGCTTGGACTCCACGTGAAAGTGTGATGTGGTATCTGCCACCAAGATGTTAGCAGACCGATCCTTTAAGTCCTGCAGGTTGTTAAGTGGGGCCTCCATGAACCGTGAATGACTGGCATAAAAAGGGTCTGCCACATTGTTTATGTAGACGGAACGTGCCAAAGTAACATGCAGATGAACGACAGGACCCAAAGCGTAAGGTTGCACAGAGCATTCGCTCCCAAAGTGCATCGGTGACCTTTTAGTGTGGGCGACCATGTTGCAGGTTGTCGCATCTTTCTACGGACCACTTTTCATCGGCACCTGTCATTTTGAGACAGGCTTTTAACTTTTCATCTAGTCATCACAAGTCACTTAGAGCCTAACACTGTACGTTTCCTCCTTCCAACTGATCAATTTTCAGGAACCTTGTTGTTTACTCGATGCTTAAATGATCCCACTCCTTTAACAGGTGCCACTGTAATGGCAATCTATGTTCTTCTATAGTTTTAACGTTATGGCTGATTGGTATATAATGTATGATTATGGGATGGAACGAACCCCTTATAATTTCAGAAATCTTGTTTCTTTTTCTCTGGCTTTTCCAAGGTTACCCATGGAGATAATACAATGATATGTGTGTGTGTAGTGGGGGAGGGGAAGGGGATGAGTCATTCCTGTGAGTCATGTACTGTGTGGACAGCAACAGCAGAAAGAAAGAGAACAAGTGTGTATGCATTGGCTGTGTATGTGTGCTTGTATGTGTGTGTGTGTGTGTGTGTGTGTGTGTGTGTGTGTGTGTGTGTGTGTGTTGTCAGAGACAATAAAAGGAGCTCAACATGCATTCTGCAAACCTCAGAGGCATTTTAGACAAATCAACACCACAAAATTTTAAGTGTTCAATAAACAGTGTGATTTTTTTTTATTTCTACACATCTGGATTTCTATAAACACTGCAGGTGTTAATTCACTGAAGTTTTTTTTTTTTTACTTTGAGTTTCTCCAGATATCCAGGCTCAGTATTCTCAAGAATATTCCACCTTGGTATAATATTCCAGGGCTTTGACTGGATTCCAAGATAAGCTGCCAGTAGCACAGTTGATGAGCCCAGGGGATTTTTTTTTGTTTTTGCAGCAATCACACTTTTTGGGGGGGATTTATTATCATTAAAACAAACAAACAACAAAGAAGAAGGCTATGCTTATGATCAGGGATTATAACCTTCATTGGCTTCTGCTTCACTTAAAATCATTCTGGATAAAAGTGTCTGCCAAATAAAAAATACAAAATTGCATTTTTTCCCCACATTCCACATCTCAATATATTCACTCAATAAAAAACAATATACTGATATTCATCATCATCATCATCATTCCAAGTCTTCACTTCAGAGGTATATGTCAAATGGATTTGTGGTTAATGGCAAATGAAAGCTAATAATAGATCTAAATTAACATCCAGATTCACAAAATCTGCTATGAGACAACGTCTTTAGTGACAAATGTTATCTGGAAGTCGCTTTATGTAAGTTTGACTTCCATTGATATCAGTCAACAGTCAAGAATCAATAGAGCTGATTTGGCTGCTTTCTAGGGGTGAGGAGGATACGGTATACTTTCACTCCCTGTCAATCATACTGACATAAGCCAATCCTCAACGTTATGTCATGTGTCTGGAAGAAGGCAGATAACACTATTTTCCAAAGGTGATACGTTGCCCATGAGGGCAGCACGAGCAGCTGTTTGAAAAATAAAGGAGGGATGATTTTATGTTCATCTTGGCAGATGCACATGTTTACTTTCACCCTCGCAGGTTAGAGCTGTAGCAAATGAATAGCTAGTTGGTACATAGTGATTGCTGAGTGTCCAAATGAGAGGGGAAAAAGGGGAAATATTAATATGCAAATACAACTGATCTGCAATGACCATTTGAACTAAACAGAACAGAGAATCTGTGAACAGTGAATTCTAAGCAGGATCTTTTTCAAGTTAAAATGCCTGTTGCTGTGGTTTTCCAAGAGATAGGTATGTATCTTACGTTTGTAATCAATCCTACCAGAATTCATTTATTCTTAGATCCAGAAACAATTTGTATGCCACTCTGGATAAGGGCATCTACTGTAAAAAAAAATCCTGTAAATGTATGGAAACCTTTCTATGGATGAAATAAAAAACAGCATATTTTCCATCCTATGTCAATCATACTGGCCTTAACCAACCTCGTCCTTTAGGTGCATCTTCACTGCTTTATTAAAAATAATGAAAGCATTCCATTAAGATGTCCAGTCATGTTCTCTTCTATTTTATTTCAATTTCTATTTCATTAGTGGGGAAAAAAATGTACACCTAATGTAAAATAAGGCAATTCAGCATAATCTCAGTGGTTGTGTGATGCATCTTCTAATTTCAGGGTAAAGTGAAAACTCCTCTGCACTTCAGCCATTCTTTGCTGTCATTTTTCCATTACTTGTACAGAACGTTGGTTAAAAAAACTATTCCAAACGATAAACAAATAAGAAGAAGCTACTTAATTCTTCAAGCCTTAAAAGATGCATTACATACCCCAGATAATAGATGTTAGGTTGCCCTCTTTTCAACACCATGTTATGGTAAATGCTTCAGCTATTTGGAGGAATGTGACTGATTCCATAACCAGCACAGTGTTTCACAACACAGTCACCAAAAGAGAATGTGTACCTGATGAAAGTGTGAACACATCCTCCAGAAATTCACAGGACGTCTAATGCTGCTATAAACCACAGTGAGATGTAAATGAAAGACCATCTTGCTATAGGAAATGGACGCAATTTTTTTTCCGTCCCTGTTGAAACGACAAGTAACAGGATGGTGGCAGCCAGGCAATTACACACGCACTGAATGTAGAGGAAAATCCAGACTGACCGCATGGGTAGCAGTTCACCACGCAGTACATATAATGACTCAGACCAGGCTAGTAATGCAACCAGAAAGTCAGTTCATATAAGCAAAAGATAAAATAAAATAAATAATAAAAAAAGACTGAAATAACATTTTCTACAAAAATCAACAAAGTTAACAAATTAACAACAAAAATTCTACAAGCATATTAAAAAAATTGATGTATAAAGTATATATATATATATATATATATATATATATATATATATATATATATATATATATATATATATATATATATAAAATGCCACACAGTAACTCACATGGCTTGGTTTTTGTGTACTGTTGTGCTGAGACACACCAGATTTGAATCAGCTGAAGAGATAAAAGGGATTTTGGCAGAGGTGTGAATCCCTCTCTGCCTGCTTCTGGCCCCCAGAGAACAGGTTAGGATGAAAGAATGACGCATTCGCTTGTAGCGTGAGCTTCCGCTTCGCATCTGTTGCACCCTCTGCCTCATTCAGCCTCCAACAATCGAATACTTCCTTGGGCTCGAGAGCATAGCTTCAGACGTGTGGGGCCTGTTTTTTTAGGGTTGGGTTTTTTTTGTTTTTTAATCTCCCTAATAATTTTACTAGCATCATAGTTTAATTGGAGGTATAACCGTACTAAAACAAAGTGATCGAGTTCATTTAGAGTAGCGGATTACTATTTTGCGCTTTTGCTAAATCAGTGACTCAGCCTAAAGGTTTACTTGTCACCCAGTGAGTCATTAGAAAAATCTCTTTTCTCCCTTCACAGTTTTTGGTCTGTCTGCCTAATGACATAAGCCGAGAACACCTACACCAGCCTGGGCCTGGCTCACTTCAGGAGGTAGAAGTGATGTGGGGATAAAAGCAGCTTTGGGGGGGAAAACAACTAAACAGGTTTTTTTATTTTATTTTATTATTATGAGTGCAATATGCTTGTAATTACAATCTGCATGACTGATATAAAGTCACAATTCATCCAGCAGTGATTTCTTACATTACGCTATTCACTGGGTTTTATAACAGGGTATTTTACGTCATTTCCTCGGCACATTTACATTAAAAATTTTACTTGGCGTCGCACTGAACTGAGTACCCTGACGCACAGTGCCAGAAGAGGAGGCGTTACTATCCGTGAACACCACAGTAGAGCGGAGCAGTGGCTCAGAATACTGATGACGGACTGATGGGGGAGGAGTAGCCGGAAGTTGCAGGTGAATCCTCAGCCCCCACATTTTCTCTCTCATTCTCTCTCTCTCTCTCTCTCTCTCTCTTTCTCTCTCTGTGTCTCTTTTTCTCTCTCTATCCCAATGTCTGTCACTGCTGCATGATGGACGACTGAACAGACTCCAGCTATGAGTACATGAGAGCATCAAAGAGCAAGTTGAAGTTGGAGGAGAAAAAAAAAAAAAAAACACTTTCAGATTCAGTAAAGAAAAGGGCTGCTGTTTAAGTAGGCCAGAGTTTGGGGGTGGTGAGAGAGTGAGTGTGTGTGTGTGTGAGTGAGTGAGTGAGTGTGTGAGCGGGGGATAAAACGAAAGGAGGAGGTAGGGTTCTGAGCATCCAATGACGTACAAGCATTTCATATTTAATTCACGAAGCAAATTACGCACTGCTCGAGATGGTGGGAATCAGTGGATACCTCTGGATGAGTAGGCTGGCGGTGATTGATTCAAAGTGCTCATTTCTTATTAATGGATCCCTCATTAGCTTGCGAAGCTTATACTGTGTAGGGATTCTGTCTTTTTTTTTTTTTTGGAAAATATTGATGAACTTCACAGTGTATGGAGGAGATGCTTTAAAGTATAAGACAGTAAAATAGTAAAAAAAAATTGCTGAGCAGAGCCGTGTTAGTTAAACATACGGCACATGTTCAAACATACAAGTGGTTTTGTGCGTGAATGCCTTATTAGGATCTGTCAGCACCCGTTTTAAATATATAAGTCATTTAAATTGTGTGATATGTAATATAATTGTAGTGTACACAACTCATGACACATTAAGCACATAGCACTTTGTCTTACAAACACACCGCATCTATAAACAACTGGTAATGAGTAGTCATCAGTAGTCATCATTTCTGATGGATCAAATTCACTGCGATTTACAGTAGACGGAATATGGTCATTTCACATAAATCGTATTCATTAAAGCAAATTTGATCATAAATGCATTACCTCATTAGCAACTGGAAGATCTATTGATTTTTTTTTTTACCACATAATATCAGTCTATTTTTTCTGACGAGGATATGGAGTGATCATCTTTAGAATTGCAGCAATGGGGTGTTTCTAGATCTCACAGTAATGTTATTTCAACTAATCCACCTTTCATACTTGAAACTTCCAAAAACATGCAGACACATTCACACCTGAAGGGCATTTATAGTAGTCAATACACCTACTTGTGTTTTTTTTATTTGTAACAATGAGAAGGAACTGGAGAACCTTGAGGTAACACACAAGACAACAAGGGGGCACATGTACACATTTACCACACAGACATCAATTTGAACTTGTGGACCATTGGGCTATAAGATATCAATATATGTTCTGCTGTTTTTAAGATCTATGCATTCCTTTTGTAATAACAGTCCTATAATAAGTGCCCTTCAGGACTTAAGAGATCATAAAAAGCAAAGAAATGAAATTGGAATCCATTTATGAAAAAATTTGCATTGTGTGAGAAGGAAGGTTTACGAATAAATTAGTATTAGCAAACAATAAGCGAGAAAATAGAGCTTGGGTTTGTCAATCTAATGTGTAACGCTGTCACTTTACATTTCATTGTTCACGCCAAAGTGATACACAATAACGAACGTTCAACAAACTTTTGAATTACTTTGGGGAAATCAGAGTTGTACAGTATATCCCAACTAAAGGACTTATGATTTCTCTTCGCTGCCCAAATGTTGCAGAAGTGATTATCAGCTGATAAATGATTTGTACTTACAGAAAAAACACTCCTGGGCACTTAAGCAATGACCTCCCATGGCCTACTCAGATTAATCATAGGTTTATAGACTCTTGGCAGTGTCAGCAAAAAATTAATTCTACAAATGTGTTATGTAACTAATATAAGGAGGCATTTGCTAATGTTTATAGAAGGAGTCTCCAGTTTTATTGCTTTGTAACACAGTATATTTTACTGGTAACTTGAACTTCAAGTCCATCTATCCCTGATTTTTTTTCATAATAGCATGCCTGATCATGCTCTAATACACAGATATTACAAATGAACTTTCACTGCAGAATGGGCAAAGGGCTAATCCCATTTGTAATATTTAATTAAATGTATTGGCCGGATATTGCATTAAAGATTCTTCTTAGTGTTGTTGAAAAAATAAAACAACCAAAAAAAACCCAATATGCATTCCTCATACAGGAAGCTCAAAACTAGAGTGGATTTTCTTTTCAGACTACCATTCATATGCAATTGCTCTTATTCGTGTAAAAAAAAAAAAGTCCAAGTGGGGTCACAAACAAACGTGAGCACTGACAGCGGCCATGTTCTAATCAGTGCGCATTGTGGTCACTACTGAAAGTACAGGTGATTCATCAAGGAGGAGGGGAGCCTGAACCACGGGGAGACAAATGGGAACATATCCAACCTAGTGTCAGGAAAGATGCGTGCGTGTGCGCGTGAGAGAGAGAGAGAGAGAGAGAGAGAGAGAGAGGGGGGGGGGGGGGGGGGGGGGGTGGTGGTGCGCGGGTGGCAGTGGGACTGAGAAGGAGTGGGCGGAAGTGACAGGAGAGGAGGGAGAATGTGAGAAAGTAAAAGAGATGCTGGCAACGCGAGCAGGAAGCCAATGAGCTGGAGAAGGTAGTGATTCATAACGAGTGAAACTGCCCAGCTACCGTAGACATTATAGCTCCTCTTTCTTTCTTTCTCCCTCTACCTCTCTTTTTCTCTGCACCAAATTCTTAGTTACACATGGAGGAATAAAATATGACAACTTGTTCCATTATTTCAGCAGTTTTGTATAAGAAAGATGGACATATAAATCTATCTATCTATCTATCTATCTATCTATCTATCTATCTATCTATCTATCTGTCTGTCTGTCTGTCTGTCTGTGTGTCTGTGTGTGTGTGTGTGTGTGTGTGTGTGTGTGTGTGTGTGTGTAGAGAGGAGAGAGAGCGCATCATTTTCTATATCTCTTCTATACATACACACACACACACACACACACACACACACACACACTTTAAGGCCAGCATATGTTCTGCGAATATGAGCTGGCTTTCGCGCCAAAAAACTCGGCTACAGCAGCCCCAAGGACGTTCGAGTTCCCCTCCATCAGAAGCCCTCACGTGTGTCGGTGGTGCTTCACACCCTGACGCTGTAGCCGTGAGTGCGCTTCGTGCGTCTGTCTGACCCCTCGCTCCATCCACGCGAAACCCTTGGCGTCCTCCTGTGGACTAAAATTCCACAGTGACGTCAGAGCACACGTAGAACGCTGGTGTCGCTCCTGTTTTTTCAATGAATGAGACCCCCCCTCCCTTCTCCTCCTCCTCCACTCCCTCCCGTCTCCATCACTAGTACTATGGTGAGTCTATAAAATGCGAGCGATGGGAGAACCCGCTCAAATCACGAGCATCTACCGAGGCACGCCGACGAGTGGATACAATCCAGCGTGTGAATTTCGCCTAGCAACGTTTCGACTTTGACACTGGCCACGCGGTGTGCCCGTCTGTAGGAAGAACAAAAAAAATGTAGATTGAGTAAATTTTAATAGCCTAGATACTTAAATGCGGAGCGCTGAAAGGTCGGGTCACGTTCACCAAAAGGTAGGTAACCTTTCCATTATAATCGTTTTATTTTATATTACAAATGCAGAACATCTCTATAATAAACTATGTCCATGTATAAATTGATATAGGAGAAATGTCATAAATGTGTATGCTTTAGATGGTTCCCCCCCCTCACACACAATAAATGTCTCAAAAACGAGTTCTGCTTTGTAAATTGCGGTGGCTGGAAGTTGCTGCAGTGTGACTCACTTTTGCGCACATGGGCTATGACAGATCAGAGATCAGGAGAGACAGACGTCTACCCAGTGCTGTGCTACCGTCTGAACTACTGTATTACAGAAGAATATCTAACATGTAAGCTAAAAAAAAGATATTTAAGCGTTCAAATAATAGACCACATTTTTTCACTGATACTGTGTATATATGAAAAATCGACTAATAATCTCAATACAAAAAAAGACAAGAAATGTGTGATAATTAATTAGAGTGATTAAATGCTTTTTTTTTTTTTTTTTTTTTTTTTTTAGATCGTGCTATTAATATATTACTCAATCAAAAAAAAAACTATGCACGGTACAATGTGCTTTCTGGTCTCGGATGAAGGGGTAAAGCTTAACTGCTCAGCTCCGGATCTTTCTATTCTCAGGATCAACGTCAAAGCCTATTTTTGGTAAAGGGTCTATTTTAGTGCTCTGCCGTAAGACCGGAAATCGTCCCGCTGTACTCGTTCAGTCTATATCCACATAGGCAGCATCTCACACAGTCCGTGTCGCTCATTATCTCAGGTTTTTTTTTTTTCCCCCGAAATTTCAATGTCGTGACGTACTGCGGATGAAGTCAGTCCTGCGTCATTCCTGCGCACATGCCGACGACTTCCAAGCTGCCCTTAAAGACACAGGGCTGCGTGCGTCCGCCCACCGCATTGCGACCCGCTGCAGAGCGTGGGGAAGGATGGAGGTGGGATGAGGCGGGTGATCTATGAGCACAGCCAATCCGAACTCCCCTCCTACACACTACGTGCTTTCCTAGAACCAACTAGAGCTCTCTAATCTCTGCCTGTGCAGCAGGGTATACTGCTGGCGCGGGCTAAAACCGGCTTCCCCATTGTCGTTTCCTTGCTGACATCACCAAGGGGGATTACCCTACTGCAGGGGTGTCCAAGTTTGATCCCTACGGATACAGGCAGAGTTGCCTCCATATTAGCATTCTATGCAAGCAAACGATAGATTTAGCTTGTCACTCTTTGTGCATGGCTGGAATGAAATGTTTACGAGTAACACCCAATAAGCCCTCCGATTCATCGTTTTGTGAGGGCACGAACTAGTCATCCTGAACAAGACCGTGCTGGGAATTACTAAAGCACGAGTCCAAGCGTATGAGGCCTGGCAGTGGACAGAAACACTTCCCCACGCGCTATACTGAGCATGAGCAGACGAGGCCACTGTCCATGGTGCTGAAACCTAATGACCCTAGACTTGATAAAGATCCAAAGGGCATCACGTTCAGTCACTCGCAATCCAAATTCGTTTTAATGAGCACTAAAAGAAGTTAGCACCATGGACAGCTACAGGCAGCACGTCTTGAACACTGATTATAGAAAACTGTACAAATATTATATTGACATAAGCACACTTACATTAAAAGAAGATTTTCTTTAGGCAACTTTTACTTTTGCTGGAAGTAGGATTTGTATTATCGATTAACTCATTTATTGAAAGCATTAGAAAAAAAACACCCCCCCCCCCAATTTTCTTAGCTTACAAAAGACGTTCTGTGTTTTTATTATTTGCAGGGGTTTAAGTCTACATACAGACAGATAAATTGAGGAGCGCTTCACAATTCTTTCTAAGAATGCACTTACTATGCAGCAGCAGGTGGCAGCCAATATATTAATGGTTTTAAAGGGTGTATGTTCATCAGCAAGTCTTTTCCTGCTATAAGTTCAACTTTCAGGTTTATTATAGGATGCTTGTCTATTCAACATGCATAACACAACATGCTCTATTTCCAACAATAAAAATCCCAGCAGTGAATAAGCCAACAATAAACTGCATCTGAATGACACACTACTGTGCCAATATCTTTCTTTTATTGTTCTGTAACACAAGATGTGGACAAGAATTGTTGTGGAATAATGCAGTTTTCCTACAGACAACACGTTTTACCAACTGTAATGGATTCCAAGGTCAGTGCATCAATACCTTGGCTCTAGACTGCTTACTGCTAAAAGTGCCTGAAAGTACAGTAACAGTCTACAGTCATGGCTACTGATGCCTGGCAACCCTCTACTGACTGAACGTGAGGACATCAGTAAGAAGATTCCATGATACCTTTCCTGTAAACCCTTCATCGACACACGTAGGAGGTGTCTTAACCGGCCAGCCAATCAGATCAGTGTATCCGCAGTTTCTGATGCGAATTCCATTTCTTCCCCTTGTTGTCTCCATGGTGACCGTGGCTTTAGATTGTTACTGTAGCAACGGCATTTCTGGTAACAGTCTACAGCCATGGTCGCTAGGTGGCATCTGTATGTACCAGGCAAATCAGATCTACATAACAACTGCTGGACAAGAATCAGTCACACCTTACCATTTATGTATTGTCTGTGTGTGAAAGATTTTGTTCAATCCTATTGTTCTGAATAAATAAATAAAGTGATTTGAGGAAATAAAGACAAGGTTTACTGGGTATTGCTTCAACACACTAATCCACCTAGCAACACAGTTTGCATCTGTGTGTGTGTGTGTGTGTGTGTGCGCGTGTGCATGTGTGAGAGAGCGAGAATTGGCAAGGGATTACAGTGACTGCAGATATTCATAGCCAGAGGTAAAAGCATATTGCTTGTATGACCATCAAATCACAGTTTTTTTAATTAAGGGGTTGAACTACTCACACAGCACATAAAATTATTAGCAAATAATCAGCATTGCAGAGATCTAGTGGTTTTATTATTTTTTTTAATGCAATCCAATATTTTCATATATTTAGGTTTTATTACTTTATTAATATTTTGGAATTACTTAAGTGGCATATAACAAAAGTAGTATTTCAGCTGTTTGAACATGTCAATATCTATAAGTAGAAGTATACGTAGACACAGAATTAGGGGTACATGCAATAGTACATTTTATAATATGAACAAAAATGTAAAAATTTGTAAGGCATATTATGCTCTGAAAGTATGCAATATTAAGTTATGAGCAGCACCAGAAAACCAGAAAAAAGTGAAAAGAGATTTCAGTGATATTAAGGGCATTACAAGAAATCAGTTATATTACAGTATATCAGATGGCTAGTCAAGTTTTGAAACTTATTAAACTAAATAATAATAATAATCTACATACATAATGAGTCATAACTTGCATTATTCAGTTGCTATATTACTTAGTAATACTCTTTTCAATATTAATTAACAGTCAGTTGGATTTTTTTTACTGCATGACATTATGTGTAATACAAACCTGAAACAATGCCACGTTTTACAGCCAAAAAAATAAAAGAATTCCTCAAAAAAGCTGTACTTCTATTTCATTTCTAACATCCAGCACAATACCGTACACAATACATCCTGCACAATACTTTTCCATGTGTTTGGCGTGTCATTAAGCCAGCAGCATTCAGTCATTTTCCCCAGAGAAAATATTTGCAAATTAGGCCTTAGAATATAATTTTACAAGTGATGAAAGAAAGCCGAAAGCTTTCATAATATGACAAGAGAAAGGTAAACGGAGAACAACTGTTGATCAGGTTTATTCTCTTTCATTATCCATCCCATAATAATAATACTGAGATGATCTCTTTATCTTCTCTATGTAATTGAGACCAAAGACACTGCCAAAAACATAGGCCAAAGCCGGTGTGTGAAAGTATGTTTGAAAATAAACACATTTTTAATAAATGGTTCTACTGCTAGATAGTGTGTAGAATTCAGACCATGAAATGGCCAAATGTAGTCTACTTTCCTCATTCCCAAGATGAGAGAATTGACTAAATCACAAAGATAACTTGGTCCTATTGAAATGTCTATAGTGTACGCAGTAAACACGAAAAATCTAAACTATATTGCAAGCTATTCTAATTGACAAAGCCCATTAGAGACGTAGTTAATAACGACATGCATGAGTCATCAGATTGGTGCATTTCCTATTTTCCTGTCTTTGGGGGAAAACATGGCGAGGGAAGCGGACACACAGAGAGATATCACTGAAGCATGAGTAAGCGTCAGAAGCACATGAGAGTGAAGCAGAGAGAGAGATAGAGAGAGAGAGAGATCAGCTCATCTTGCTTCAGTTTTTAGAGATTTAATGGCATTTTATTTATTTATTTATTTCTTGCAGGGGTGTTTTTGGCTTTCCAGCACAGGGCAGACTGACCTCCCACACACAATTAGTCATCCCATTTCACCACTTGATATTTCTCTCTTCTACTGTCAAAGCAGCTCATTTCAGCCCAACTTTCTCATTGCACTTCTGTCCACACCTCTCTCCCCCACAACTTCATTTCAGATTCATCTCACATTATCACTTACATCTTCCTCCAAATGGCTCACAAAATCCTATCGAGTCTGTTGGCTGTTGAATTTCACTTACACGAGCGGCATACAGTATTTATATACTCCTCATTTTCAACACCAGCCTCGTACCTGCACTCATTTTCCAGAGCACACGTTCTTGCAAAACCACACACTGCTTCTACACTGACAGCTGTTTTCTTCCGCTTCTGACAACAGGTTTTATTTATATAAAGGGCTTTTTGTAAGTGAAGGTTTCATACTCTGGACCTTAATATCCTTCATAATGATCCATAACACAAGCTTAGTGAAGACGGCAGCGAATCACATCCATCATGTTTGAAAAGCTGGATACAGGTGTATTGTAAAAAAAAAAAAAATCTTTATTTTTTTATTAGCTGTAGATCATAACACCTTTCAATCAAGTGTTTTCCAAAGCAGTAATGAGAGAAAAATAACGCAAGCTGCTGGAAATGGTGAAAAAACATTTTTAGAAGATAATTAAGCAGGCCAAATGAAATAAAACAAAGTAAAATCAATTAGGTCAAAGCTAATAAAATTGAATGAAAAAAATAAACCAAAATATCAAGACCGTTAAGAATGAAATACACTCATATAATGTACAAATATAGCAGAGTTACTGGATTACAGTTGGACTGTATATAACATGACAAATCTATGCAGCCCTAAATGCTGAGCAAAAGATTATCTACATGCCAAAGCCTTTCTATAAAAGTTATCTGATATAGTTTTCACACTGGAACAGTTCTTCTGGGTTTGAGCCTTTTTGTACTGATGGTGGAGTAAATGCACTGTCACAAAACTTGCACATTAAAGCCAGATTCTCATGAGTTGAAATGAAATGAAATATTTTGCTTGGTCTCATTTCAGGATTCAATTTCAAGCTCAGATTTTAGATACTGAGATATTAAGATTATTATTAAGCTTTTAATAGAGGTTCGTATTTAAACGGAAGTCCATACAAAAGTGTGTGCGGGTTCGTGTGAGCGTGTGTGCGAGAAATAAAACTGAGGAAATGACAGTGAAGCAAGGTGAGTCAGCGGGTTCCTGTCTCAGGAAGATAAACAATTTGCCAGGCTCTTCACTGGAGCGGCCACTCGAGCGGCTCCGGACAAATACAAAGCACGTGTGTGGGTATAAACCTGTCTATCTCTCTAGCCATCCATCCATCCATCCATCCATGTATGTATGTATGTTATAATCATATAAATATACTATCAGGAATACATATGCATATATTGTATGACTTTTTATTTTTTAATCCTTGCCTGTTGAAATATGAAATATAACATTTCCGATGATAAGGAAAGTTTCTAAGATTGTAGTGAGGCCTGTTATGTTGTAGGTTTAGAGACATTGACAGAATGACAGGAGGAGGAGCCGGAGACGGAGAGTTGAAGACGCTACAATTTATATTGGGAGTGACGATGATGGACAGGATTAGAAATGAGTTTATTAGAGGGACCGTGCAGGTCGGACGTTTTAGATGCTATGTGGGAGGACAGGCTGGTGTGAAACAGGTAGATGGAGACAAATGATGCTCCGTGGTGATTCCCTAACGGGAGCAACCCGAAAGAAGAAGCAGAATACTAAGGCACACCATTCATAATATTAATTTAGAAAGCATTAATACTCAATTATCTAACAACACGCTATTCATTAAGGTGACAATCCACAGACTTTAACAAGACATCCCTACTAAGTTCATCTGCACATCTTAAAGTCCTAATAAGGTAAAAACATTCTGTGACTTAAAATAATAAACACTGTGCACCAGCAGCTACTATTTTTATAGCTTCAGTCAAAGAGAGTGAGAGAAAGTAAGAGAGAGATTTCCCAGTTCATCTTGAAGCAATCACACACAGACACTTTAAGTTGCAAAAGTACACCGGGTTCCCCATTCCTCAAACCCACTGGAGCAGTATCATGAAAAAGCCATCAGGACCTCGCTGTGCTGAGCAGCATTGATAACTGGTGAGAACAAAACTCACATATAGCAGGCATAGAGCGCCATCTAGTGCAAATACAGCAAAACAACATGATAAAGTCCAAAGTAGCAGGCCGAGTATTGCAAAGTGTACCATAAAACATGCACAAGACAGTTTTTGACAAAATATGAGCTGTGACATCCTGTACAAATACATGTGGACCCGCCCCCCCCCCTTTTTTTTTGGAAAGAACAATTATATCAGTCACTACATGTTTAATTTTACTTTTACGTATACAGTGGGTTTCTCACTACATCTTGATATTTCTATACTTTATTTTTGTTCTATTATACTAATTAAAATCCCAAGCACCAAATATTTTTTCTTATTGCTCATTATTTTTGTCATTTTCTCCCCTATCAAAAAAAATGAATTGGTCTGTAAATAATAATAATAATAATACAGACCAATTCATATTTCACAAAGAAATTTGGATAATAGACAGATAATAGGCATTACATATGCAAATATTATTTATTGTTATATACTGATCATATACACTAATTATTGCACATTGAGATGCACTTCTGGTTGAATGAGAACTGTATTTGTGCAGTGACATGGATAAACAAATCTCATCAGCACAGTGGAATCACCTTCACACATTATACAGTTTATCTCAAAAACACTAAGTGCAAAAAATATGGTTGAATTGGTTATTGGATGTGATATTTGTGAATAGTGGTGTAATAGAAGAAACATGTAGAATTCGTGGTAGAAATAGTAGTTCATGTACTGACAGTAGTTGAAATTGAGGTACTGGGAGAGGTTGTGGATCACATTTCCTGCACAGCCTCCGATTCCACAGTGACCCCGATCAGAACAAAGCAGTTATTGTAGAAATGAAGTAACTGCATTGCCTAAACACATTTATATTGGTTTGACTGACTTATTGACTCCTACAATACACACTACATAGTACATGGAGTCGGTGGAGCTCAGTGGTTTAAGGCGTTGGGCTACTGCGGAAGGTCGGGGGTTTGAGCCCCTGTATCACCAAGCTGCCACCTCTGGGGACCTTGAGCAAGGTCCTTAACCCTCTGTGCTCTGGGGGCACCGTATCATGGCTGACCCTGTGCTCTGACCCCGGATTTCAAACAAGCTGGGATATGTGAAGAAACAATTGAATGTATATGTGACAAAGGCTCTTCTATTCTATTCCTCATTCACTGCACGGCACAGATTTAACGTCTTTCTCTTTCGCCTGCTTCCGTTAAAAGTTGCCACAGGGGTTGTGATCCGCATGTTTGGTTTGGCACATGCTTTACACTGGATGCCTTTCCTAAAACAAGCCTCCCGTACATCAGGGACCGGCACCAGGAATGCATTGGCTTGTGCAAACCAAATGGCTGGGTTTTTGGCAGACACCCTTATCCAGCGTGACTTCAGAGCCTTGCACAAGGGCTCACTAGTGGCAGTTTAGTGGTGCTGGGACCCGAAACTGAAGCCACCTGGTTCAGAGCCCAATTCCCCAACCACCAAGCTACAGTGCACAGATTTAACAAAGTGATTTTCAACTTGTGTCTTCTCCAAAAAGACGAGTAAAATTCGCGTAAAAGATCATTTCTGCAGTTCATTAGCAGGTTCAAAAGTGGACATGCACTGGTTTAGAGCTCTGTGCAGACGTGTTCCTTATGTTCATTTATGTTGTTTGATGTAGTACCTTGGTCTTGGGGAAAGTGTTTCATTTCACTGTATATGATATGAAGTGATAATAAAAACTACTTGGCAAGTTCACTTCTTACTTTTTAGAAACACAGCACAAGCCCAAAAACCAGAAATGATTCGGAAATGGAAGAGATTAAAGTGAAAGTGACAAGAACCACTTAGAAACACAAGAGAGACCAAAAAATATGTCCCCCCCCACCCCCCCTTAAAATGTGGATTAAAAGTCTACAATGAAAAAACAAAGCCCAAGCTAAGATTCCAGTTTTTTAAAAGATGTTGTCACACGAGTCCCCCCCCCCCCCCCCCCCCCCCCCCCCCCCCCCACCGCCTCACACACCCACTTCGACTGATGTACTATCAGCATTAATTACCAACAAAAAAGCACTCCTTATGCAAGAAGGTGAATGTGGTTAAAAAAAACACGGATGAGAGATACAAGACTTTACAAAACAAAGTTTTAATATCTATTGTTGTTGAATTATAATGCGACAAATTACAGGATTATGCGCAGGGAGGCTTATTCACTTTTTTTTTTTCATTTTTAAACCATACATAAAAAAACACATATGAATGAATGAGGGAATGAATGAATAACTGTAAAGCATGTTCTAAATGTTCAGGGTTCCTAGAGAAAGATTTGAAGAGATTTGTCAACTTTTGCACTAGGCTAAAAATGGCATCCCTTTCGGTGTTTCTGGGACAGGCTCCAGATTGGCCGTGACCCTGACCATGACAGAGTCGCTATTGGGTAAACGTTAAATAAATGTGGAAGACCTTCATGTAATGCTTAAGAGTCAGGTTTAATGGTAAGTGTATATATATATATATATATATATATATATATATATATATATATATATATATATATATATATATATATATATATATATATATATATAGTCTAGACATGGGCTCTAGACAGTAAATGCTGCATTCTGATGGTTTGATAATAGATGCTGTATTGTGTTGTGTTATTCTGCAGCTATGCTTACTCAGTAAAATGTTTGGCAGTTCAAATATTTCATTTGGCTTTGTGCATTAAAGACTGTGTTTGGTAAAACACATAATGCAACGTGTCCTGAGTTTGACATTTTCTGCAATTTGTTTCACAGAAGCATTGATGACAGAGCTAAAAGGGAAAAAGGGCTGTTGTTTTGCTCGGAGCGGCTCAATTTCGCTTTCAATCAAATGCATGAAGGTCAACAATGTAAAGTGTCTGGCAGGATCTTTCTAGGACAGAGACAAGATGATTGCATTTAACAAGCCACCCACATGCTGCAATATAAAACAAACAATATGCTCTCAGGGTCATTGCTATTTCTCTCTCTCTCTCTCTCTCTCTCTCTCTCTCTCTCTCTCTCTCTCTCTCATCTCGTCTCTCTCTTTCTCTCTATATATATACCCACAGAACAAGCTCCCCTCTCTCCTGCTATATTACGAGAGGGGCGGATTTGATGTACTGCTTTTTGTGCGCGCCAATATGCCCGCTGCTTTGACAACAGAGACGCACCCTGTCCTCTGATTGGCTGTCTCCTGCAGACGGTGAGGTGGTGCGCTGATTGGCTGCTGCTGTGCGAGTGCGCTGTTCATTCGCGCTGGCAGCCACAGGGGACAGTGCGCTCACAGTGTGTGTCTGCCTTCTGGAAGAGAGAAGCGAACACAACAGGAGGTGCTTACACTTTATTTTTATCTGCTCATTATGGATTTATGTGACGGCTGAAACATAACAGAGCAGACGATTACGCCGACATGCATTGTCCCATAATCGTATCTGTAAATATATGCAACCTGGTCCTACTGTGACAGGTAAACTAGTACCTTTGGAATAGGCTCAGTAAGAGATCATATAATAATACTAAAAGATATTTTAGAGTACATATCGCAAAATAGAACGGATCTTCATCCTGCTGTTTTTTCATTGAAGGTCTTTTATCCACATTCTGATCATTAGCATTTTTATAATATCCTACAACTGATTTGAACTCGGAGAGAATAAAGTGCAGGGCTGGGTCCCTATACGAGAATGTCAAGTATGGCTTCTGGTATGCAATATTGTTGTTAGAAAAGCACTCGCAGCAATGCACAAAATGATGCATAACATTTGATATCAATGTCAGCATTTCTGAACCTCTGCCCTGCACAGCTGGACGCTCTCCATACACTCGTTACACTCACTCCAGCTCATTAAGATGTTAACAGTGAGACGGTAACAGTTGGATCAGGAATGGAAGGAGTACGGAAAACCTCAAACTGTGCCAGGGAGTCAAGACTCACTCATCTCTGTGATTGTTAAATCTTATTTCACCTCAGTCTTGTCTCCAGTTGAGGCCATGACTCAGCAAATGCCATATTCATTTCTTTGTCCGGTGTTATCTCAACTCCGTCTAACTACACAACCTCTCTATCAATCATTCTAAACAAATGCCACTCTCAAACCAAAAACATCCATACCTGCTGTCTGCGTGGGGGCCGCTGTGGGAGGTTGTCTGGATGATTTGGGGTCCAAGGGCCCAGGCTCTGATTAGAGTAAAAGTCCATTGGATACACGTCCTGCCAACCTGCCTGCTGCAGAGCTACAGCTGCCTAAAGAGTAAATCCAAAGCAAGAGCGAGCCTATTAATCATTTATAAAAAAGAAATCTCCCGACTGCTCCAGTTTTACTTGCTTCTTGGATGACATTTTATTTTAAAATAGTCGATATTAAACACACCATGTGTCTATTATTATCAAAACGATATTCCGCTCGCCCGTTGCCGATTAATAATACTAAAGCTGGGAAAACTGCACCAGCAAATACGCAGTCAAATCCCATAAAGCTCCAACTGGGATTTATGAAGCAGTTAAAGCTGCCCTGATCGAACGCCGCATGTTTTATTGGTGCCTTTATTGTTATTTCAAAGCATCTATTTGCAGTTTCAGTGCTCAAAATGGATCTGCCAGTTGCTGTGACTCATGATTGGGGATTTAGATGCAAGCCAAGAGCGTTCATAGATTCTTCCAACACTAAAATCAGAGAGAAGAAAGCCCCTAAGAGTAGTTTCAACACCACAGAAAAAAAAAAGAAAGAAAGAAAAGAAAATCAATACGTGTTTTTCTGGGCTCGTGGGCCTGTCAGCCTACCTCACGGATGAAATATTCTCACACGCACTGCTCTAATAGCACAGAAAGGATGCCACTTTCTGGTTATGAACTGTTGTCCTGAGGACTCTTACATTATTGCCACACAAAAGCAAATTCTACTCGATAAATCGGAGCGCACGCAGAAGGCATTCATCAATCCTTAACGTGATATTCGTTCCTCCGCAACCGCTCAAAATAAGGGCACATTCAAACGCGCCGTTATACTCTGTAATGGAAGTTTTAAATCCTCGTGCCGAGTCTGTTAACGGAGACGTGTCTCGCGGCTACAAATAATAAATCAGGATTTGATGGATTCTTCTCATCGTCTCTCCCCAGTAAAACAAACACTATACTACGGGCATTCAGCCCTATCCATCGTCTCGCTTTGAGCTCTTGATAAACCCAGCCGTGCTATGTTTTCTTCTGCTATTTATTTATTTATTTTTAACTATATTTATCATTTTCATACTCTCCATTTGTACCATTGTCCATGGCTTCCTGCGTTAGTTGTACTTGCTAATCCCTATGCTGACAACTGTGTCTTATTGACTATAAATATAACATGAGATGCACTGAAAATAACCACTGGCTCACTTGTCTCTCTCTCTCTCACACTCTCTCACACTCTCTCTCTTCCATCTGCTTCCTATTGCAATAGCAAACACAGACACATGGGAGGAATAAAATAAAAAAGAGCAAAACCACTAAGATGCAGGGCTGGAGTAGAGCAACACTTGTGTTATGTACTGCATTGTTTGTGCTCTGAATGTAACATAAACCAGGCTGTCACAGGATATTCACAGGAGGTTCAACATTTTTGGGCGTTTGTGTTTAAATCGCTTCCTGACCATATTCTATACCATGTGCACATCGTGTCCACTGTGCACATGTTTGATGGAAAAAAGAAAGAAAAAAAAAGAAGAGAAAATGGGAGGAAGAGCTTTGTTGTAGAACAAATCCGTGTCAGAGTCACATGACCATAGAAGAGCTGAAGACACGGGATAGGGGTTGAACAATATTCCAGACACCAGCTGAAATCTGCAAAGTGACAAGCCTTTATTGAAGCTGGATCTGTAAAACACTTGCCGCAGGGTGAGTCTCGTGGCAGCCAGGGCCAGCTTTGTCATGGAATAAATCACGATGTACTAGTGCATTTATCACATCTGATTAAAATGAGAGACAGGAGGAAAGCAAGTGAATATATATATCCGATGGTAAGTGAAAAAGCAAGAGTACAAGCAGCTGGCCAGCGAGAGGCGCCATGGTACCATAACCAAGTACAGAATTCTTTTCATCTCTTGAACACCTTGCCCTGCTTTCCAGCTACCCAACAAGATATATGAAAGATAGATCAATAGATATGCGATTGTAAACATACTTTTACTCTTACGAGTCCAGAAATTAGATTTGCTTTACTTAAGAACATCCTTTTCCTTTTTTCCCCCCCAACAAAATAGACCCATTGTCTATTAAATAAAGCAAAACATTAAGACGATTTTAGATGAAGCATGGATGGTGAAAATCCAATATTATCAGCCACAATATGAAAAATATAAATATTAAAAAATACAAAGGATCAGCTCAGTATACAGCTGCTACATATGCTCAGTATATGACATTGGAGAACATCTGTAGTGAATTACATAGGCTTGATTGATCACTCATTGAGATTTATGAATTACAGAGTTTTGTCTCTTTCATTCATTTTATTTTAACACAGAATTAAACCTGCTTTCACTGAGATTTAAAGTTATGGCACCCTCGACTATCCCTGCAGCGTTTCTATTGGGTGACAATCTCGCTGTACCTTGTGATCAATAGGAGCTGCATTAAATGCGTAAGTGCTAACAGTACCATGCGCTTACATTTGAAAAATATACTGAAGCCTCATTTTTGCGCCAGGCTAGAAAACGTATGCAGCGCATCAGTTTTGAGAAATATTTCAATAAACAATTAGGTAGTTATATAACTGGCACTCTGTAAACACCTCACACCCAAAATAAAGGCCTGGTGTTTTTTTTGTCTTAAATCCAATAGGTTATTTGTGATAAATAAGGGTCACGCTCAATGCGACTCATTCCTAGAATCCTTAACTAAAGAACTGACAGCCAGACACTGGCATGATTTTTAATCACAGGCCATTCATGCATGTAAGCTAACAAGGCAATTCAATTTGCCTTGAAAGTGAAATTCGGACTCATTCGAGTCATAAACAAGTTCGGAGGTGCTGTGCGGAGTGAGGTCCAGGTGGCACATGTAATGAGATCTCCTCTCTTGGCTTTAATAGTGAAAGGTGGTGAATGTATGATGCGTGTACCTCATACGGAGACAGCAGGGGCTTGGAGAATGCAGTACCCCAATCGATTGACAGACGAGGACATGCAATCTGAACCCATCTGCAAATAGAAACAGAGTGTGAAGGCGAATGAACAGGATTCAAATGGGAGGGTACAACTCGATGCTCTGGTGTAAAAAGTACTGCGTTGGTGTGCGCCTCAGAATCCCCTGCAGTAAATATGAAAGTACATTTGCACAACCCTAAGGAGCAGAGATGTTTGCTTTGAGCTGTTGCGTCTTTATTAGGAAGTACAAAGGGACGTAACATGCGAAACAGAGAGGGGGGGAAAGGGGAAAGGCGCTAAGAGGAAAGGTGAGCCAGAGTAAATATTCTAGCACAATCTTGTCTATACAGAGCTAGAGCACACTGTAAGAGAGAAGCCGAGGAGGAAGAAATCAGGAAAATGAACAACGGGCAAGGGGCATGAAAGGAAAAGAGCTGGTGAGGGAGCAGTCATATCGATCAGTGGTTCTCAAAGTGAAGTCCAGGGACCCTTAGAGGTTTGTGATGCATAGCCTGGGGATCTGTTTGCTTTAGAAAATGTTGCCAAAGAAGTGAATTCACCACAACAGTTACAATTACAAATATACATTCGTTATCTTCCATAGTTAAAAGCAAGTTTGACAAAATATCAAAGTGGTTTTAATCCAAATACAGACAAAGCTTATAAATAAATTCAGCATAGAAAACCTGCATGTATAATATATAATCAAATTATCATTGGTTAGAATTGGCTAAGCAGCATAATATCTAATTTAATTAATAATGTGCCCTGAAGAATGAAAGAGGTCTAATATACAAGTGTAAAGAGTGCTACTATACAATCATTGGCCACTATAAAATTATGACCTTCAGGCAAAAATCCAGTCAATCAATCAAATAAATATCATATTAATAAGATACAGGTCAAGGGGCACGGTGGCTTTGTGGTTAGAACGTTCGACTCACACCGCCAGGGTCCGGGTTCGATTCCCGTCTCGGCCATGTGTGTGTGGAGTTTGCATGTTCTCCCTGTGCCTCAGGGGGTTTTTCTCCGGGGTCTCCGGTTTCCCCCCGGTCCAAAAACATGCACGGTAGATTGATTAGCACCTTGGAAAATTGTCCCTAGTGTATGAATGTGTGTGTGAATGTGAGAGTGTGTGTCCTGCGATGGATTGGCATTCCATCCAGGGTGTATCCTGCCTTAATGCCCATAGACGCTGTAGTGCATTTGGATCGACACAATTTCTAAGTGATTCTAAATGACATTCCATAGTTTACGACTGTCACAACTGGCTCCAGTCGGGCTGGGCCAGTCACAGATAAGCTCCATCTTATCTGCACTTCCTGGCCCATCACCTTTGACTTCTGCCTCCCAAATACTCAGTTTACGACTGTCATTTAAATCCCAAACAAACCCCCATTGTCACACACACACACACACACAGAATCGAGAAAGAGCTATCAATCTGTCACACACACACACACACACACACACACACACACACACACACACACACACACACCACACACACACACACACACACACACACACACACACACACACACACACACACACACACACACACACACACACACACACACACACACACACACACACACACACACACACACACACACACACACTTGCCTATATGTGTAATGTATGTATGAGTTTCTATTTTATCATGCTGAAACTCATAATCTGTGTGTTAACTTGAACAATGTTTTATGAAATTATCATCATTATTCTTATTGTTCTATAAAACTTCAGTTATAAAACAATGCTGTTTTAATAATTAATAGTGATTAAACAATAGGGTTCATCAAAATAATGATTATATTTCTAGAACATTGTTATTATCCCTTCATATTAATCATGTAGTGATGACATGTATTAGTATTAAGGCTGATCAGTTCGTGCATCCTTCCATTCTCTTTCATTCTTTCCATTTTCAAATGATCTTCAAATGATCTCTTTCTTTCATTGCATATCAACCAATGTTTGTAAGTTAGAAGTACTTATATATAATTATCTGGTTGTTACAATGTCTACTTGGCCGTTCTTGGTATCTAATTGATCCATTCGTCATTTCCCACACCATGATGAAGATGATGTAATTGTAAGAGGTTTCAATTCATTAATTCATATTTCAAGTAAATAACTTGATTAACTTTTGGAACCATTCCCCAATATGCAAATGAGCTTGGGCATAGACAAAGAAATACCTTTCTGCTCAAGTTTCATGGCATGGCATTGGTTAGTTTCCAAAAGTTGGGCGTGACCCCAGGCCCATAAATTCTGTCTACACTCTCCACAACGGGCAGAGAAGGAAGAAGGAAGAAGGAAGGAGGAGAGAAACCCACACGAACGGGAAGAAAGAACAAGCCGGAGGGGGGGGAGACCCCCCCCCACGGCGAGACAGCATGGGGAGAGAACAACCTGGGGGGACACCGGCGGAGGACAAAGAAACAGCAATTCCTGATCGTCATCTTCAGGACTTCATCTTCAACACCTCGAATCGTCCGGACTTTTGTTCAGCTTCAAACCCAATGCAAGTAACGCTGCTGATCAATTCAGCGTCTGTAAGTTAAGCCCCTTTTAATTAAGGTGAATTTGAATTCCTCTTTACGATTCTCATCGAGGTGTGATAAATTTGTTTCCTTTAACTCGCCGTCTATATCTCGTCTCTCTCTCTCTCGTCTGTCTCTCGTCTGTCTTTTCCTCTTTCTCTCTCTCTCACTTTCTTCCCCTCAGTACTATTGTATATAGATGTTTGTCATAGATTAGTGTGTCATGTGCCGTCTATTAAATGTTGTATATACACAAGTGATTGTCTTTGTGTTGTGCCTCACAATTACAAGTCAATGAATCTTTGATCTTGCTACCTTGCTCAATTACAACTTGTATTATATTAGAATAGTTATTTTCTAGGCCAGGAATATAACTTTTCTTGGGATTAATGAATAATTATATTGTCTGCTCGCCGGACGAACAGATCAAATAATTAAGCTATTGATTCCTTTAATATTCCAATCTAACATTCAATAGTCATAATTAATTATAAACCATTATAATTAATATGAGTATTTGGATGTACATGTTGTAAATTCAACTTAAATTGTCGGTTACCGACTGGTGGAGAAACATTTGGTTAATTACCCCTTAATATTAAACATTATATTGGTGGATAATAGCGGGCACCTTGCTCGTTCATTTTCCCCAATATTAAAATGTTACAGATGATGATGTTGGAATGCAGTATTCATTACAGTTATTGGTGAAGATATGCATTCATGAATTTCGTTACAACGCCTAAGATAGGCACAGACTCCCCGTGACCCAAGGGAAGATCGGATAAAGCGGTATAAGATGAATGAATGAATGAAGATACAGGTTAATAGTTTCAGTTCAAGTCAGCATCAAACATCAAGTGTGATATCAGTGACTTCAAACAGAGTAGAGTGGGGTGAAAAAAAGAAAAGGAAGGAGAGAAGAAAAAAAAAAAAACAAACAAAAAAAAAAACACCAAAGAGGCAGTTCCGTGGGCAGAAATACCTTCCTGATGAGAAGGGTCAGAGGAAAATGCTTGAACTGGTTCAAAATAAAAGTAATGCATCTCAGAAGTCATAAGTCAAATCTTCAGACATTGGGGCTAGAAGAGCAGAAGGCCATGGCCAGTTTCACTCCTGTCAGCCAAGAACAGGAATCTGTGGCTACATTTGGCAAAGACTCACTGAAATGCGAGAGTTAAAGAGAAATCTCACTTGGCCTTTTTCCAATCTTCAACTTCACTCACTCACTGTCAGTAAAAGCTAAATCCTGAGCGGTGCTGTGGTGGATCTGGAGCCAATCCAACTAATACTGTCCGTTAGGGCTGCACGATATATCGAAAAAAATATTATTGCGATAATAGTATATAAGATATTTAGTTGCGTTATTATTTTGCGTTGCATGCTTAGGTTGTCCAAATCTGACCAATCAAATGGGACCTTACTATCTTTACACCCACCTCCCAAGAAGGCGATATTATACTATTGGCTGCCGTTGTCATGTTTATCCTGCAAAGCCACGCACGCCTCCCCATTCAACAACGTGTTTGTTTGAGGTGCTGGAATAAATGAGTCATATTCCATGTGTGTAGTTGTACCTTTACTCAGTCCCTTTAGTTGCCACAAACTTTAGACAGATTGTACAGTGGGCGTTTGGCTTGTTGAAGGTCTGAAGTTGCAAACCCATAAAATGAAACCGCACCCCGCGCTGTCAAACCAAGGTGAAAACGTAAAATCGATTTTCGTTTTTCAACATCGTCATGAAGCATAATAAAGATGATTAATCTCCGAAGCTCTACCCTTAACTGTTTATTTCAGTATCATAATTACATATATAACAGTCTTGGGTTTTTTATTTTTTTTTAATTCTAAATAAAAATATTGCAAACAATGTCATTATCGCAATATTCAACAACAATATTTTTCCAACATCGTGCAGCCCTACTGTCCGTCATGTGATAAAACACCCTGAATGGGATGCCACTGCTAGCCACACACACATATATATGCACCTTGAAGCCATTCATTTATGCAATGGCACTTATTAGCCTGCTTCTGCAAGGTGGAAACCCACCAGTCCAAAAGCATTAAACCAAAACCAAACTGGCCACACGCAGGGAAAACAATCATCTCTGAAAGAAAAGCGTTTTTTTTCTGCATTACACAACGTCACCTGGAGGCGTTCAAAAGTTCAAGTTGTGAAATGTAGGCAAGTTGACTTCTTTCTATCCTTTCTCTCCCACACTTGCTTTTAGTCTTATATAGTTTTGATCTGAACCGCAGAATTGATAAGGGGGCTTCAACCAAAAAAAAAAAACACACTCCCTCGACCTGCTTCCACCTTTTTTCAATCGACTATCTAACCGCTTATCGATCGCAAAACAAACCAAAAGCCTCCTCTGCAGTAGCATATCCCCCTCCCGTCAGAAAAACGGATAAGGCGAGCTGAAAGTCTCGGAACCGCCATCGTTATTCACTTTGGAAGACTAACACATACCGAAACTGGGCTCTGAGCCTTTTTCATTGTTACACCGTGAGAGCGTCTCCAGTGGAGGCCACTGTAAGCTGGAAGGGAGGATTTGAAAGTGAAGGTGTGTGGGTGTACATGGCTCAGGATCCCACAAGCCCGCAGGCTTAGAAGAAACGGAGGAGGAGAAGGAGGAGGTGGAGGACGATGGGGGGAGGAAGGCTACCTCCATGTGGATTGAAGCAGGCTACTTGGAGCACCAGCAACAACAACAACAAAAAAAAGAAAGAAGTGTGAACAATGTTAAGTGCTAATATTAGCTTGGTCTGTATGAGGTGCTGTAAACAAGAGTGCTGAAATTTACCACGGTAATTAATTTTCAGGCGCAGCATCAGCTGTCCCTTTGCCCGCAGGCGGCAAAGGCGTGTAGGAGAACACACACGCACAGACACACACACACTGCTTCAAGCTGTAGGAGATATGCAGGCGCAATAGTACACGCCTTTCAACACCAAATGCTGAGCTGATGACAGGTCAGAGCATCGCAATGACGCCTCGGTTTGGCTCTCAGTGAATATGGCCATGATGAGAGGCCTCTTCAGCTCATCATTACACCCACAACCACAATGAGAAACGGGCGCTTGGATGAAAGAGTGTAATGGAGGGAGGGCTGTGTGTGAGTAGCGGAGAGAGATGTGATTATGCGCCGAAACGGGGAGGGCTTCCCTGCACTAGGAAGGCCTGCAAACTTGCCTCGCTCCTCACTTTTCCTAGGAATAATACATTTTAATTAGCCACTTCACCCTGTGCTCAGAGTTTCACTTGCAGAGCTGCAGTAAATGGGCAGGTCGTACATCAGAGCAGGTGAATAAGAACTTCACATGAGTCTGATTTATGCTAACATGCAAATCTGAAGTGCGATGCATTTGAACGAATCACGAATCGCACATCTAAAAAAGGGCCTTATGTAAATATCCAAAAATCGTAGGAATAATTGGCATTATTGCTTTCTCTGTAATGTTTTACAATGAAATCTTAGGTGCAATTAACATAGCCACGGGGGAGTGCGACTCACCGCATGAAAGCGTTATGATTAAAAAGTATTTGCTAACGTTGCAAGTATGTGATCACATGGGCCGTTTTACGGACTTCACCTCAATCTCTATTCTTTCTCTCGCACAGTCTGTTACTGTTTAGAATCCATACCCGAGGGCACGGATCAGACTCTGCTCCCGTGGAGATTATGCTATTCAGCCTTCTGTAGGCGAGTCAACCGGTTAACTCCCAGGCAGCGCCGCGTTATCGTTGAAAAAAGAAGCTAAAACCAGAAGCCATGCAACACACAGAATGATGTGCTGCTGCAGATGCTGATGCTGGTGGCACTTGGCAGGGAAAAGACTGAAAGAAGGCTTCTCTCAGTTATTGCCCTGCTTGGATTATGTAGCAGCGCCGTTGCCGGGGGCGTAACTTTGTTACGGCGTCCTCGTATCCTTCATCTGTGCATGTGGCGTTCAGATCAGGCTCATCAAAAAAAAAAAAAAAAAAAAAAAAAAAAAACATGTCAAACTATTACAGTTCACTGAAGGTGCTTTTCAGGGCTGCAGAGCACATCACATGCAACACCGATATGTTGTGCACTGGAAGGAAAACAAATCTGATGTGTGTTGTCCGAGCTGACTAAATGAATAACAGTGTGTGTGTGTGTGTGTGTGTGTGCGCTAAGACGCAATAAACACGACATAGCCGATCGCAATAACACAAGCTGCTAAAGAGAAAAAACTCCAGGGTTGGTAGTAATTAAAGTGACATCTTAAATGGCAGCCACAGTACCCTCTAGGTAAAAGAACAATGGTTAGTTATGAAAGAAAGTTTCCATGCCATCACAAGTGTTATCTTCTGTTGCTGTCAAACTAAAGCTCTCCTCCATTCTTTCCGTGCTTGCAAGTCCCTAGGGGGCACTGAACCTGAGATTAATGCACCCCGTGTTTTGGAGAAGGCTGCAATCGTTTGAAGAGTGATGAGCTGATTTTTAATTGTGTAAAAAGTAAGAACGTGACTCTGCATGAAGATGGCAGGAGACTCACGTGTCGACATCTGCCATCAATGACAGCTTGCTCGGGAAGATCTCCGAAAGAAGAACCCTGGTGAATGACCTGCCGAGTGCCTTCAGCTTCTCTTCTAAATGCTAGACAGAGAAAATGATAGAAAGAGAGAAATGGGTGTTGGGGAGGGGAGGGGATGATTGGGCATGAGAAAGAGAGAAAAATACAGATGGAATGTGGGGTTAATACAGGTGGAAAAAAGAAATAAGACTATAAATTTATTCATCACAGCAAAATACCAGATGACCTGAGGCTGTCTAGCTTTCCATACAAAAAAACGACCACAGTGCTACTTTGGCCAGAACTTATCCTGCTGCCAGACATCAAACATCTCAAACGAGACAAGAAAATCAAAAACAGACATGTGTACGGAAGCTTATTTAAACTTAAGAGTTAGGCCGTTCCATACTCTGCTACAGTACAGACATAAATGACAAATGTATTAATCGTTATTACCTTATAGCTAGTTACAATTCGAGTTTTTCATATCGTCACTACGCAAATATTGATTAGCCATTAATATTGTTCACTGCTTGGTGTAAAAGTGTTACAACATATGCATAGCAATGTCATTTTACGTAAAAGGTAATCCCAATACTATGCATGCACAAGCGCGCCTATGACTTCTCTTGCTCACCCATCGTCTTTACTACAATATCCTTCATGCAAGCAATATGAATACACAACTCTTAAGCTGGAGAACATTACACACAGCCCCAAACCCTTTGGGCTATACATATTTCTAGTGGAAAAACATCGCAAGAGTGAACATTAGCTGTTAACAGCTTTAAAGCCCAAAGGCTCAACAAACAACAAATAAATACATTTAGTATAGTTCACTCTCTTCTTCACCGAGTAAATGAACGGATTATAGCAGGTGGGGTTTAGTGCAAACACATCTTCATTTACATTAGCATGAAAGCAATGAGTGATATGTACTTAGAACACCGACTTGTTCCAGAGGTAGCGAGTCCCCTCACCTGCTGGCTCACATTGTTGCTGCCAGACTGCTTTCTGATCCAGGGAAATCTGCCAAAACTCCTGTATCTGTCTTATATTTCCTTCCAACTAAATTTGGCACGGATTCGAAATTACTGTTACTGACTTATAAATCATTGAAGGCCTGGCTCCATATTATCTATCCTACTTGTTGAGCACACAATTTACACTCTTTTGGCCCTGGCTTGTTCGTTATTCCAAGAATTAGGGTAAAATATTTAGAGAATTGGTTAGGGTCGTTTGTTTTGTTTATTTATTTATTTACTAGTTGATTTGCTGGCTTGTTGAATGGTTGCTACTGCCATAGATTCACCTTTCAAACCCAGAGTAGTCATACAATGCAGAGATTGTATGTGTGTGTGTGTGTGTGTGTGTGTGTGTGTATTTTTACATTTACAGCATTTGGCAGAGGTCCTCATCCCGAGCGACTTACAACTGAGGGTTAAGGGCCTTGCACAAGGGCCCACTACTGGCATCTTGGTAGTGGTGGTGGTATTTGAACCTGCGATCTTCTGGTCCAAAGGCCAATGCCTTAACCACTGAGCTACCATATATATTTGGGGTCATATATATCATATATTATATATTTCTTATATATCGCTTTGGTATCTTTCCATTGTAAATCATTTGTATACAGCTTTATGATTTCTTCATGACGTTATTGTTGAAAAAAAGTTGAAAGTGTTTTTTTTTATCTTATTTTCTAGTTTTATACATGTATTTGTAAAGGTCAGGTTACCTTATGTTCACTACCTACATTAGTGCAGGTAGTAATATAATTTTCACACAGAATTTTTTTTATTGTTCCATTTATTGATTATTTAAATTCTTTCTAAATAATACTGTTTACAACTTAAGTGCAACATCGCCGTTGGCAGTAAATAAATTACGAACAAGCTAATTATACATGTATGCCTAGAAATCGTTTTTAGAACTGATTTCGCTCATAATAATAATTCAAATGTGAGCTAACTTGGCTAACATCAGCTACATAACTATCTATTTAAATAAAGATAGATATGAAATAGATATCTTTAAAAACTGTGTCAGGTTCGTTCATGTAAGGCACCGATGCAACATTTACAGTTAAGATTGTAAATATTAGCAATTTCCTATAATGTGTTATCTGAATATTTTTTTCACTTTGATATCTTAAGTTTTTTTTAATTTTATTTTTAGTTTTACTCTTTCATGAAGCGTCGGTGAATCAGTTGCAATAATAAAAAAGAGCTGCATATTTCTAAATCTATGTAATCACCACCAGTTCCAATTTTTCAAGCTCAACTCTTTTTCACATGTGACAGTTTGACAGCTAAAGGCTGACAGTAACTAATGCCTTACTCTCTCAGACACAAACAGACAACGGCTACAGTTCTATTCCATCAGAATGTCTATTTGTCTGAGATTGGTATTCGTATAGATCTCATTTGGGAGACACAGTGTTATGAGAGTCAGAGGGAGATTCATGTTGGCTTAAAAATCTCATTTGACAGCAAAATGGGAGATGTTGGAAAGATCCTTGAGTCGTCTCTCTCCCGCGCTCTCTCTTTCTCTCCCTTCGCCTATGCATACCAATTAAGACAGAATCAGTCAAAACAAAGTCAAACACAATACATGAGAGAAAAACAAAAATGAGGAGATCAAAGAAAGCAATGGGGTGTTGAAAAAGACCCCTCCCAATCCGGAGTCCTGATTAAGACCCCATGCACATTCCATTACAGCACAGGGAACACAACGTGGAGATTTGCTGGGCGTTATCTGTATTGACTTTTAAATATTTATTAAATGGTATTCTGAGATTCGACAATATATGCAGTCCGTTTGAAAACAGCCGAGGTAATGTTAAAAACATTTGGGTATTCAAATGAACGGATGGTAAATTAGCGCTTGCTTTTGTCCGAGACCATCTAGAACATTATACCTTTAGTTCGAACCTAGCCATTTTTCAAAAGCCATTATTTCTTGTCGCCCAGATGCGGCCTCAGAGATTGACTGTTTAAACAATTCAAAGCTCAGTATGTCTACCGCGAGTTTGAGCGCCGTGTTTTGTCTGCGAGGAATCAAATGTTGTTTAAACATATAAACCAACATGAAGGGAGAAAAACAAACCGGAAACAAAAAACAAGAGTTGAAAGCAAACAGAGGTATTGAAGAAGCATCATGCCTAGCAAACATAATTTAGAATGTCCTAAGAAAAAAAAAAAAAAAAAAGAGAGAGAGAGAGAGAAACTACTGGTGGGCTGACAGACAGGTGATGACAGAAATACTGTCAAGTGATGTGAAGAAAAATGCCGAAAGAACAATCAGGAACATCACCGACCACCAAAACTATCCATGAGGAATTGGCAGACATTTTACAATCTACAGTTTAAAAGGGGACGACAGAAGGAGGGTCAAAAGCACACAATGAAAAGCCCTCATCAGCAAACAAAACGAATGAGCCGTAACGACCGAAGGGGGAAAAAATGAGCCGTACAATTCCTGGAATACCAGGATACCTTCTACTAAAAACGAGGAGAAAGAAAAGGTATCCTCAGCATCCCAAGTTGATCAGTCAAGCATAGCCCTGACAAATTTTTACTGTTGATAATAATTTACTGATTATATAATGATAATAATGGTTATAAAAGCAACATGAATTCAGTAACCTTCATGAGGATTCGACCTACAAATTAAAAGCTTAAGGAAGATTAAGCAGCAAGTGATCCTAAACATTAACCCTAGGACTTTAGACTGGCCAAATAAATACAAGATCTTAAGCAACATGTGAACGCATTCAACTTGCTGAGGAAAAGCATGAACACTGAATGAGGATGTGGCATAAGCCAGAGCAAATAAAACAAGCATGGAATGCAACTCTTTGGTGACGTAAGTGGATCACTACATTTTTATTTAAGCAATGGAGATGCAACCAAATATAAGTGTTAAGACCTTTTTTAAAAAAAAAAACTTTTATATCTGTGGTACAATCGAGGAGGGATGTTGGTCTCATTCGCAGTCATAATACAGACAATTATACTAGCGATTGGACTAGTACATCAACACAGAAAACACCAAATAATAACTCCCTAAACTGCTATGGGAACCTTTCAAATGATCATAACAGGTAGCATTACAAGGACATGGGAAAATTAAGGTCTGTCTAAAATGCACATTTTTTTAAGGACTAAATTTTGTATAAAACCCCTGCAGAAACCCTGGACTATTATTCTATTCTGGACTATTACACTCTATTCTAGTAATTGTGCTCACTTAAAAAGTGGGCAAAATAAAAGCTGAACTCTTATATTTAACCTTTGATCTCCAGATCTTCAAATACTTTGAAGGGACTTTAATTTTCATCAACGTTTCAGTTCTCACCTCTATGATTTTGGGGTTGCCTTGGCGACCAAGCGTGCCCAGAATCAGACCCCATCGCTGGGCCGAGCGCGCTGTCTCTATGGCCTGAAGTCTGTTAGAGCGCATGGTCTCGTGGTCGTAATACTCCCGGGAAAAAACTTTACTGTAGGGATCATATCTGTAAAATGGAAAAAAAAAGAAAAAAAAAGCCATTATTTGAAATCATATGGATGAAAACAGAATACAATCAATTATTGTAACCACCTGAGTTGACTACTAAATGTGACGGTTTTACAAGATTCTGTTTTAAAGTGTCACCAATAGGATTTACTTAATCCTTTATCCTGTAAATATTTCTAACCTCCTGACCTGTACACAATAAACAAAGCCCCAAAATACAAGCTGTACAGTAAAACAGTGAATCTGCATTACATTTGAGACCATTGAGAGTAATATATATATATATATATATATATATATATATATATTAACTATATATATATATATATATATATATATATATATATATATATATATACATATATATATATATATATATATATATATATCTATATATATATATATATAGATATATATAATACTATATATATATATATATATATATATAGATATTACATTCGTGCATGGAGTTTTGAGCAGTGCTGCCAACTTTGAGCAGGGTCTCTGAGGTTTACCTGTAAGCTGGGACATCTGGATTGGCGATCATGATTGATTCCAAGTGAAATCTGCCGTCCCCAAGGTATCTGTCTTGGCAAACATATGCTATATCAGGCAGTGGAAGGAACGATTGAGAAAGAAAACAAGACCCAGTATACTTGGACTACAGCATGGACAGCAGCAGGGGGTGGGAACCAAAGGCACACATTCTTGCATACCACTACACACACAAAACGAACTATTTACATTTTAATTACTGCATTCATACTGTATTTAAATACGAACAATTCTGTACCTTCATACCACATACACTAAGAACATTAGCAATAGTACTACACTGTGAGTTTATCGGACAAACAAATATTGTGTACGCTTGACTCCTATTTTGGATTCAATAAAGTCTGTTGTGTGTATTGTAGATTTCAATTATATGATTTAAGCCATAGTCTAGTGTTAAGCCAAATTCACAGGGTCATCATTTTTCTCCACGCGTCTCCCATCTGGACTGGCTTGATATACGATATATTATACGATATATGATGTCTACACAAAACTTGCATAAAGTAGTTCAATTAAATATCATGATAAAAATGAAATCGCATAATGAAATGTAACTGCATACCAAACAATTGCTTTCTAGAAATTGTAAAATTACCGATAGAACACTTAAAAACCACAATGAAATGAATTACTTGTAAAAAAATATTACATGCATTATTTCAATAGCCACAGATTGGAATGTATTTGGTAAATTTACACAATACAGTCCATATTCTAAAAACTAAAATAGAAATAAGCTTTACTCTACACTTAAACACACAGATCGCTCCCACGCCAAGCCTGGAAAAAGCTGACAATAGGAGATGTGCAATAGGTAATTGTGGGAAATATAACCATGGACTGCCTGAATGAGACCTAGGGGAGAAAAAAACAGAGCTCTTAATTAGCCAGCCTTCAAAAAAACAGACCGGACTCACAACGAATGGTATCCATCTGGTCCCAAAAGAGCAAAAGGCTGCCCGAAATGCACATGCATTCAAACCCTGCGCAATCTGGTCGACGTCAGAGCGATTAGAAATGGCAGTGCGGGTACCTAGGCAGTCCTGTGGTGAAATCACATGAGGACAAAAGGCTTTAATAGACCACAGCTCTTGCCTTAATGCACAGACTCTATAGAGAAGCACGTCGGCCTGGTATGACAAAGTGAACCACTTCGGGACTGTTCACAAAGACGGCTATAGGTTTGAAAACACACTCATTCAGTAGTTTCGTGCTCCTTTACAGCACGGAGCATTCAGAGATCCAGCTGCTCATTACTGTAATGAGACCGATCTCCCTCCTCTATATAGAATTCCTTGCGCTATGCTGTTCTTCAACTCCCGTCTCACAGACGCAGCGGTACATTTGCCTCAACTCTATGGAGACCGAGTGCAGGAGCTTTTCTATTATTTAAAGTCAGATCTCCTATCTCATGGCCATTATTCCCATCCTCGGTACATCCAGAAGTATGTTCTGAAATACACCGTCTCTTAAGATTTAATTAGCTGTTAATCTTTAATAATATTTGTAGCAATGTATTTTCACCAAAAAGAGAAAAAAAAGAGAAGTCTGCTTATTTATTATGTAGACGTCACATGGGAGTTCGACGCAAGATAGTGGATGATGTGAGGTGTTATTCCGGCAACAAACGATATACCTTTTGTGCGTGTCAATGGGTAGAGGGGTGATCAAAGAAAGACTGATAAAAAGCATTTGTCGTTCCCCTCTGCCCTGAGAAACAAACACTCTCTCTCAAAAAAACGCACTCAAATCGACAGGGCTAAAAATAAATAAATAAATAATATTTCGCTTGACACTGAACATTTAGTGCCACTATCAAATAACAGGTAAATTTGTTTAAAAAAACACATTTGTACAGATGCAATACCTTTTACTGTGGTATCTTTCGCTTTACACACTTATTGCTATACTATAAGTCCTGAAAAAACAAAAACAAACCCTTATCTGGAATCTGTACATTTCAAATGACCAAACGTGTTCGTCAGATCAAAATATATTGAGCAGATTAAAATTGTGCTGCATTCAACTAAATTTCCAACCTCAGTAAAATAGAACCTCCTCAAATTGGAAGTCCTTATCGCAAACTCGGGATGGAGTTCAGCAAGTGATGACCAAAGTGTTTTTTTTTACCCCCTGACTTTGTAACTCGCATGCAGTAAATCCAAGAATTCAGATCTGTCGAGTTGAACACAGCATTAAGCTCTTGACATGAGGTCAGAATTGAGATTTCATGAAAGCTCTTCATCACTGCTGCACACCGAGTCGTGAATATTGGACGTGTTTAATATTTACAACCTTAAAAAGCTTCATGCATGACAGGACTTTGCAAGTACTGCTACTGGGGACGGCCCCACGTTATCACGCACAAGATTTGCACGTCTTCAAAAACACTTCCTGTCCAACCCTTGGATAATCTCACCTTCATTTTCTACCCAAGGACTGCATTTGTACAGTATAAATCCCAAGGTATTAACAATATGATCATATTAAATATCCTGAGCACTTTTTAATTTTATACACTACGGAATAAAAAAAAAAAAAAAACCTCTTCAGCCAGACATCATTTCGGTTACATCAAATCCAAGAAACCTAATTCCGCATGTCACCGCATCCTAACGTCAAAGGTTTCTATTTTTTAACTTTCTGACTCATATTTCTGAGTACAGAGTTTCTTACAAGGAGCGGAAATATCTTCTACATTCTGAGCCTATAAGTAACTCCGAGCCTGCAGGGATGTAATAAGGCTGAACAACACAGCAGCCAAAAACGAAACTTGCGGATAAGAAATAAAGAAAAAAAAAAGAAAAAAAGAAAAGAAAATCAGCCAGAGTTGGCGCTATATTGATCATCAAAAAGATGCGGTTTAACGGAGTACCGATGCTGGTTAAGTAGTTCAGCTTTCAGCAGGAGAGTCTGCTCAGAGCCGTGCCACCACGGCCCACACACGCTCGGCAACCCACGCACGCTAATTAACATACCCTCACACATCAACATCCACATCCACGCATGAGCTTATGTAAATGAACCCGTCCGTATACTTCTTTCCAAAAAAAATAATTACCCGACACAACCTCGTGTGCGAATCAACAAAAACCCGAACATATACCGTGGAACCTTTTTTTTCCCCTATGCTGGAGGAACTAGTAATACATCTAAAGTGGCATCAAATCCCCCATGCAGCAGGCTTATGAATTCCCAAGTCCTGCAATAGGTTAGTGTTAATACAATGCACCAACAGTACACTTTGCTGATTGCAGAAAACAAAGTCTAAGGCACTTTTTCAGCCACAGAGGCCTTCTTAGTTGTGCTGAAGCTTTGTAGTGCCTGCGCCAGGGTCGGTCCCTTTCTGTAACATTGCTAAATTATGTTCTGGTACGGAAAATTCACTGATTCGTCAAACACAGCATGACTAACTCTTTTTTATCAGTAATGACCGGCGAAGTGAAATGTTTCGGTAAATCTTTTGTTTTTACCCAGGTGGCGAGTCGAAAAGCGTGGGAGTGAATTGTATAAGCTTCTAGTAGCATGCTGCAAAGTGGGTACGGAAAAAAAAAAAACAAGGTTGGAATGGTGAAATTGTGCTTGTCCTGCACTCAGATGGTTTGAAAAGCTGTTAAAATCATAATCTCACAGCAAAGCCAAAACAATGCAGGACAAGGACTTTAATCAGGGCGATCGCTCTATTGCTGGGTTTTGCCTCCGCTGCGAGCAGAAATGCCAAGACAACTGCACAGTGTGCATCGCTTTAGTTGTTTTACATTTATGGGTAAAATTCATTTATGGGAACATTAAGGCCTTAGAAGCCTCGAGCCTTTAGTGCGAGGCCTTACATTGTATTTTATTCAGTCACGGCTGTGTTATTTATGAAAGCCAATGGAAGTGAACTGAGATCTGCTGTAGGCTGAATGAGTTAGCTGGTGTTAGTTGATGCCCCAGGCAGAGAGACAGAACAATGATGCATGGCAAGTGAGTAGAGGACTAGGCATATTGAAAGGTAATGACTGGCTGTGCTTTCCTATAAAGCTTGGAAAACAACTATTCAGCACCCTTTTGTTTTTTCAGTGGAACACAGCACGCACAGAGGCGTGCGACGTGCGTTTATTTTGATAAAAGTGAATTGATCTCTTAAAACACAAGTATGCTCTTGTGTACCTGCGCTCTCCTTTCTAAGAGGAAAGTGAACTGCATACGTAATGCCGCTGGTCAAAGTAACACAATTTATACAATTTATCTGCGAGTCAGAGGCCCAACAGGATTATGTGTGTAAGTTTCATGATGTCCTGTGAGAGAAATATGAGAATATATGAGTTCACACACCATGTGTGCCTCCATCATCTATACTCATACACGTCCAAGCCCTTTAAGTGTATTTCCTTTAACTGGGTTTTCAAGCACTTCACGGACATTGACAGATTCTCTTTTCATTAAAGCTGATGTATGGCCTACAGTATTGCCCTCCTTCCACACACAAACACACACACACACCCGCCCACGCATACGAACACACACAGCAAGCGAGGGAAATTGAGAGATTATATTCTTACATGATGGCATTGACGTGCTTGTCAAGGCGAGGGGAGGTGCATCCGAGGATCTCTCCTGGAGACAGCGGTCGACACTGAGGCACGAGAACCTCGTAATCTGGCCTCAACTCTGCACTGACCGCCTGTGGGGACAGAGACAGACATATTGCTGCTCGTGGAAAGATGAAGCGGCATGGGGGGGTGTTGGGTTGGGGTGAGGGAGAGAAAGAGAGAGACGCAGCATTGAAAAACAAAAAGAAAGGGAGTGACCTCGAGTACCCTTTTCAGCACTTCGAGTAAAGATGAATGAGACGAGCAGCATTCCAAATAAACACCAGTGCATCAGAGACACGTAGGAGACAAAGAAATCATTTGGATGCTTTAAAGCAAGCGGCTCAGAGAGAGTAAAACACATTTAAGGACGGCCCACTGTGGCCACCCTGAGTGCCATACAAATGCCTAGACAGCGGGCATGGCACAAACAGAGAGCACGCATTACAAACAGCAACATGGCAACAACTGCAAACAGCACAAGGCAACGGTGCTCCAGAGAATTCTGAGCTGCAGAATTAAAAAAAAAAAAAAAAAAAAGAAAGAAAAACATACAAATACTCACACAAAACAGAAACACCCTAGTGTGTATAAGGTATGTACTGGTGTATACAACCACGAATACCAACACTAGCACCGCTATTAACACTACGTCTTCCAACCCATCACTATCGCTACTACTTCAACATCCACCAGCATTCTCCATTACTAACCAATTCTACCACCATCACTATTACCACCACCACCATCACCTCTTCTACCACCACCATCATCACCACCTCTTCTACCACCACCATCACTATTACTACTACCACTACCATCATTAACACCACTACCACCACCACCATCATTAACACCACTACACCACCACCACCACCACCTCCACTTCTACCACCACCATCACTATTACTACCACTCACCATCATTAACAACCACTACCCGACCACCATCATTAATACAACACCATCACACATCAACCACCACTAAAGACCACCATCACCATCACTATTACTACTACACCATCATTAACACCACTACCACCAACATCACCTCTTCCATCACCACCATCATTATTACTACTACCACCATCAACACCACTACCATCACCATCACTATTACTACTACCACCATCATTAACACCACTACCACCATCACCTCTTCTACCACCATCATCACCACCTCTTCTACCACCATACCACCACCACCTCACTACCACCATCATATTACACCACCCCATTACTACTACCACCACATCACCTCATTAACACCACCATCACCACCACCACTTATACACCACTCTCACCTCTACCACCACCATAATTATTACTACTACCACCACCACCATCACTATTACTACTACCACCATCATTAACACCACTACCACTACCATCATTAATACCACTACACCATCATCACCTCTTCTACCACCACCACCATCCTACCTAGACCTAGGACTACTACCACCATCACCATCACTATTACTACTACCACCATCATTAACACCACTACCACTACATCAAATAACCACTACAGGACAACAACCACAACACACAGCCACCACCGCGGCGACCATCCACCAGCAGGGATCACTATTACGACACAGACCACATACCACCATTAACACCACCACCACCAACACCACCTCTTCTACCACCACCATAATTATTACTACTACCACCATCACCATCACTATTACTACTACCACCATCATTAACACCACTACCACCACCATCATTAATACCACTACACCATCACTATTACTACTACCACCATCATCACCACCTCTTCTACCACCACCATCACTATTACTACTACCACCATCATTAACACCACTACCACCAACACCACCACCACCACTACCCTCTTCTACGACCACCTAATTATTAACTACCACCACCATCACCAGATCACTATTACTACTACCACCAATCATTACCAACACCACTACCACCACCAGGCATCATTAACGATACCACTACCAGGAACACCATCACTATTACTACTACCACCATCATCACCACCTCTTCTACCACCACCATCACTATTACTACTACCACCATCATTAACACCACTACCACCAACACCACCTCTTCTACCACCACCATAATTATTACTACTACCACCAACACCACCACTACCATCACCATCAGTATTACTACTACCACCATCATTAACACCACTACCACCATCATCACTATTACTACCACGACCACCACCAAGCATCATTAATACCACCAGCAAGGACCACCATCAAGGAAGACGACACCACCTCTTCTACCACCACCATCACTATTACTACTACCACCATCATTAACACCACTACCACCAACTTCACCTCTTCTACCACCACCATAATTATTACTACTACCACCAACACCACTACCATCACCATCACTATTACTACTATCACCATCATTAACACCACTACCACCATCATCACCACCTCTTCTACCACCATAATCACCACCTCTTCTACTACCACCATCACTATTACTACTACCACCATCATTAACACCACTACCACTACCATCATTAATATCATGACCATCATCACCACCACCATCACTATTACTACTACCACCATCATTAACAAAACTACCACCACCATCACTATTACTACTACCACCATCATTAATATCACAACCACCATCACCACCACCATCACTATTACTACTACTACCATCATTAACACCACTACCACCACCAACACCACCACTACCACCATCAATAACACTACTACCATCATCATTAACACCACTATCACTAGAAACACGACCACTTCTACCACCATCATCATTATTACCACCATCATTAACACCATTACCACCATAAACATCACCACTTCGGCCCTAATGCAAAACGAATTTCACATTGTTATATAATAAATGCATCCAGGCTCAACATAGACCATGCAGGAAAAAAGTAGGGGAGGGGGGGGAATGATCAGTCGATACGGAATGTCTCTGTTCTCAGTCATGTTTACATCATGGACTCAACCTGTCTCACCCTGTCTCATCCATGTTAGCCAGACTTTTGTGACTTCTGCCTTGCTCATTGTTATCTTCATAAGCAAGCCTACGTCTGTGGTGAGCGATAAACAGGAAATGATACACCGGTGCTAGGCTGAACGGAAACGATGAGCAATGAAAAAAAATATATTGACATTTCTCCAAATAGATTAAGATGAAATCAAAGTTTCACAATATGGGAAGTTTGGGTAAAAAAACAAACAAACAAAAAAAAAAGTTTGGGTATTTGTGTAAAAATGTAATGAGCAAAAGTTGTGTGAAAAATAATGAGTGAAGTACTGATGCCACAAAAACCTACTTAAGTATTTTGTACTCCCACTTCTGCAGAATACAGCAGGAGAGAAATACCGAGTAGTTATCTTCTTATTTGTACATTGCATACCTTGTACACCTAAAACTATACACTTTTAAAACTATTCAGTGGAATGGAAGCCTGCGAGCCTTATAACACAATAACTCTGCATAATTGGAATAATAAAAAAATTGATAAATAGAAATAAATTAGGAGAGAAGCGATCCAAAAAAAAACCATACACGCAATAAAACTGGACAAAGTAATAAGCGCCACTAAAATGATTTAATAAAAGGGCCTAATTTAATGCAATATTGAATAATTATATGTAGACCCTCTGATCCCACTCCAAATAAATTCAACACTGAGCTATGATTCTATTTTATTTTTTTTTTTAGCCTGAATTTATTTCTTCATAAACCATTTTTTATTTCTAATAAAAGATGCTGCAATTAGACCAGTCCCCCCTACTGCGCAACAGCTCCCAACATCCTGGGTACATTTTATCCAATCCTGGACCATTTTCAATTAAAAAACATGTTATTATGTGTATATATACATATATTTGTGTAAAATAAGTGACTGAAAAACTAAAGGAATGCTCCTTTTACTGACATCTACGCAATGCAAGTGAGTTCACCAGTGAAAAGGGTGCCGCCCATTTACACCGTCACATCAAGCTTGAAACAAGGTGTAAAGAATAAAACAGAGCATTTTGTTAGAGAAGAAGAATCCATGCTGGTTTTGTGTGATACAGAGGTGCCAAGCTTATGCACGACTTCAAGCGGAAGGCGTGCATGGAAGCCGTCGCTGCGTCTATTCCCACACTCGCGCATGCACACACACACGCTTGCCTACATACTTTATGTACATCTGGAAGATTAAATGTGACATTCACTAGACGGCACATCAGAGCCAAAACACCTGTCTGTCATGTTTTTCCGAGTTGAATCGCAAAAATGTTTAGTGCGTTCATGCGCAGTGGCGTTATACACACACTGAACAGCTCTGTTGATTTTCATCAACTTTCCACTGTCATCATGACTGTTGTTATGAATAAATATGCGAAAAGCATTTACCAATCGAAAAAATCCCAACTAATGTACGAAACCTGGACAACCTTGGGTAGGGTTGAAGGTGTCGGTTTTGCGGTCTGGAATAATATGTAGGCAAATCATTTGTTTGGAAGTGGTACATTTATTATTTAATGATGATATAAAAAAACATTTAGCCTTTTTTAAAGGGCCAAAAAAAAACCTTAAATAGAACAACAATAATAAAATAATAAAGTAATAGTAATGAAGTACAAATACTCCGTCGCCATACTTAAGTAGATTTCATTTGTAATTTTATTTACACGAATAGCGTCATTACATTTTCAAACCGGGCTGAATTTCTTTAGTCGTGATCTATTTGGTGATTTATCCATATTGTTTCTTCTTCTTGTGCATTGTTTCACCCTATTTCCTGTCTTTGTGTGGACTTTTCAACCCAGCACTTGTGTATCGTTTGTGCGTTCGTTGTGCGATTGCAGTGTTTCGAATCGTTGCCGAGGGAGCAGGGGATCTGGCTCTAGCTCTACATGAAACTTTGTGGTTATACTATAATTTGGACCATTCTGTAGGGATATTCGGCGGGGCGGATTAAAAGGGACGGCGGGCCGTGTTCGTTCTATACGCTGGATAACATTCATTAGGTAACGAAATTTGAAATTCATTTTGCATTAGTATGACGTAAGGTCCTCTCACCATTATGACACTAAAACAAGTCATTTTACATGATACAGGTCAGAGCCCATATGCCCTTATCCAGAGCGACTTACAATTGTGGGTTAAGGGCCTTGCTCAAGGGCCCACTCGTGGTAGTATGGTGGTGGTGAGATCTGAACCTGCAATGTTCTGGTCTAGATTCCAATGCCTTAACCACTGTGCTACCACCTCACCTGGTTAACCTCAGTAGCCAAAACTTCTATTAAAACACGAGTATCTCTCCTTCTACTCGAGCGAAGTATCTGTGGATCTTTGCCAACTATGATAACCCAACGTCTCACCTCATTACTTGACCGCCTGGCTACAGCATAGAGAATATACAACCTGCATATATTAAAATACTAGTATAAACCAACTTTGAGCCACATCTGTCATCTCATTGTTTTTCTTCACACCATTTACCCAGAAAGTGCACCGACTTTCCGCAGCTCTGCAAAACAATTTCTCGCCGACCAACCAGTGTTTCACAGCGTGCTTGTTACAACTAAGAAAGTTGTGAGATTAAAGGTCACCTGCAGGGCAGCCACAAACTGGATGGTGCTGACAAGGGCAAGGGAGTGTCCTGTGGGGAAATTGAACCGGAGTGTGTCCAGGAAGTGAGCCGTGTCCATCTGGATGTCCACAAAAACATAGAGCATCTTGATCCCTGCCGTGGCATCTATGGGAACTAGGCACATACAGATGCCAGGAGTGAGCGAGGAGAGAGAGAGAGAGAGAGAGAGAGAGAGAGAGAGAGAGAGAGAGAGAGAGAGAGAAAGAAAGAGAAAGAGAAAGAGAGTGACACATTCATCAAGCATGCCCAATCAAAATGATTCAATGTCAGATTGGTACTAAAAATGTCAAACCCGACAAATCTGCCGAAGAATAAGATGATAATTAATAACGACACTGAAAAAGGTTTGTACCTTACGTGAGATATTGCCAGAAAAACAAGGCGCACACAATATCAATACCAATCACCTCACACAATATTCAGACGTTTGAGATGCACAGAGAGAGAGAAATGGAGAAGGCAGAGTGCATACCATGCGTACATTCCTCTTACATTATCATTAAATGTGATAATCATAATTACAGCAGCTCTTGCTGAATTCACTCAGGAGTCACATACTATGGCCATTTTCTGGCTTTTAGGCAAACACAAGCTGGCACATTTAATAAAACTAGTGTGGGAGGAGAGAACAAGATAATGACCTATGATGGAGCAAAATACAAAGGAGAGGGATCAGACAGCAGAGAGATTAATATTGAGTTAAAAGTGGTTGCGTATGAGGCACTAAGTAAAAATAACACACGGCAAGTCAGGCCAGTATAAGGGAAATAATCCGCAGTGACGAGGGATACTGTAACAATATGGCAATATGTCTGTAATTATTATTATTTTATTATTATATTGTCCACTTTATCATTCATTCGAAGTAATGAATACTGGACACAATAAAAATCGCCACAAAATATACAATATGATCTGACCAATCAGTTGGGAGCATTTCTAAGCACTGTGGTATAAGGAGAATAGAGCAAGCTGGATAAAGGAAGGTTAGAGATAGGACAAAAGGGGGGAGGATAAATAATACTTAAAAGGTATACAGTGAATAAAGCAAAATGACAGCTTCCATTAAGACACGGGAGACAAAGACCTGTTAGCATTGTAGGCGAAGAAAAACGTGAGGTTTAAGTGCAGCAGACTGGTGTTATTTAGCCAATTAAGACTGCGGTCCAGAAGCTCTTTATCAGCCCAATCAGTCGCCCTATTCCTCCTCTCCGCTCTCCTCTCACTGCTGAACAACTGCGACAGCACGAATGAGTGAGAGACCTCAAGGAGTCAGTGCAAATGAAGGATGATAGGACGAGGTGGGAAAAGCAGTGTGTGTGAGAGAGACAGCGAAAGGGTCTCAGTCAAATGGATTTTAGCATCCTACTAGTTCTTGACAGAGTTATATTTGATGCTCATCATGCTTCATTTCCAATGCATCTTACTGCAGACCGATAAAGAATGCAGTGTGTTTTTACACACACACACACACACACACACACACACACACACACACACACACACACACACAACACACACACACACACACACCCACACACACACACACACACACACACACACACACACACACACACACACACACACACACACACACACACACACACACAGACAGACAGACAGACTGTACACACACACACACACACACACACACACACACACACACACACACACACACACACAGCAAAGGGCAAAAGCAGATTCCAGCACAATCAAGCACGACCAACCTAACATATACATCTGACTTCCTTGATCACACAACCCCATGAAAAACAGAATTCACTGATGCATAACACGCTCAAACTATGTATATAGAATACATGCACAACGCCATATTCGACACAAAGCTTCACATAAATGTTGCACCCTGTAGCACCAGTGTTCTTTGAAAATTATAGTCAAAGTATTTCAATGAAATATTTACTTTTACAAATTTCGATAAACCGACAGATTTAATCGGGCACATACCGAATAAATATTTATCGTTGTAAATTATTATTAACGCAGTGTATAATTACTGCTTCTTAACCTACAGTTCCATTCACGTTTCTATCTTCAGGGAAAAAGCCCTTTTGGAAACACATCTTTCACATTTTCTTATGCAGTTAAGGTGAATCACTGACCATGTGCTGACTTTAGCACTAAAAAATCTCTTGGGATTTAGGATTTAACAACCTCCAGAATTAATACATGATAATGGGAGGGAGAGGGGGGGGGTGAATAGGAGCTATGATTTGTAGAAGTCTTGCTGGAGGGAAGAGGCCGCCGCACTGGTTGGAATGGACAGTAAGTTGCTCATGTAACTGCCCAATGCAATGATGGTGAATAGAAAAACATCTCATAATGCAAATGTTGAAGCCTGTGAATACTGGATTACAGCAACTCCTCTCCCGTCAGTCAAGAAGAGTGACCACAATGGGACCATGAAAAAAAAGGGACAGTTGAAGATTAGAAAAATAAATGCTTCTGTTGTAGATTTCTGGGCCCGAATTTGGCGGCGACAGCCAGGATTTTACCAGCTTTGTGTTAACAGGCTGTTGGTGGTAGAGCAGTAGAAAGAACGTTTTTCCAGTCACGCACTGTGCGGCTTAATAGGAACTGGGCATTGTTGCAATGCCACAGAGTATTGTTGCTGACCGCATGCATCGCTTTATGACCACAATCTTCTAATGACTACTTCCAGCATGATAATGCACCATGTCACAAAGCACAAATCGTCTTAAGATGGCTCTACGGACACGACCACGAGTTTATTATACTTCTGCGGCTTCCTCCGTCACCAAATCTACATCCAATAGAGCACTTCTGGGATGCGGTTTGCAGAGGGCAGATTTGCCTCAATTATATGATCCATACGTACTAACGTGACCGGTACCAGAGTCTCAACGCAATGTTTTCAACACCCGTCACAAAAAACCCCACAAACTATCCTCAGAGCAAAGCTAGAGCCGACCCCCTTTACCATCACGGTCCTCCTAATGAGTATATAGGGTCACTGCGTGGAACAGGGTATAGCATAATGGCACAGAAGTGCACTATATGTCCATTAGAACAGGATTCAGTCAACACCTTGTATAAACCGCAGAGACATCACAGACCGTGTGAGCGCAATGAAAAGAACACTGAGTCATGCAGACGCCGCCATTCTGGCTTTTTTTCCCCCTTGCTAGACGGTATGGACTAAAAAATAAAGAAGAGGTAACACTTATAGTGCATCATAAACCTATGATAGAATGGATGCATTTGGATGTAAATATTGCAAACATTTGAATAAGAGTGAATTTTTTGCCGACAGTCCTAATGAAAATAAACCTTGAGGTTTTTTTTTTTTTTCACGAGGGAGGAAAACTGCATTAAAAGTGCGGTAAACAATGTAGCGCTAGTATAATGCAGCTTTGGTATAATGTACTCGCATTCAAGATGGTCTGAAAGCGAATCATAACCTTAGAGAACCTTTGGGCCCATCATTTTAATTCATATGATATTAAGGCCACGTTAAATGTTCTACTTTTGACAAAGTGGATCAGCCGCTCAATGTTAGATAATTAGCCAATATTCTCGGATTTTTTTGGCGCGTGTGCGTACGCCAACCCTCGGCTTTGAGCTACAGGTGTGTCATTAATATGCTGCTGGCGAGTGTTGATATTTAGGAGAGGAGGGATTGTTGTAGAGATATATTGGCCGTATTGATTTAGCATTTCTTTCCTACTGTATGTGGGGCTGCAGACTGGCGGCAGGAGGCACGGGCCCAGTCTCCTCCAGGCAGGCGCTTTTCCAAAGGACAAGCCTTAATGCACGTCCTCTATCGATTCTCCGGGTTAATGTGCCGCAGGGGCCTTAGAAAGGTCCGCTATCCTTCATATGCCGCACGCTGAATGGTTTCCACGCTGAGCTATTGAAGGCAGGTTTGCTTAGAGCTTACACAACTAAATCTATGACACTCACACTTCTTGACACACTGACTCAACGGGTTGAGGGCATTGGGATACCTCCAGACTCCTTTGAGCTGCTACAACACCACTGCAACACCACACCACTAAAGAAGGCCAAAATTCCAAACAGACATAAAGGTAAAACGGTAGATAAAATGTTTACTTTTCTCCTTCTATGAATTGAAGTAAGACGCAATATAAGGATGTGTATTAGCAGCATTTATGAAAAAGCAATGTATGCATCCTTTTTAAATATAAATATCAAAGCACTGCAATTACAAACATAAAATAAACTTCTGGGGTTTCTGCGAGCTTTCAGAGTTTTATCATCGATTGTTCACCGGATTCAACACATTTTAGCCACACTGATAAACAATTCGTTTTATATATGGAGAATATATGGACAATGCATTGGCACACATGACCAGAATATTCTTTGTGCTTTTTAAACAAACACCCAATTTAATGACCATTTGTTATTATAGCCTCTACTATCCTGGGAAGATGTCCCACTAGATGTTGGGCGTCTGTTTATGGATTTGTGCTCATTTATCCACAAGGATGTTTGTAAAATCAGGTACAGATATAGAGTAAGGAAGCCTAAAATGCAGCCAGCAATCCAATTCATCCCAAAAATGTATAGTATGCTTGAGTTCAGCGCTTTCCAACAGGCCGTGAACTTCCCCTCCAACCCAGATAAACCATGCCATCATAGAAATGGCTTTATGAATGAATACAAGATAATAGCCTTTATTTGTCACATATGAAAGTCACTTGTGTCACATCACAGCACAGCACGTTGAAATTCTTTCTTCGGGTCAGCCATGGAGCACAAAGTGTCCAGGACCCAACTTGGATTGAACCCTTGACCTTCTGATCAGTAGCCTAGAACCTTAAACCTCTGAGCTATACTCTCCCTTAATTGTCAGCTACACCTTCCCTCCCTTGTCAGCTACACCTTCCCTCCATTGACGGTTTGGGTCTTCTAGTTCTGGTGAAAGGAAAGTTTAATGCTACCACATCCTATACAATGGTGGTCAAAATTACTTTTGTCTTCAAACAATACAGGGAAGTACCACAAAAAAAGTTTCTTCAATTTAAATTAGATTAAAGCTAATCATTTGCTGTTGGCAATACTATCATAAGTAACTAAAATAAAAGAACATTTTGGGGTAAATATTTCATTACAATGAAATGTTTTCTTACATACCACAATGCTCTACAGTTTCCAAAATGCTAGTTTGAACTCTTTTGCATGATTTTCATTTAATGATGATAAACACTTACTTAGGCAGCTGTGTCCATAGTGCACCATGAAGTCAGCTCCAAGAGCTTTGGCTGTGAAATCATCTACACAGCAGGCTCCATATGTCACATCGCCCATCACTAGTGTGTCTGCTCCTGTGAACCTGAAACATACAAGCAGTGCAGATTAATAACACATCTGGATTGAACTTGTAGCGTATATTTACTATTCCTAGCATATACACATATTTAGTGAAACACAGGTCTCACAATCAAGGCCTGCAGGAACAAATGTGGCCGACCACTTAATTTTATGTGAGCTTAAAATGTGTGTTTAGCGTGTTTTGGTAATAAACTACATCTTGCACAAGGTATGCAACAATGTTAGGTGACATCTTGCGCCACTAGATTGCAGTGTATCCCGTATCAGTGTTTACCGAGGGCGATTATACTCACAAGCGTAATTGAGAAATTTTTACAAATTATCCAGGCATGGAAACATTCATGCAGATGGAAGTCACTTCCAAGAAAGATGGGAAAGCAAATACATGTTTGAACTTCAAGGAGAAAAAAACGCTATGTGTTTTGTGTTATGAGGCGGCGTTGCTCATCAAACACTATATATTGTCTTATAGTTACAACTGGCTCTTCGAGTTCAACTATAATGCTGATGTGGCCCACGGTGCCAAAGCTTTTCTGTTTTTAAAGCTTCAGATAAAAAAAAAAAAAAACAATAAATAAATTAGCCGACAATTCCGGACATTTACATCTACTGTAGATGTGTTTACAACTTTGAACATTTAGAAAAATATTACCACACAGTCTTCAGCTGCAAAAAACACTTTATATTGGATTGCATAAACCTCGCCTGCAATAACTGGAACTGCAAGAGAATCTGCTTCCACAGGATTTGTGACTAAACTCTGTACTTCATTCCAAATTGGAATTCTGATACAGATAGTGGCATGAGCAATTTGCATTGCTTGGTATGGCCTCTACATTTCTACTCTTCAAGTCTCTTCTGTAAATACCTTTACCCTTGTCCTGTGGTTGTTTGTGATTTTTATTTCAATAATTGCGTCATCATTTGCTGTGGTTTTCCATGGGTAATCTGTTTAATGTCTGGTTGGTCATACACCAGCGAGTTCTTCCTTTAAACTTACTTTCTAAATTGTTGCACTGGCCACAGCCTAAAAGTCTAATGCTTGCAAAATGTAAAGTCAAAATCTTTTGCCTTCAAAATGCCTGTTTTTCTCCCATGCACAGTGCTTATGTTGTCATCTTGGGTAAAAAAAACAAATGCATTGTTCCCCACCAACACCAAGGTTCAAAGTATATTAGGCAGAGCACAGACCTGCCTTAAAGAATCACTTGGAGACATGGACAGGTTCAGTACATGTGTTCCAAGTTGTATTACACACAGAAAAGTATTTATCAGGAGACTTCTTATGTCTCAGAGGCACAGCGGAAAAACAAAAAAGAACTTGTCTTAATGTTCCAAAATTCTGAAACACTTTCAAAAGAAGCGAGTTTGAACTGAACTAGATTAAGTTAATAATTTACTGATACTGCAGTATACAGTGTTCTGTATACAGTAATAAATGTATATTTTTCATTAATTCAATCATTCATCTTCTACCGCTATAACCGATCTTCCCTCGGGTCACCGGGAGCCTGTGCCTATCTCAGGCGTCTATGGGCATTAAGGCAGGATACACCCTGGATGGAATGCCAACCCATCACAGGACACACATAATCACACACATACATTCATACACTAGGGACAATTTAACAAGGTGGCAATCAACCTACCGTACATGTTTTTGGACCGGGGGAAACCGGAGAACCCGGAGAAAAACCCCCCGAGGCACGGGGAGAACTCCACACACACATGGCCGAGACGGGAATCGAACCCGGATCCTAGAAGTGTGAGGCGAACGTGCTAACCACTAAGCCACCGTGCCCCCTATATTTTTCCTGTCTGCTTAAATCCATAGTTATCTGTGATTTTTATTTATTTATTTATTTTTATGAAAAAGCTGTGAACTGGCCCCTAACATCAGAGTATAAATATTAAACAAAAGGAAAGGTAGGTACTGATCAATGGTTGACACACTGAATCATTATCGCTCCGGATGAGTGCTATGTGTAAAATATGAAACTAGACTTAGTTCAGAACAATAGGAGGTCAATCAATCAATGTAAAGTAATATGTTGTAACAGGTGAAAGTGAACAGGGGTGGACAAATCACTAACAAGGGCATGGAGGACAAATACACTACGTGTCCAGGATAGAAATTTCCTTATTCTTAGCTGTGTCTCGGACAAGCGGGCTCCTGAAAAGACAGATAGAGAGGGGGAAAAAAAAAAGCCTGGATGCATTCCATAAAACCTATTTCACTTGATATACTGCATGTTTAAATACATAAAACTCCAGTTTCTTTATGTAGTTCATGGTATGTGATGTATGTCCCTGACTCCTATTGCCTACACCAATACACAACATTCACAGATAGTTTTTGCTCATCGACTGGACATACTATTGCAAGTTAAATATTTGTTATATACTGAGGAAAATATAGAACATTACAGCACAAAAGACACGATTCAAAGCCTGTCTAGGGAAACCAAGAGCAAGCCAGATTTGAAAAACATTATGTGTGACGTGGGAAATATTAGTCATTGCAAAAATATCGGGAGATTGAACTTTTTTTTTCAACTAAGTCAATAGTAGTGACTTTTTAAGAGATGTATATATATATATATATATATATATAAAAAAAAAAACGATATATATTGCACAGGTTTTTGTGGTGTAAAAACAGTCAATTTGGCTACTATCAAAGTGTATTACAACAATTAAAAACTATTTTTTTTTCCCATTCAGGCAACTTACACTAGCCTACTCGCATTAGTGTGCATTAGTGTTTTTCTGATGCATTTGTGTTGAGTCTCATTTTCAAATGTAATTCAAATCTACCTACTGTATTATTGATAATAATAATAATAATAATAATAATAATAATAATGTTGATAGTAATGAGATTATTTTGCTCATGTCCAAATACAGATACTCGGTTAGATCCAACTGCTATGGGAGTCTAACTTGTAAGGGTGTGTGAGGTCGTTTTATACACATTGTAATTAGTAGCTTTTCATGCATTCTAGTAAAAATGTCATTAGCTACTACTTCTGCATAACACATGATGGAGCAGCACCCAAGAGTGTCTTTTTGCCAGGGGTTGAAGATGAACTTCAGCAGCAGAGAACAAGCTTGTGATGTCTGCTCAAAAATGGTGGCACGTTTGATGTTGTAGGCTAATCTAAAACTAGACATGGGACATTCCCTGAAGAAAGTGTGAGTGATGCTTACCGATGCAAACCTCGGCTCCGGGCGCGACCCCTTAGAGCCTGGTCCGTTTAATATTTAGTTTGATTTATTCATTTCCAATGGTAAAAATAAGTTCGTCCCGGGCCAAAAAAAAAAAACGCATTTTGCCCCGATTACCCATAATTCCCTGTGATTTTACGGACCGAGTGTCATATCAGTGCAATGTAAATGGATACGTCGATACGGCCAAATCTTTTCCCATTCATCTGTAGGGTCTGCAGGTCGGCCGAACACGTGCCGAACAGCCGATCGTCAAATTTCCCCATTCATTCTCGCAGATTTCCCCAAATTCCGAACAGGTGTGGGATTCGGGAGGTATATGATCGTGATCCACTCCGGACCCCCTGCGAGTGGATATGTGCATGTCGGATGCTCACAGGCCGTGCTGTGAGGCACGAAATTTCAACCTTGAAAAATTGATTCCTTGTAAATGTAATAGCACACCTCACACCATTGGGCCGCACGATATGAGGTATGATTCATGAAGATCAGACAAAAACTGAGGGACTATTTATGCGCCGAAGATTTGACCGAAGCTAGAGAGAGATTATAATAGTGATGCTTTTGCAAGCATCACTAACAAAGATCAGTGGTGGACAAAGTACACAAACCATGAGCAGAGATAAACTAGTTAACATAAAACAACAATAATACTTGCTTTAATAATTAATACTCGCTTTAAACTTCGACATGAGTCAAAATGTAAAAAAGAATAATAATTGACTTCAAATATACTTAAGTACCCAAAGTACTATAATTTATTATGGCTACAAATTGGTATTTTCGGTGTATGTGTGTGTGTGTGTGTGGGGGGGGGGGTGTCACTTTTACTTTAATCACAGTAGTTTATTAAAGGGATAATAAACCAAATACAGATTGATATCTAAAATTATCATAAGCCCAAAACCTTCTTTTCCAAAAATATTGTGCAAAACATTTGTGTCAATGGTGTAGAGAAAAATTAGAGGCAGGATATTTTTTATTTATTTATTTATTTTTCTTCAGGAAATGTATTACTCACAAAATGTTCTGTTTGCTACTGATCCGACGCTGAACTGTATGATTGCGTTAAGTAGATACCACAAAGTGGCAATCAAACAAGTTCCAAACAGAGCTACCCTGATTGGTGGATTGCTGCGTGATTCACCAGTTTCACAGAAAGTATTCGAGTTAAACAGTACGACATTTGACTTTTAATGTAGTGAACTTTAAGTAAAAGTCTCCCCGAAATGTAAATACTTCGGTAAAGTGCCGATACGAGAAAAAGCTACTTAAGTAGTGCAACAATTTACATTTACTTTTTTTTTTACTGTTCACAGCTGGTAAAGATGATACAGAATCACACTAGTAGGAGCAGTCCTTAAAAAAAATCATCAAAAAGTAAAGAAATTAAGAAACTAAATTAATTCTTTATGCGACGACGCTGATAAAATACTTGACCTCGACTTAATCTAAAAAGGCACTAAAAGGACCAAAGGAATCTCAGTGAGGGCAGAATTATAATATCTTCAAATAAGTCGGGGAATGACGTTTTCCAACACGATTAAATAATGGAAATATGTGCTTCTCAGATAGAGAATTAATATTCCATCAGTCTCAGCAATTTCCTCCTGCTTAATCATTTTCACATATAGACAATTCAGGGTTCGGGAGACTGCCTGTTTTCCACCATTCACAAAGGAGCGCTTTTTCCCCCCCAAGCTTCCAGAAAGACCGATTCATCCGGCTAGAACGGATGTGCGAAAAAGAAACAACTTTGGAATTTGATCGGGGATTAGGAGAAGAGTCCTGCCAAAGCGCCCCTTCAACTCCGACCTATAGGCTTGCGAATGTAATAAGTCTGAAACGGCTACATCAGCTAATAGGCATCATCAAAACCCTATCGCAAGTGCGAGTCGACCAATCAATTAGGGATTATGGGAAAAGTAAACCAGTTCGACCTTGAGGGTCTTGCTGCCGCAGGGAGATCACGGATGCACCGGTAGGTCAGACCCCGCGAATCTGTTTGAAGAGCCAACGATCTGTTTTTGTTTGCCTCCGCGGGGGTCGTTAAATGTTAGCGCTTTATATTGAGTGCCGTGCCGCTGCCGTCCTTCCTCTGAGCGCAATTAAAATTCAGGATAAACATGAGACTGGAGAGCACATAAATAATGGCAGAGTGAGAAAGGGAAGGGAAAAGGAGGCTTCAGTACACGCCGCTGGGCATAGGAATCCAGACACATTTAGGACAGGTATTATTAATAGAACAGACACACACACACACACACACACACACGAACACACAGTTGTACAGACAGAGAGGGAAGAAACCCCTGAACATAGGTAGCAAGTCTCTTTTCTGGTCAGACTGTTCGTCCTGCTTTCATCTTGCTCCTCTGAGCTCAGCTTTACACTCACTGTGTATGTACCCCTCTCTCTCTCTCTCCATCTCTCTCTCTCTCTCTCTCTCTCTGTCTACACAAACCCCTTTCTTCTTCAGGGTACTGTAACACACACTGACAGAAACACACCTGTCTTTTTCACTGTCTGGTTGGGTGATACCTGCACCACACTGTCTCTAAAGCTCTCTATGTGTCTACTTCCTCACCGAGAGTGCTCTTTTTTTTCTCTCCCCCCCCCACACATCCCTCCCACCTTTTAGTCGTCTCCACATTGTGTGAAACTTTCCCCATTCTCCGAGTTATACTATTCCGTGTTTTACCTCACAAGTGTGTGTGTGTGTGTGTGTGTGTGTGTGTGTGTGTGTGTGTGTGTGTTTGCACTCTCATTCTCTCTCTCTCTCTCTCTCCTCTCTCTCTGCGGGTGCTCTCCATCTCTCTCATCTCTCTCTCTCCTCTTCCTCTGTGTAATAGTTGTTTTCATATGAAGGACATGCTGGGCCCGATGAGGCTTGTAAAGCAGGAGGAGATGGCTGAACAGAGCTCATCAGCTAAATAAATATTTGCCTTGTTAGATTTGATTCGCTTATCCTTTCTCTCTCACAGAGGTGCCTACATAGTCCCCCCCCCACCCTGAAATACATATAAAAGTGAGGAGCGTTCTGCAACCTTAAAAAGACAGGAAACAAACAAACAAACAAAAAAATATAGGGATATCCCCTCAGTGGCTGAAAGGCTGGATTTGTATGGAAGCCGTGTAGTGAAATGCAGTGAAGTAAAATGTTGCCATTGCTTGTTTTTGCCCGTCACATGTTTTGCCGTAACGCTGGATACCAGCTAGTCTTGCGTGCGATATTGATTTTGTTTCCCCCCCACGAACGATTTACTATTAAAAAAAAAAATGCCATTTAAGTTATGGTTGCCCTAAAAAACACAGGACGTGAAGCGTTTTCATCTCCTTGTATAATTTATCACTATATATTATATACCATTTTATCAATTTAATAAACGAGGAATCATGGACCAATATCCCCAAGAGTGCTGATATATATATATAATAGATATATATATATATATATATATATATATATATATAGATATATATATATATATATATATATATATATATATATATATATATATATAAGGTATATATATATATATATACACATACACACACACACACATACACACACCCACACCCATATATATATATATATATATATATATATATATATATATATATATATATATATATAATATATATATATATATATATATATCTCTCTCTCTCTCTCTATATCTCTCGATAGACACACATACAAAAAATATATACATATAATCTCTCATTTAAAGATAGACACACATACAAAAAATATATACATATACATTTAAAATAATTCATTTCTAATTATGATTACCATTAACATTTGTGTGAAATGTCAGATTTGAGCCTATTTCTCACAAAGTATGTAAACTTTATACAACTCTAATGTGGAACATGCACTGATTTTATGTAACTTTAATGAGCTTAAAGCACAGCTATTTGCCAGAGTAGTGCATGAGTCTACAGTACTTGAGAGCCTGCAGAGAGCAAGGGTTTATCCGCTCTTACATAATAAACAAAAAGAATTCAGCACACCTACATTTTCATATATTGTTTTTGTAAGCTACAAGACATATAATATAGGTTACCACAGGACATTTGAGACCTGGCCAAGACAGAAAAAAAAAGAGACGCTTGAAACAAGAAACTTCTCAAATGTCAAATAGTCTAACTGCTTGTGAATATGAATTCCTGGTCAATCTGGACCCAAACACAGGCAGAGTAATATAAGAGATTTATTTTTATTTTCTATTGGTGTAACGCAGCAGTAGTTCTACTTCTTTTCTGTCAGTCGAGGTTTATGCTTCTACTTACCCTATTGAAGTCCTGAGCAATTCCCTCGTTACCAATTGTATCAGTCAGTCACGGTGTGGGCGTGGCGTGTATGTGTGTGTGTGTGTGTGTGGTGTGTGTGTGTGTGTGAGAATTTGAAGGCAAAGGCCTTGATGACTTGCGTTCTCTTCAGTCAGTGTTTTAGTTAGAAGGCAGCATTTCAGCTACAAAAGAATATGTAAAGGAACAGTTTTTAGACATGCTTCAAGGACAGCAAAACGTCATGACATTGCCAGGATACCAACATATGCTAATGTCTGCCAAGTTCATACGTTCTTTAGATGAAGTGGCGAGGTAGAGCTTGGGATTAATATGACAGCGATTATACCTGATATTTATGTCAAAAAGAGAGAGAGGAAAAAAAAGAGAAGAAAGCTTCATTTTTGCAAACCCTGATCAGAATGCAATAATTGTGAAATATGTGGGAATCAGGTTTTTGGGTACGTGTGGCAAAATTCCACTGAAACATTCCTTTTTTTTTGTACACAATATGATTCCAGCCAGATGGTCTAGAAAGAACATTTTGGACACAATGCATAAGCAAAATGGCCTCTTCTAATCTACTTTGGTGAGAGGATGCTCTGGGAAAAGTTACTTTTTTTATTAAGCAAAACTCCCTGTTTTTGCAGATTAATGTTTAATGAAGTGATTCTGATTCTGCATCATTCTCTATGCAGGTTCAGAATGAGACGCCAGCAAAAAAAGTGGACATGCTGGACATGTTTAGGACAGCATGTGAAAGATACAGGACACCAGGCTCTTCCAAATTGCCGTCCTAATTCAGATATCTCTCCGTCTCAAACATCAGAGCCGAGATGCCATTTAGATGCAATTAAGATGGAGAAAAGCCTGTGATCTCAGGAAAAAGGCTTATTAATCATCATGTAAGTGGCCAGATGGAAACACACAATCTACACAATAATACACACACACACACACACACACACACACAAAACCAGAGGTTACATGTATCTGCACTCATCAAAAGGACAGGTTACAGATGGTTACAGGTCAGTAGCTCGCTCTCTCTTTCTCTCTCGCTCTCTCTCTCTCAGTAGATGTGAGAGCAAATAAATTCATTTTCCGTTCTTGGCTCTGGTTCTGCGCTTAGCTTTCACAGGAGTTTCATCAAAGGTCAGCATGGGAGAAGGAACACCAGCTGAAAGCTGCATCTTTTAACTAGTTTAAAAACAACAAACCAAGACACATGTGCTAAACAAAGCCAAATTATTTACTAGTGTAGCCCCCCTCGATAAATCTCGAAGGAAACAAGTTGTAGTTTGCAGGTTTTGCAAGACCTTGTGGTGAAAAGACAGACTCTGCATGATGACATTTTCAGCATTTCCACACCTCTTTTCATGCCATACCCAAATACCTGTACATGTTTTCTGCAATTGCTACAAACTCATAATATAATGAGCACCACTTTTGGTAAACAGCAGACACGACATGTTTTTTTTCCCTTTCCCTACACGCAAATGTGTCTGACTTGTTTTATTTAGCCAACCAAATCATTTTTATATGCTATTTTGCTTAAGCACCATTTCTTAAGATCAACCCTAAATAACAACATTTTCTTCCTTTCCACTCTACTTTGGGAATTACATAATAGCCGTAATGGAGCGTTATGCCATGTCTAGTGTCTTACCTAATACAAAAGATCTGATCTAAATCTGATTTTGAGAGACAGGAAATCATATATATATATATATATATATATATATATATATATATATATATATATATATATATATATATGGACACGTCGCATTTGCTAAGTGATTTTATCAGAGCAAGTTGACATTCGCGCTACTATAAAGTTGCTAGTAGGCATTCCTAGTTTTATCAGCGGGTGCCACATTCCATAAATCACAAGATAGATCTGGAATGATACATTCTTCCATCTTTCTTTTTTTTTTTTTTTGGTGTGTTCGGACCAAGTTGCTCTATATTGCATAAACCTTTCTCAAATTTGTCGCGTTATGTGCCACACCCACAGACGTTTGCAGTCACTCATGACACCAGCAATATAAAAGTGCTGCCTTATTGTATTGTACGCTGCTGAATGTGGAATATTGCATAACAACCATATGGTTATGGTAGATTAAGAAGACTGACGTGGTATATCTGCCATTAATAGAAACAACAAAAAGAAAATGGAAAGACATGTGCACCAGTTTGCCTTTTGCTTCTCCAGTTTTACACCAGTATGGACAATTCCCTAGCTTTTAGGTTCATTATTGCCCTATTCTTAGGTGTCTGCCGGCACAGTATTAAACAGCTCAGTATGTCTAGGATACGTTCCAGCATGTTTGAGGTTTCCAGAAGATTATGTTGCATCCTCTATGCAAGTACAGCCATGAAAAACAGCCAATCAGAGTAAGCATGGAAAATCACATTCATCTGCTCTCATGTGCAAAAGAGCCAATTAATTATTCATCTTCCTTAATGTTTCGTCGTATTGCCTTTTATTTTATGCATTTCGCTCTTTAAAATGCACACACTAAGGCAGGATGGGCCACATTTGTATTTTACTGCAATTTATATACTGTACATAACTTGTGTATATGGTGGGGGGGATTATTTGAATCTATTTGAATCTTTGTGGGAGGACGAGGACTAAGGCATAATAACAATGATGGTGGTTTTGTACAAAATAGCTTGGCATTCCCTGGCCATGTCTTCATAAGAAGAGCAAAAATAAAAACAAACAAGACACGAGTCCTGGCAGCATGCAGTATAAAAATAGCGACTCCCCTCCACAGACTGAATAGATCAAAGTTGTTATTTATAGCTCTACTTGTTTTGCCATTATTGAGGTTCGGATTCTTCTTTACAAGTGACCAGGCACATTGGCCAAGAAAAAGAAAGAAATGATATATAAAACTTGGATAATGCGGGGTTGTGGTTCCATTACTTTAACAAATCCCTACCTTTCAAAAACACTACCTTAAGAACAAATAATGTTGAGTGTGTGTGTATGGTCTTTAAATATGTGTGTATTATTTACATCAGTGTCCCCCCAAACAACTCATGCCCAATGATTAGTGTTTCTTCACACTATGTTAGATCTCTATAAAAAGGGTCATTCTAGACAGCAAGATCTCATTGGGAACGCTAATAAATGGACATTTGGTGCCATTCGAGATGAGGATGGGTCCTCTCAAGGGTCCTTCCTTTCCACAGTCACCACTGGCTAGCTCATTAAGGACTTACAACTGCTGTATGAGGAACAAACTTATTAGGGCTTAATAAGGCATTAACGCAAATTCATTTTGGCAGCACGGATTTTATTAACCTGTGATTAAGGCAGCGCACGTTTTCATTTAAAACGTCAAATAAAGACATATAGAAGGCAAACGGATAATAAAACCCCCAACTGAAAGGACAAAATGTTTCACAAAGTCCTTTTTCATCATATATATATATATATATATATATATATATATATATATATATATATATATATATATATGAGTTTTGTTTTTTGTTTATACCAGTTTTGTTTTACTGATGTGTGAAAAGAACTTCGATTAATCTTATCGCACAGAATATTTCATTATTGCTAAAGATAAATGTCTACTTTGAATTTGTATATACTCATAATTTCAATGTAACCCTGTAATCTGTAAAAATGGCGCTCCCTCTTCTGTTTCTGTCATCAGTCTTCAAAAACAACAATCTGAATCTCAGGGAATATTTGCCACACAGAAATAACAAAAATATGTGTAGAACACTTGACATGTCTACTAAATCAATCACGCCAAACAAATCTCTCAGATGATGTAATCCAATTTATGCAATCATTATGACAGTTAGCTACAGGTTCTCCGCCATCACCTCATCAACCATCTGAACAGTATAAAAGGTTCGTTTAGCGCCCTGATAAGTTACGTCAATGACTTGAATATATTTACAGGAATATTTTATCTTCATGCTTCACTAATAATTAATATACATTTGCATAAAGCATTTATATTTGTTCATGCCCATGTTGATTAGAGTATTAAAAACCTTTAATGACATGACTTCTAGCATTTCTGGTTCAAAATGCTCACCGAGCGTCTTTTCCCGCGCGGCCAGGTATTTAACGACCCCAAAGATTCCTGCTACCTCCCAGATTATCTCCTCTGTTTCCCCCGCTGGGATTTTTCGAGATTTTCCAGCCTTTTGCCTGTCTCCCCATGCACCCAATTAAACCCATGGACTTTTCCCTTGTTTTTTTTTACCAAATCTTTTTTGTACCTTTTTTGGGGTTATTTATGGTTTGGATTTTGAACTCTTTTTTGGGACTGTTTTAGGTTGGTGTTTAGAAGTGTTTTTTTTTTTTTTTTTTTTTTAGACTATTGTATGTTGCTTCTTGGGCCCGTCTCCTCTGAACTGTTTCTCCTGTCTGCTGTCTGGCTTATAATAAAGACAATAAAACTTTACCCACTGATTGAGTCCTGAGTTTGAGCCCTCACAGCCACCATAACGATTTATTTCATTTAATACTTCAATACCTGACATTCAGATGAGATAATAAACACTCCACACTCCACAATAAACATCCTCAACCACACACAACGCTAACAACCCAATTGAGGATGATGTTCTCTGTTGAGTCTGGTTCCTCTCAAGGTTTCTTCCTGTTCTCAGGGAGTTTTTCCTTGCCACCGTCGCTTCGGCTTGCTCAACAAGAAACAATTAGGGCAAAACTGATTTTCACTTTTCACACAAGTATTATGTAAAGCTGCTTTGAGACGATGACAAATTGTTAAAAGCGCTTTATAAATAAAATTGAATTGATTAATCTGTGATTAACTTTGAGTTAACTCATGACAATCATGTGATTAATCAGAGTTAAATATTTTTATTGACCGACAGCCCTAAGTCCTATTCTTTATCTGTGTGGAGTTGAAATATGTCCATTGTTAAAAGCGTTATACAAATAAGAACAAATTGAATTGGATTTGGTGCAGGTGTGAATCAGTCAAAGTGTTAACGGTGCCGATTTTCCTACTATTAAGTGGAAGCTCATTGGATGAATGGTGTAATAACAGTTTGTTTAGTAGTAGATGGTGGAGAGAAATATTTCAATACATTCTTTGACCATCCTAGTCCAAGAATACAAAATGTATACACATGAGAATTCTGTAGCTGGCTACTAACTGAAATAATCTAGCTACAAAATATTTGTTGCTAGTTAAAAAAAAAAAAGCTGCTTTACATTTATGGCATTTGGCAGACGCCCTAATCCAGAGCGACTTACAATTGAGCAATTGAGGGTTAAGGGCCTTGCTCAAGGGCCCACTAGTGGCAACTTGGTAGTGGTGGGGTTCGAACCCGTGATCTTCCGGTCCAGGGGCCAACACCTTAACCACTGGGCTACACACCTCCCCATACAGAGAAAATATACAGTTTCTCTCGAGCACCAGTTTCTCGTTTCACACACTTGCACAGGCCAAATAAAAAAAATAAAAAAAAACCAACAAACAAAAAAACAAAAACAAAATATGGTTCCCCACGGCACACAAACTACCTCTGTAGATTGTAGGCGCAAACACAAACTACTATAGACGCAAACACAAAACACACCTGAATATGACCTTCCCTCCTTGTCGTCTTTGAAATGCAAAATATCCATATCACCACATAAATTCAGCTCGTCATCCTAACTGAAATTCCCTCTAGCTGCTGCTGTAAAAAGTTTGGATACTGCGAACAGAAGTGGCACCTGAAATAAACAAGACAGCAACAGTTGGTTGCATTGAAAAGTTCTTTTGAAGAAAAAATGAAAAAAAAAAAAAAAAGGCAAGAAATCTGGGGGAAAAAAAAATTGCGCCACATCCGAGTAAGCAGCAGGAAGAAACAGACGAGAAGATGAAATATGTTTCTTACAAGGCAAGTCAAGAAAAGTTAAAGTCAAGAGGAAAGCTAAAGTAATGAATTTTGCGAGTTCGGATTTTTTAACTATTTTAATTCCACTCCAATAATAACGCAAAAAATAAAACAAAAATTCAGTTTAAGACCGCGTAATAGCACGATGAATGGAAAAGAATTCAGATTCTAGGTTGCACTGTGCTGCTGTTATATGTGCTGCATGTTTGACAATTCAAATTTGCAGAGCATCGTTTTTGCTGCTTGACGTTGACCTGCAGGTGAAAAGATATTCGAACAGCTAATCGCATACATAACAACTCAAGGGACGGACTGGGATTTAGGTTTCCTAAGACTGCTTGAATGACAGGAAAAAAACAGCAATATTTTTATGGAAAAAAAAAAGATTATGGATGAAGAATTTCAGGATATTATTATTATTATTATTATTATTATTATTATAAAATCAGTGCTTTATTCATCAAGGAAGCACTGACATCATGAGAAATGCCTCCTGAGAAATTGGTGATGAAAGACGTCAAAATAGTCCGCTTCATTGCAGGCATTTTTCCCTCAGAAAATGGGAGCGTAACACATGATCATACCGACATGGATCATATTCTCACCTATGAGCACCTATTTCCCCCCTCTTTATTATATTGATCGTGAATTATTTTGGTAATTACAAAAAATGACATTTTGGCCATATCCTGAGATAACTACGACATCACTGTACTTTTCATTCATAATTACAATTCATTCATAAAACAAACCCCTCTCCTTAGTACCATCATCCAGGCAGACCCTTTCAAACTCTCCGGATGTGCTTCATTGATCTGGATGAACTAATACACAACATCATGCGCTACCTTCCTCAGAGGCTGCTTGATGATTTAGCTAAGAGGGAAGGAAAGGACGGAGGGGCGGCTTTCACGTTAAAACCCCACGATCAATAAAACCATTAAAAACATAAACCCTTCAGAGGAATCACCGACTTGTGATGGGATGCTCAATACTGGTTTCAAAAAGAATAAACTGGCCTAGCAAACGTCACTGCGCTGAGCAGCATGGCGACATGCATTGGCAAAGCAGAATACTCTGTTCTAACTCGGATGAAGCTGACGTTGACTGAGCACTGCCCCTGATACGATTGGTGAGAACAGTGTACAGAGCACACAGGCCCATCTTCCTTACTAAGCGAATTGTTTGTGCTGTCTGTGTCGCATTAAAAAATATGGGTCACCTGGAAAGAAAGAAAGAAAAAAAAAACCTGTCTCTGCAATCCTGTGTGTGTGTGTGTGTCTGGGTTCACTCTCTGCTAAGCTCAGTTAACTCTATGACTAATAGATCAGTAATAAGATTGTACTCTCAGAGACAAGTCCCCACTCTGGCCGTATTAAAAGAGTTACACAAGTTTGCAGTCGAAAAAAAAAAAAAAACATAAAACAAAATCATCACCTACAAACAATGCAGCAGAAACGGACGTAAAGGAAAACGCAGACGGCTTTTATCTGCCAAAAGCACCTAACAAATTAGCCCTTAAAATGCACCAACAATGCCAAAACAGCACTCGGAGGCCTGCTAAAAAAATCGTCCCCGCAATGTTGTCTGGGTGATTTATGAACGCCGAAAATATTCTAATCTCAACGCTGTACTGTGTGTAGTAGCACTCGCTATAGCTCAGGGGCTGAAGGAGATGAGACTTAGCATGTGTCTGTCTGGTCTAAATGTCTCCAAAGCAGAGCTAAAAATGATTCAGTGAGTTGACAGTCAGTCTTTGTGGCAAGGAGTGTGCAACGGTGCCACCGTCAGCCTACTCCCGTTGTCTAATAACACCCATCAGTCTGCTGGATAAGAGCGAGAGGAAAGAAGACGATAGGAGAGGCGTGAAGGCAGAGCGGTGAGACGAAATGATGACAAAAAGTGAAAGCTGTTTAAAAGGACACGGATTTTGTACTGATAGCTCTGGGTCAAATGCCAAGTTTGATGTTAGCTGTCAGAATATTACACTTTTCATTGTTAAATAGTTTTACAGCATGTTAGACTTTTTTTTTTTTTTTTCCAGGAGAAAAAAGTCGGCTCACTTGACAGCCTGCTTAGAAACACACCCAGGATGTTGATGCTAGCCGTCCCAAATCAGACTTGATTTTATGTGAATTTTAATGAGATGAGAAATATAACCCACCCCCTCCCACCCCCCCGAACTGATAGCCAGGCTGTCAGTAGGTTTTAAATAAACTGTCAAAAAGAGGCACCCTACATAAATAAAGTGACAGTAATCCCACTGGTGTAATTGTTGATATGCTACTGATGGAGTCGAGAGTCTGATATGGAATATTGCAGAATTGATATACAAACTGATTCGTTAAAGATAGAGTGCACGCTCATACATGTCAAATCTATGTAAGCTGTTGGCACAGGAACATTTGCGGTAGAGCGAATTCAGACTTTAAAGCAATTTGTGACAATACATAAAGACCACTAACACCATCTGTCGTCTGCCGTATCTGTATTAATGTTTGTTCGAAAGTATAAGTTGTCAAACATTCGTTCATTCATCTTCTACCGCTATATCCGATCTTCCCTACGGTCACTATCTCAGGCGTCTATGGGCATTAAGGCTGGATACACCCTGGATGGAATGCCAACCCATTGCAGTGTACACACACACACACACACACACACACACACACACACACACACACTCACTAGGAACAATTTTCCAAGGTAAAAACCCCCTGAGGCACGGGGAGAACATGCAAACTCCACACACACATGACCGAGACGGGAATCGAACCTGGATCTTGGAGGTGTGAGGCTAACCACTAAGCCACCGTGCCCCTGTTGTCAAACAGGGGTTTCCTACTCAGTATTTATGTATACATGTTAAATATGTTCTAAATCAAGTGTTCATCTAGCTTCCCTACACAATCTTCAGGTCCCCCCTAAAAAGTCCTTACAATAGAGGTATACACGAAAAGAATTGGGACGCTTAACCCTTCCTCCCTTGTGTTTTTACTCAACACAATGCTTTACGCACACAATTGTATAAGACGGCTTCGGATGCAGAATAATCAACTTTTAGCGCTTATGTGCTTTCCTCAATATCGAGATCGAGCAATTATTTGTTCGACATCACCCTGCCTTAATACCATTATTATTAAATTTCATTATTACAGTACATTAATACACTGATTTTACATGAAATTGTTCAGATGTGACCCAATTGGTAATCTTTAACATTTTCATAAGTAACTATAAGGGGCACGGTGGCCTCACACTACCAGGGTCGTGGTTCGATTCCCATCTCGGCCATGTGTGTGTGGAGTTTGAATGTTCTCCCCGTGCCTCAGGGGGTTTTTCTCCGGGTTCTCCGGTTTCCTCCTGGTCCAAAAACATGCACAGTTTGTTGATTGACACCTTGGAAAATTGTCCCTAGTGTATGAATGTGTGTGTGTTTGTGTGTGTGTGTGTGTGTGAATGTGTGTGAGTGCCCTGCGATGGGTTGGCATTCCATCCAGGGTGTATCCTGCCTTAATGCCCATAGACGCCTGAGATAGGCACAGGCTCCCCGTGACCCGAGGGAAGATCGGATAAAGCGGTAGAAGATGAATGAATGGATGAATGAATGAATAAGTAACTGTAATTTACTTACACATTAACAAATTACTTTTTCATTTATTTTGCACTTAAATGTTTGTACTTACAGTCCCAACACTGACCGTAAATGTCCCATTATTTATAGGCCTGAACTGTCTCTTTTCAGTCTCATGGTGAATATTACCAGGCTGTACTCCAAACATTGCTATGCAAGTTCATACATGCCAAACAACCAATCAAAAGATCAATACATATCTAGCTCAAGAGGACAAAAGCACGCTGCTTACGAATGCTACCTAAAGCATGAGAACCCATTAAACTACCTGCATCCTCACGCTGAACAACGAACAGTGATCAGCCTTTCAGAACTGAAGACACAGCTTTGTTTTTTTTGTGTGAAAATATCACTGTTGAAGAGCTCATAACAAGGGTGAAAAGCGCAAAGCCGCTGAAACGCTCATCATAAGCAGCTTAACGTGGGTGCAGTTAGTTCAGAGACATATGACTGGCAGCCAACTCCTTTGGTCTGCAGCCAGCAGCAGGTGTAGGATCTCAGCCGGGTCTGTGACACGCATCAGACACTTCAGATCCATCCTTTTCTTTCTCTTGGGAGAACATGATGAGTCATTTGACGTAAGCGGGGAGGTGCCAGATGAACACAATGGGATGGCAATGCTCCAGTGCACCTGCCGGAGAAGAGCTGTCAATCTTAGTCTAGCGCAATCCCCTTACATCCCCGCCTCACGTGTCCTCATTAAATTCCTATACATAAACAACCAAAATAAATAAATAAATAAAAACACGTTCGGAGCTCAGCCTTCAACCGGAATGACAAACACTCTTGTAAGAAAAGTCACCAATCTTCCATTCTCCAAGCCAAAACTCACGTATGCACTCTACTTCGTGTGCATCAATATTTATCCTGTGCACCAGCTGATGGCTAATATTTCATTTCATTATTTTTCAGACGTGCAGGGCGTTCACTCTAGCGCTGTCTCGCTAACACACACAGAGACACACACACAGACACACAGACACACACACACACACACACACACACACACACACACACACACACACACACACACACTATGGCCCACAGATCGGAGATAATACCTGTGAGGGAGAGCCTCCTCCCTTGATATCAGGGCAAGTCTGCCAACAGTGAGACTCATTATTTCCACTTTTAAAAGAACTGAGTTAGATATATATATATATATATATATACAGACGTGGACAAAATTGTTGGTACCCTTTGGTCAATGAAAGAAAAAGTCACAATGGTCACAGAAATAACTTTAATCTGACAAAAGTAATAATAAATAAAAATTCTATAAATGTTAACCAATGAAAGTCAGACATTGTTTTTCAACCATGCTTCAACAGAATTATGTAAAAAAATAAACTCATGAAACAGGCATGGACAAAAATGATGGTACCCCTAACTTAATATTTTGTTGCGCAACCTTTTGAGGCAATCACTGCAATCAAACGCTTCCTGTAACTGTCAATGAGACATCTGCACCTCTCAGCAGGTATTTTGGCCCACTCCTCATGAGCAAACTGCTCCAGTTGTGTCCGGTTTGAAGGGTGCCTTTTCCAGACTGCATGTTTCAGCTCCTTCCAAAGATGCTCAATAGGATTGAGGTCAGGGCTCATAGACGGCCACTTTAGAATAGTCCAATTTTTTCCTCTTAGCCATTCTTGGGTGTTTTTAGCTGTGTGTTTTGGGTCATTGTCCTGTTGCAAGACCCATGACCTGCGACTGAGACCAAGCTTTCTGACACTGGCTAGTACATTTCTCTCTAGAATTCCTTGATAGTCTTGAGATTTCATTGTACCCTGCACAGATTCAAGACACCCTGTGCCAGACGCAGCAAAGCAGCCCCAGAACATAACAGAGCCTCCTCCATGTTTCACAGTAGGGACAGTGTTCTTTTCTTGATATGCTTCATTTTTTTCGTCTGTGAACATACAGCTGATGTGCCTTGGCAAAAACTTCGATTTTTGTCTCATCTGTCCACAGGACATTCTCCCAGAAGCTTTGTGGCTTGTCAACATGTAGTTTGGCATATTCCAGTCTTGCTTTTTTTTTTATGATTCGTTTTCAACAATGGTGTCCTCCTTGGTCGTCTCCCATGTAGTCCACTTTGGCTCAAACAACGACGGATGGTGCGATCTGACACTGATGTTCCTTGAGCATGAAGTTCACCTTGAATCTCTTTAGAAGTCTTTCTAGGCTCTTTTGTTACCATTCGGATTATCCGTCTCTTAGATTTGTCATCAATTTTCCTCCTGCGGCCACGTCCAGGGAGGTTGGCTACAGTCCCATGGATCTTAAACTTCTGAATAATATGTGCAACTGTACTCACAGGAACATCTAGTTGCTTGGAGATGGTCTTATAGCCTTTACCTTTAACATGCTTGTCTATAATTTTCTTTCTGATCTCTTGAGACAGCTCTTTCCTTTGCTTCCTCTGGTCCATGTCGAGTGTGGTACACACCATATCACCAAACAACACAGTGATTACCTGGAGCCATATATATAGGCCCAATGGCTGATTACAAGGTTGTAGACACCTGTGATGCTAATTAGTGGACACACCTTCAATTAACATGTCCCTTTGGTCACATTATTTTCTGTGTTTTCTAGGGGTACCATCATTTTTGTCCATGCCTGTTTCATGAGTTTATTTTTTTACATAATTCTGTTGAAGCATGGTTGAAAAACAATGTCTGACTTTCATTGGTTAACATTTATAGAATTTTTATTTATTATTACTTTTGTCAGATTAAAGTTATTTCTGTGACCATTGTGACTTTTTCTTTCATTGACCAAAGGGTACCAACAATTTTGTCCACGTCTGTGTATATATATATATATATATATATATATATATATATATATATAATATATAGATATATATATATATCTATATATATATATATATATATATATAGCTATATATATATATAGATAGAGAGAGAGAGAGAGAGAGAGAGATGGAGATGGGGTGAGTGCGCGATGGAAAGAAAAAATAAAGAAAAAATAAAATGGTGTATGCAGTCGAGGAGGAATAACAGTGAAGAAATGAGAGTTGGGGAGGGGGGGTGGGGGTGTAGTATCGGGAACGGGCAATGTAGCAGTGTAGGAATGGGAGAACAATAGAAGCGGATGTTGAGCAGATGAGCAATTTGTTTTAGGACGTTGAATGTGTGATCTAATCTGCTTTGCACAAACGCATGAGAGAACAGGAGAGAACAGGCATCGGGAAGGGGAGTACGCCATAGGGGTATAAAAGGTTCGCCATTTCGGTCTGTGCGCACACTGTGAAAAGTGCATCTGCCGTATCGTGCTGAAGGTCTTCAAGTTCTTCACCGTCACGTCTCCTCAGGTGGCAGCGTGAGAGCAGGAAGAGTCGAAACATTGCTCGGGGTTTATAGGCAGAAGTAAGAAAAAAAGAAATGACACATTACCACCACCACCACAGAGACAGGAATATAGATAGTGGCATCACGTCCTGACAGATCTTTCCTCTAAAGCCACTAGATAATCCCATAACTTCCTCTGAAACAAGATGGATCTTTGGATCTTTGCATCCTTGTAGCCTTTCATCAACAACTGAAATGCTGCCGTTCGAGCCGTCCATGGAGAAGCATGTGTGTAGTTTGAAATCGGATCTGCTATAGTCATGGGATCCCCTCGAGGGTCATTTTGAACTGCTTTCCATAGCTCGCAAGGACAAAGACAAAACCAAAATGAGTTGAAGTTATTTCCGAAGCATGCGGATGTTACTGGATGTATCCTGGGCTGGCAGGGAGCTGGCACAAAGGCAGGCTGCTGATGAGTGCCAGAGGGGTGCAATGAGCTTTGAAGGTCAGCCACCGGGCTCCAAAAGTCAGTGTGTAGCTCACTGGGGCAGAGAGGACAGGAAGTGGACCTGGTGTGTTTGCTTTGGCTCTGTCTCCTTCAATACATTTTGCAGTACATTCTGTTTAGAGACAGAACAGCTAACATGCGTGGCCACTGTGCTGTACATCCCCCAAGTATTATTCATGGAGTGTGTATTTTTTTATACATAATGAACTGTCAATTACGATGATTACAATTATTCAGTTACTATGAATAATGAATGTGCGAATTTCCTGATTTTAGCCTGCGAACATTTTGAGGACACCTGACATTTCGGGTTCCCTAAATAGTTGTCTGACACACAAACGTCTAGACCATGGATCTACGTCTACGACCGGGGGGGGGGGTGGGGGGGGGGGGGGGGGGGGGGGTGGGGGGTGGGGGGTGGGGGGGTCCTTAGGGGTCGGTCTAGGCGGTACTACAGGGGGTAAGCACTAATTAATGCTGTATCATAAATAATTTTTGTTAAAAAAAAAAAAAGATAAAATATTAATATATTATTACTATTAAAAGTTTCATTAGTCTTAAAGTCTCAAATGTTCATGTAAATGTAGAATGCTTCACATGATAGTTAAAATGTAGTAAATAAGTAAATGTGTACAAATACAACTTGATATAACTTAAAAAATGCAACATATATATGCCTTACTGTTACATCTTTTTGAACTATTTGAAAATATAGGAAAAATATACAGGCAGACAATGACAACAAAATAGTTCTAATTGTCTTTAAATAACATGCTTAATATGATTAGTTTTCTATTAATATCATTGGCTATGTTTGAGATTTTGTATGTTATATATGTATATTATGTATATATATATATATATATATATATATATATATATATATAATATGATGTTTTATTATAAACAATAGTTGGTCTACCCGGTAAAACTATATTTTGTAGTGTTACACTTTTGCTTCACTAAATTTAACAAGCCCAAATATTACATGGTCCATCATGACAAGGCCCCTGTACACAAAGTAAGGTTGATTACGACGTTGTGTGGATGGCACAAAGCCCTGTGACCACATATACATATACATATGCATATACATATACATACACACACACACACACACACATATATATATTTTTTTATATATGTCCCTTTTACTTTTTGACATCCCCACACATATATATATATATATATATATATATATATATATATATATATATATATATATATATATATACAGTATATATTTGATCTCCAGTTGTGCTCATAGGTTTACATGCCCTGGTAGAATTTATGATCTTGTACCCCCCCCAGAGTATACAATAGAATAGCCTTTATTTATCACATACACTGCAGCACAGTGAAATTCTTTCCTTCGCATATCCCAGCTTGTTTTTGGACGCTGGGTTCAAAGTGCAGGGTCAGCAATGATACGGCACCCCTGGTGCGCAGAGGGTTAAGGGTCGTGCTCAAGGACCCAAGAGCGGCAGCGAGTACGAATGATAACACAAAAGCTCTTCTTTTACTCATGGTTAGTGGCTCGTTGAAGCTGTTTATTATCAACTCTCTTTGCTCGTTTTAAATCACAATGACAAACAGAAACTACCCAAATGGCCCTGATCAAAAGTTTACACACTCCACTTCTTAATACCGTGTATTGCCCGCTTTAACATCAAAGACAGCTTGAAGTCTTTTGTGGTAGTTGTGGACGAAGCTCTTTAGCTTCTCAGATGGTAAAGCTGCTCATTCCTTTTGGCAAAAAGCCTCCAGTTCCTGTAAATTCTTGGGCATGAACTGCATAATTGAAATCCACCCCCCCCACCCCGGCCACCATAGTGGCTCAATGATATTGAGGTCAGGAGACTGAGATGGCCACTCCAGAACCTTCACTTTATACTGCTGTAGCCAATGACAGGTCGACTTGTCCTTGTGTTTTGGATCACTGTCATGTTGGAACGTCCATGCGCAGCTATCCGGGCTGGTGAGTGCAGCATACTGCATTCATCTTGCCATCAATTTGGACTCAATTTCCTGTGCCTTTATAGCTCACACATGCCCAAGAAATCAGCGATCCACCTCCGTGTACCTTTGGCGTACCTTCCATCATAGGCCTTGTTGACTCCTGTCCAACTGTAGCGTTTATGATTGAGGCCAAAAAGTTACATTTGGTTCTCATCACTCCAAATGACTATGTGGCAGAAGGTTTGAGGTTTGTGCTGTTTGGCGTATTGTAAGCCGGATACTTTGTGCCATTTGCATAATTATGTCATTTTCTCGACCATGCAGCCCATCTTTCCTTTTCAAGTGCCTCCTTATTGTGCATCTTCAAACAGCCTGTTTTCAGATAGTCCTATGTTACACCTGAAGTTATTTGTGGCTTTTTCTTTGCATTCTGGAGACTTTTCCTGTGGCTGAAGTTTTAGTTGGTCTACCTGACCATGGTTTGTTTTCAACAGAACCCCTCACTTTCCACTTCGAGTTTGAACACTTCTGATTGGCATTCTCAATTCCTTATATATATATATATATATATATATATATATATATATATATATATATATATATATATATATATATATATCCCCCTTTCCTGTTATACAGTTCAACCACTGTTTCCTTCCTGCAGATCCTTTGACAATCCTTTCGCTTTCCCCATGACTCAGAATCGAGAAACGTCAGTACAGCACTGGATGAAAAATGCAAAGGTCTATCAGGAGTCCAGAAACTCACTGATGTTTTAGAGACAATAATTACAAGCAAACAGCAAACATTCATTCATTCATTCATCTTCTCTTCTACCGCTTTTATCCGATCTTCCCTCGGGTCACGGGGAGCCTGTGCCTATCTCAGGCGTCTATGGGCATTAAGGCAGGATACACCCTGGATGGAATGCACCCATCGCAGGGCACACACACTCACATTCACATTCACACACACATTCATACACTAGGGACAATTTTCCAAGGTGCCAATCAACCTACCATGCATGTTTTTGGACCTGAGGAAACCAGAGAACCAGTAGAAAAACCTCCTGAGGCACGGGGAGAACATGCAAACTCCACACACACATGGCGGAGACGGGAATCGAACCCGGACCCTGGTGGTGTGAAGTGAACGAGCGAACTACTAAGCCACTGTGCCCCTCCAACCAGGGTATGCAAACTTTTTAAGGGTCACTTGGGTAGTTTCTGCTGTCATTATGATTTAACAAGAATAAACTCAATACTTCTTTACGTTAACTAGAGTAAAAAAAAACAACATATATATATATATATATATATATATATATATATATATATATATATATATATATATATATATATATATATATATATATATATATATATTCAATTTAGTTTATAATTATTCCCCCCTCGTCCGGCCTTTCTCGTTCTCGTACAGCATAATTTATCTGAGTAAACTAAAGACATGAACCCCATGAGCAAATATTAGTTCACCACCATCACACATTTTTAAATTCAATTAGTCTCCGTCTATGTTGAATGTCTGTTGTGCAAGACTGTGTGTAAGCAAACCTGTGGCTTAATAAAACCTTATCGTAGTACACAGCAGCCTTTATTTTATTATCCATTATATTTGAATGTTCTAATTCTAATATATATATATATACATATATATATATATATATATATATATATATATATATACCCAATATATAATATATATATATATATACTATATATATATATATATATATATATATATATATATATATATATATATATATATATATATATATATAATATACACACACACACACATACATTCATACATACAGATATCGTGATGGTGGTGAACTAATATTTACTCATGGGGTTCATGTCTTTAGTTTACTCAGCTAAATGATGCTGTATGAGAAAGGGTGAGGGAATAATACTAAACTGTGGTGATTTGTTTATCACTGAATTAAAACCGGGGGCACGGTGGTTTAGTGGTTTAGCACGTTCGCCTCACCTCCAGGGTGCGGGTTCGATTCTCGTCTCGGCCATGTGTGTGTAGAGTTTGCATGTTCTCCCCGTGCCTCAGGGTTTTTTTCTCCGGTTTCTCCGGGTTTCCTCCCGGTCCAAAAACATGCACGGTAGGTTGATTGGCACACTGGAAAATTGTCCGTAGTTTATGAATGTGTGTGTGAATCTGAGTGTGCATGTGACCCTGTGATGGGTTGGCATTCCATCCAGGATGTATCCTGTCTTAATGCCCATAGACGCCTGAGATAGGCACAGGCTCCTCGTGACCCAGGGGACAATCATATATAGCAGTAGAAGATGAAGGGATTCATTAAAACCGGATCATTTTTGACACACTGCAGGTGTATAAAACAATGGTGACTGTGAAATAATAAACATTTTGGCTTCGTATCACACAATGAAGACTCCAGCATGAAAACACACAAATGAGTAAATTGAAAAAGTGTCAAAACACAACAATAATCCTGGTGTCAAGAAAAGTGCATGTGTGAGTGCTCAGGTTGACCACCTGCGTGTGCGTTAAATGGTTGCTTAACACAAAGATAACACGATTTTTTTTTGTGTTATCAAACCATGTAAAAAAAAACACGCCAGGCTATCGTGAGCCGTTGCTTACTGTTGCTGCCTCGCATTCGCTTTGATCAAAATGTGTTGAACTTCCTGAGCAATGGCACGCTTCCCTTTTCTAAAACTCACCCTCACGCCTTCTCCGTTCGAATCCTTTATAGACGATGCGGCTGGTGTCGGCACCTCTGCTACTGTCGATCCAACTAAGCTCTCATGTAAAAAATGTCACCTGAACCCACTTGCTTCTGCATGCACTGTCCAGCCTGTGCTCGAAAAGTTTGCACACGCGAAGGTCTTCCCCTCATTTCAAAGCTCTCCAACTCACTCTCTCGCTCCCACACACATTTTTTTTTTGTCATTTAACTCAGGTAGACATATTCGGCGAGGAAAATAAAACAGACTGAGACTCAAATGCCTCCTGAATACCAAGGACCATGGAGCTGAAACTGAAAATCCATTTAAATCTCAAACAGGAGGCAAGAAATAAGTTCATTGAGTTTCAAATTTGGGAAAAGCCCCATTAAAGCAGCCTCCAGGATTCTAGACGCTACAGTATACACAAGGAACGTAATGTGATTAAAGGACTGCCTGGACATAATAGGCTGTATGTTATAAAGAAAATTGCTGCTTTCCATAACACACAAATGTGGGTTATTTCTGCGTACAAAGCAGCACTGAAACCAGTTTAGCTCACACCATTGACACTAACTGCACACACTGTAGAGATTTTCTGCAATGTTTAACAACTAGGCTTGTAGAACAGCTGATTTGTTCCTACACTGCCTGGAGGTCCAGTAACATGTACTCAGATTATGTGTTTGACATTTAAATCACTATCAGTCTTTTATTTGTTAAAAAAATGCCCGCAATTAATCCTATTTTTAAATAGTATTTATTATTAAACAACTTAAACCTTTTCAGACATTTGTTGTGTTGCATTACAAATCCATTAGTATGTCAATTACAAAGGAAAGGAAAGAATAGGAAGGAAATGAAAGAGGAAAGAAAGAAGGGAAGGAAGGAAGAAAGAAAGAAAGAAAGAAAGAAGGGAAAGGAAGCAAGGAATGGAAAGGAAATGAGGAAGGAAGGAAAGAAGTAAAATGAAGTAAAAGAAGGATTTAAAGGAAGGAAGGAAGAAAGAAAAGGAAGCATGGAAAGGAAAGGAAGGCATGAAGAAACTAAGGAAGGAAAGTGAGGAAAAGAAGGAAGGAAAGGAAGGAAAGGAAAGAGGAAAGGAAAGGAAATAAGGAAGGAAGGAAGAAAGAAAGAAAGGAAGGAGGCAGAGCAAGAAATGAAGGAAAGAACTAAATGAATTAAAAGAAGGAAGGAAAGGATGGAAGGAAGAAAGAAAAGGAAACAGGAAGGAAACAAAAGAAAGTAAATGAAGGAAGGAAGGAAAGAAGGAAAGGAGATGAAAGAAGGGAAAGGAAAGAAAGAAAAGAGACAGGCAGGCAGATGGATGAACAGAAACTCCTGGAAAGAAAAAAAGTATACTAAAGAACAAATAATAAATAAATAAAAACAACTACAACGCTAACACTACATTTACACTACAACAATAGTGCATTATACACTGATCAGGCATGAAATTAAGTCTTAACATTGTGACTGATGAAATGAACACTGCATATCTCGGCATGGTAGCTGTTAGTGGGTTGGATATATTACGCAGTAAATGGACATTTTCGTCCTCAAAGTTGATGTGCTACAAGCAGGACAAAATGGACAAGAATAAGGATGTGACAAAGGCCAAACTATAATGGCTAGACGACTGGTTTAGAGCATCTTCAAAACTTCAGCTCAGACAGGATGTTCCCGGTCTGCAGTATTCAGTATTACTACTACTACTACTACTACTACTTCTACAACTACAACCACAACAACTATAACAACAACAACGACAACGACAACAACAGAGGCAGACCTGAGGTGAATTAAAGTGACAGGGTAAATATGCAATATCACCACCACTGCGTTGCTTTACGCATTATTTCCATTAATTTGTTGTGAATGTTAAATCATTAAACCGGATTTTAAATAAGTATTATTATTGTTGTTATAGAATACAATAGCCTTTGTCACATATGCATTACAGCACAGTGAAATTCTTTTCTTCGCATATCCCAGCTGTTTTGGAAGCTGGGGCCAAAGCCATGATACGGAGCCTGTGGAGGGTTAAGGGCCTTGCTCAAGGACCCAAGAGTGGCAGCTTTTGCCTTAACCACTGATCTACGACCTTATGTAGAGGGGGGAAGCAAAATCACACACAATCACTATCCATTTCAGGGAAGGGATATTAATCAACGCATGGCAACCGAAATTCATTTCTGAAAATCTTTTATAGTTTAAACTTCTCTAATTGGCGTGTCAGACTCAAAATTGTTCCTTTCCTCTATTACCCACAATGCCATTTGAATATCTGCTAATGCTACACAGCTGTCTGCTCAGACGGATTAGCTTCCGTGCTACTACTGCCGGCGACACCATGGTGCTGTAAGTGCGCTATAACACACCGAGTGCATTGTATAGCTACAAATACCATGCGCAGAGGGAAAACCTGATCGCTTAAAACCACTGGTAAGTGTGTTAACAGAGATGAGAACAAGACAGAGAGGAAGATACTGTGCGGTCTTACTGTAAGTGGGCAGAGGATTGCGTGAATAGAACCTTGACAAAAGGCAGCAAGAAAATCCCGAGCCGGGCAAGGCAAGTCCTCCGTGTGGCTTATCGCTATATGCAAACCCAGGGCATGCTTATTATATTGTTTCATAAATAATCAGTGTTGTCTCTGAGATACAATGGAAGTAGCTTTCTCGTCAAGACAACATTGCCGTAACGGATTACTACATACACCTTTAACTCCGGGAACAAATGTGAGAGCAGGGTCGGCTGAAAAAAGGCAGCGATAGAGCACGAATGCTGGAAGAAATGCTGATGAAGCCACTGCCTACACCGGTCAGTGAAGCCAAGACAGCGAGTCAAATGTGGAGCTTAGAATAGCAGCAGCAGTGTCAGCAACCTCAACCATGCAAAAGTGAGCAGCATTTGTGAGTTTGGCAAATCAATCAAACCCCAGTCTCTCAAAGAACATTCCAAGGTGGTGGCAGAAACATCTCAGAGGAAAGGGGGGGGGTGGTCGGGGGAAACTTGATTTTATTCTTTGGATGTTATTTATTTATTTATTTTAGAAATCTATCTATGCGTGGGCAGCAGAGACACTGTTCCAATATTTAACAAGCCTCTGTCGGACTACTATTACATACACAGGCAGATGTTTTTAAAATGTTATTTCATTATGTTTCTAAGGAGTTTGTACTATTAAACATGGTTGAGAAAAAGTAGGAACTCATGTGCACATATATCCAGAGCTAAAAGTGAAATCTCTCATTGTTGATAACGGCATTTTCCGATGTTTGCAGCACAAAATAAAACGACAATCGAAGGGAATTAACACTGGTTAATTAATATTGAGTAATCTTAATATTAAAAAGAAAATTAGTAAAAGTTCTACAGTGCACTCTATACACTTGGATATAGTGGCAAAAACTGGAGCTTGCAACAATGACTGAACTGAATTTAGTATACAGTGTATAGAGCTGAGGGGTACGGTGGCGTAGTGGTTAGCAAATTCGCCTCACACCTCCAGGATCCGGGTTCGATTCCCGTCTCGGCCATGTGTGTGTGGAGTTTGCATGTTCTCTCCCGTGCCTCAGGGGGTTTTCTCCCCCCCCCTCTTCCTCCCTTTTCCTCCGGGTTCTCCGGTTTCCTCCCGGTCCAAAAACATGCACGGTAGGTTGATTGGCACCTTGGAAAATTGTCTCTAGTGCGAGAATGTGTGTGTGTGTGTGTCCTGCGATGGGTTGGCATTCCATCCGGGGTGTATCCTGCCTTAATGCCCATAGACGCCTGAGATAGGCACAGACTCCACGTGACCCGAGGGAAGATCGGATATAACGGTAGAAGATGAGTGAATGAATGAATGAATGAATGAATGTATAGAGCTGGACGATATGGCCTATAAATTGGTCATCGATTATTTATTTATTTAAATTTTATTTAATTTGGATACATTGGGGAAAATGTGTCCTCTATTTTTACCTGTTTTAGCAAGTGTTTCCGGGCTGAAGTGGTCATGTTTATACCGCACTGCCACACGCGCCTCCCCATTCAACAACGTGGCTGTGTTTGAGGAACTCCTACCTTTAGACGAACTTTACAGCGGGCTTTGGATTGTTTAATGTCTGAAGCTGCATAACCCGAAGCATTTCCATACGACTGATGAAACGACGCCCCCTCTTGGAAATGGATTTGGCGTGCTGCCATGTTGTATTTCCGTCAAGCCAAACCAAAGTGAAATTGTCAAATCGATTTTTTTTTTTTTTTATATATCGAAATAAACTCGAATTAACTGAAAATAACGATTAATCGCCCAGATCTAACAGTGTATCTCCTGGGTTTTTCAAAATAAGCAGGATTCAAAAGGCTCAGCAAATACTAAATGCCGTGACCAAACAACCCGTGAACATAATTTCTTTCCTTTCCATTTTTCATCAAAAACCCTTAACCTAAATCCTGTCGATGAAGCGAGTAAACACCCTCGCCTTCGCAAAAACACTTTACACCTTGACAGAATGCACAGTAATATTCATGCTGCCATTTCTTACACATCAACATTTTCCATTTTCTTTTCACCTTTCATTCTTTTATCCATTTGCTACCAACACACACCCAAAACCGATCCCACATCACTATCATTACATGCTCACGTCAGACACCATATTGGCCTCAAGAACCCTGTGTCACAGTCCCTTTCTACCTGTATCACTTAATGGACTCAACAGTGATGGTACGCTGTAGTATGGATGCATTACTCAATCGGTGGCCTGAAGACAGTTTTGGGTGTTGTTGCTTCTCTTTTTTTCTGCAATCAGCTCTGAATCCCAGAGGGACCGGCGCTCAAGATCAGATCTCGTCTAATCCACCAAGTGCAACCAACCCATGCATACCCGTATATGGCAGCGTGGGAGGAATTACACTTCTCATGCTTCGTCCTGAAGTGCATTTTACTTTTTATTTTTTGTTGGGAAATAATATAAAACCAAACAATGCTTTTTTTTTTTTTTTTTTTTTTTACATTTTTGTAACAATGCCCCTTTTCATTTCGCACATTGCTCTCCTGTTTACCTCATTAAGTTGGTAATTTCGATTTTATCTGTTTCGTATCAGTGCTGCTTGAGATATTATCTAAGTCAGATCTTATTAGAAAATGGCAACAACAACAATCACTAAATTGAAATGCAACGGTAATAATAACAATAAAATAATGGTTTATGATTGCAATACAAACTTGCGTCATTAGCATTAAAAAAATAACATAAATAAATAATTTAAAAAAAGTCAGGCTCTGCTGGTTTAATAGCAAGCTCTGGGAAATCTTACAATGCACATTACCGGCTTTACACAAGGCTTTTATAGGTCTTGTCACATTACAAGCTCAATCTGGACACTAACTGTTTATAACTTAACAGTTTCTCCATGAAGTGAATACAAGACTGGGCCTCATTAACTGTCCGTCTTATTCTCCTTCGTGAACTCTTGGATCTCGCATGCGATGCGACAGAGCAACACATGGCCGTGTAGGTATGTCACTTATCACACTGAATAGTACGCGAGGCTCTTAGTCAGGCACTGTGAGAAGAAAAAGTGTGAACGAAAGAGAGAGAGAGAGAGAGAGAGAGAGAGAGAGAGAGAGAGAAGAAGGAGAAGGAGAGAAAGACAGAGTTGGCAGATCTTTCTCATATATGTGGGCATGATGCTGGTGCTCCTTCTGCCCAGTGTGAGCTTCTTATATAAGAACTAAAACAGAAAGACAGAGAGCCTGACAGAAGCACATGCACGTGTGGACACACACTCGCACGCACACACACACACACACACACACACACACACACACACACACACACACACACACACACACACACACACACACACACACACACACACACACACACAGACTGCTGATACCTACAGTTGAGCTGTTAAGTGTGAAAGCGGACAATGAAGTGGTGATGGCTAATCTCCATTATGCTGATGTGCTTAATGAGCTGAAATTTCAAGTTTAGCCTACAGGAATAGCATGCATGCCAAAGTACTCAAGCTGAAAGGTTGTTGGCATTTTCAAAGGACTTCTCGAATTACCATTTTCTTCTTTAGAAATATTTGTTTCATACTGAAAAAATTACATGTTTACATTTGTATTCCATTACTCTTCTTGCTGCCAATGTTTTACCTACTATCTGTCTGTCTGTGATGGTATATGATATTTCTATGTGTTTTCCTGTGCTGCCTGTGCTACTTACGGTGTGGTGTCCTTGAGTTTTGAGAAAGGCACCTATAAATAAAATGTATTATTTTATATATATTTTTGTATTATCTATCGGTCTGTCTGTCTGTCTCTCTCTCTATCTGTATATCTATCTGCACACATCTATTTCTACACACACACAGATACAATATAAGGTTATGGCTGATTGGTGAACATGTTTTTATTACACTGTTTTTTTCTTATTTTTCTTATTACATCATACAAAATACAAAGTTATCCAAGAGGGTGATATAAGAGCAAAGGTTTACATAAAAACCTACTCCAGAATAACAACAGGCCAATCTGTTTCCTATATGATTCACCACATGTGAAACCCAAATTGTGGGGGGAAAAAAACACAAAAAAAACAAATACAAAAACATCCAAGTGTCAATCATTGGATCTGACTTTAGTTGCCCAAAACTGTGCTGCATGAGAATTATGCCCCTTGATTACATTTTCAAGCAGCCAAGGCACGACACCTACATGTTTGACGGAACATATTTTTGAGCTGAATTATGATGATGACGACTGAGGAATCATTATTTTCCCCTATATTTTTATTTATACATGTTCAGAATTTGCACAAAACACACAATTTGCCTACATTTCAAATCCCTATGAAAACTGTCATCACTTGGAAACCACTCACTGCTCCTAAGATATCTATATCTATCTATCTATCTATCTATCTATCTATCTATCTATATATATATATATATATATATATATATATATATATATATATATATATATATACATATATACATACACACACACACACACACACACACACACACACACACACACACACACACACAATACACACACAACATTATATATATTTACACACACATACATACATACATACATACACACACACACACACACATACACACACACACACACACACACACACACACACACATATATATATATATACACACACACACACACACACACTTGATCTTTCCTCAGCTGCACTTACCAATTTTAATGTTATGAAACGCACCCAGAAAAGGGCATCCATTCACGCTTTCACCCAATTACTTCTACTAGCTGCACATGACACTACGGTTATGAGCTCCTCACTATATTACCATATATTACCGTATATAACCTAAACGTATAACCAGTTTATATAGAAAGCAACCAAACCAGAACAGAATACTTAAAGCAGCCATGCACCATATTTAACAATTAAAGCAACCACAAAAAATGTACACATAAATGTAATTAATTTGCATGAAATGAATATTAAAGGAATAATTTCCAGAGTGAAATAAATATTAAATAATTAATCGTTTTGTTAAAAGGGAGAGATTTCAAACGAAATTGATATATTTATAACATCTGTCACAATAAGTTGGACGATTAAAAACATGTAAACAGCAATCTAAAGTAGCATATAAAAGATTCAGGAAGGTGAACGTTAAGTTTGGGAATAACGACAAAAACAAATTCTCTGACAAATTATCACCGCCAAAACAAAATAAGCAGACTATTCAGACCCATCACGGTCCTAATGGTCAGGCCTTAAGGCATGCATTGTTTTAATCAAAGCTATTTTAATTAGGCTGATGAATACATTCATGAAAAGCCACACCGACAATATGGGCCCGGGGCTAGATTTTTACCACCTGACAGGCACAGTAGTTTCTGCTTCCTTTAGTTAACATCACTGACAATCTAAACAATCTATTAAAAATATACAAGCAGAAAGCATATGGCTAGCAAAATAATAATAATAATATTAATAATCCGAATATCCTCCAACACTTGCTAACGCTAACAGCAGCACATAGGAACAGGAATTCACATTTAGGAGCTTAATGGATTAAAAACAAAAAAGACAAGTTAGGATCACACAAAACCCCAAGCACATGACAGAGACTGAAAAAAATGGAATGGATCACAACATGATGCACCGCTGACCCTTTTTTATCAGCCTCAGACAGACACACTCCGACGTCAGAAGACCCAGGGGAGGATTTTATTTGTGTTCTCAGACCTGTCCGTCGGGTTATAGCAAAATTAATACAAGACGGGTCGTCGCAAAACTGTGGCCGCAATTCAGCAAGACCAATTTCATGGGGGAAAATTTTATCTGCGCATTTTCTCTGATCTGATGTTATTACCTCTGGCAGTGCCCAGTAATGCTGAAATTAAAAGGTAGAGTTTCAGTTTTATATAAATAAATAAATAAATATGAAACTCCAAATCAATAATGTATTAAAATGGAGGGAAGGAGTTGTATATTGTTCATTCCTCTAGTATAGAATATCCCGTCGGCCTAATTCTGCTTGCAGTCTTCATCAATTGGAAACCACTCATTGCTCCTAAGAACGGCTCAACATGGACATCTTAAAGATGTACAAGGTTTATATGGATAGTACCGGTTTGGGTAAAGACTATTAACACTATTACATAAACTAAGGAAATATGTCATAGTAGTTTCAACAAAGCGACTTTATCAGTGGTGCCTTGTTCATTTCACATGTAGACCTTCAGAGAAGTCTTACCTGAATCAACTCCCCCCTCACAACAACTATAGATACTCCGCTATACAAACTCAAAGTATCTGCAGTCACAGCTACACAACCCGCATACATATTTTCTATCAGAAGCATCTTAATATTGCTTAACATTAAACTCATAAAATGACCTGAGTTTTCTGTGCGCCCCCCCCCCCCCCCCCCCCCCCCCCCCCCCCCCCATTACGGTTTTCATGGAAATGCAGGAAAATTGTGTGTTTATGTGATATATGTAATGCTACAGGAAAGAAAACCCCATAGTATAAACAGCTCATGAATGAAAACCACAAATGTTTTGGCTTCCTCATGATGTCCAGCTTTTCTTGTAATAAGAAACATTATTAAAAGCCTCGCTAAGCCGTTGTGAAAATTGGTATTAAACCCAACGTGCACTCGTCAGTTTTTTAGATCTGACTAGTGCCCTGTCTAACCATCCAATCAAAGTACAATGTTACCTCAGTGTACGTTGTTAATTCGTTCCTCAGAAAGCGACTTTGACTAAATCCGATGTTAACCGAACTGAATTATCCCATTTGTCTCAGGTCATGATCGGGCGAACGTGACGGAAACTGAAGGAAACGACGTTAACCGGCGCCAAATTCCCAACGCAAAAAATCCGAAGGTAGCTGAAGGCGACGTACACTGAGAGCGAGGCACACCAAGGCACCACTGTATATGAAAATGGAAGCAGGCCTGGATGCCAGCATGGTGATTCGGTGATCCTGATGCATTTCATAATTTATATATGAAATGAAACAATTAAATGGAACCCTAGCTTGCTCATTTGGGGAAAAAATGTATAGGCATAAATTCATGTATTTGTATATTTATATGGTTTATTTTAAACATTTCAATTCATATCCTGAATCTACACATTCTATGCTTTGGTAAAACCAGTTTGAGACGTCTATTGCTTTGTGAAATAGTCATTAACGTGTTAGAATTAGCCATTAGAAGATGGGTTTGATTAGATTGCGTGGCTGTTATAGGATGCACTTGATCAACAACAATAATTAGGTTGTGGCAAGTAATGATCGCCTGATATTGCCCAATCAGCACCAGAAATAAACTTCCCACACATTTCACAACCTCGGCCATCCAGGACTGAAGCCAGGTCCATGGATTCCATCCAATTCTGACCCTATCATCAAGATTCATCAGACAGGGCTATAGTATGCTTTTCTACTCTTCAACAGCCCAGATTTGTAGCCTTAACAGAAATGGAAGCGGACATGTTTTTCCGAGCTCATCAGCCTCATGCTACAATATACTGGATTGTGCAATCGGAGCTGCTTTTCTGCTCAGCGCAAGAGAACACAGTGCTTCTGAATTACTGTAGCCTTTCAGTCAGCTTATACCACTCTTCCTATTCTCCTTTGAGTTTTCTTGACAACACGGCTACAGGGCTGCCACTTACTGCAAGTTCTTTTTTTCCTAATTGCACAATTCTGAGTAAACTCTGGAGACTGTTAGGTGTGAAAATCCCAGGAGATCAGCGCACACAGAAATAGAAAAAAAAAAAAAAGAAAAAAAAAAAAAACAGCAGCCTGTCTGACACCAACAATTCTGGCATGATCACAATCTGATATTTTCTTCTTATTCTGATAGCTAATGTAACATTTTTACTTGAAGCTTTATTAAGTTCACTTCAGTCACATTGATGGCTTAATATATAATTGAATGAAGAAACAGTGTGTGTTCCTAATAAAGTGCTTTGTGAGTTGATTCGATAGATTCAAGTATTTTGTGTGAGAGAACTCGTCCTTAATCGCACACTTTTCTGTTCTTAATGTACAACAAATGTAAACTTTTCATGCTTTTCTAACATTCTAACTGTAACAGACATTATACATATATACATTTCACTCAAAATGTCTCCTTTAATAAAATGATTGGCTATTTAATATTCCTTTCAAACTGGAAACTGTTCTTGTTATTTCTTATTCATTTCATTGTTAGGTTTTTAGTGGTTGTTTTAATTCGTTAAATATGGTACGTGGCTCCTTTAAGAATGATGTTCCACTTTTGGTTGCTTTCCATATAAACTGGTTTAGGTTACATATGGTAATATAGTGAATAGTGCACTATGAAGAATTTTATGAAGGATGAGTGTATACAAGATTCTCTGTGATATATTCTGTCCTAACATTACAAGCGTTAAGCGCGGCTGAAGAAAACATCAATGCTGAAATGATCTGGGAAGGCCACGGACCGAAGCTTCTTCTCTAGTGTTTTTGTTATCCGGGTCTCATTCGACATGGCGCCGAGTGAAGGAGCAGATCACTCGCATAGTAATGCACTCTATGTTAATAAAATTAGTGCCGTTAAAGCGGATTTGCTTCGAAGCGTTACCTTCGACAACCCTACAATTTTCATACGTTCATTTAATCAGCGATCAACCACATTCCCTCAGCAGACTCTCTTTTTCCCGATGAAAAAATCTAAAAACGTACTGATTTACCAATGACTAGTACCAAGCACTAGACACTCCTTAGAACACTAAGTAATCTGCGAATGCTAACTAAAATAAACTATAAAGTAAGTCTGGCCATTCACAACAAAGTGTAATATCCAGGGGGGGGGAAAATGTACTTTGGAACTTACATTATTAATTTGCATAACTGTGGGTTTATTCAAGATTGTAATTAATAATTTCATGCTGTCGAGTTTGCTACGCAGTGATCAAAATAAGCATGTGAAGATGTGTGAGCTCTAACGGAGGGCAAAGAGGGAGAGCTACAGAATTCTGGTGTCAAGAAGGGATTCGGGGGGGGGGGGGGTTAGGCAAGTAATTAGCAGCTAGTAATTACTCTCATTAGCTTCAGACTGGAGTGTAAGTAAGCACTAAGGCTCTGTACATGGTCTGCAGAAGGAAAAAAAATACAATAGAGAGAAGGACATCGCTTATGTTGATTCCATTCCAGCAGCCTGACTAACAAAGAGCCCGTCCAAAACCCACACCGCCTGAGACCCAGAATCCTGCACACACCCAGCAAGAGCAGGCAAATGACAGCGCCATGTGCTAAATGATGAAATGCTTTAAGGAAATGAGAGAGGACTGGCTCTAATTGATGGGCAGACAGAGCAATAACGAGGAAAGGAAACGAACACAGCAGATCACTGAAGGTGTGAATCAGAGTCGACTGAACACTTGTTCATGGGTGAAGTGTGAAATCCATGTAGACTGGCATATGGCCATGAGGTACTGAGACTCTCTCACCAAAGCAATAGCCATATGCATGGGCTTAAAAGCTTAAATGCCTCAGACATTTGAGTAGTTCAGAGGCCATTTGCCACAATTATGATTTCATCCCAGCATGCAATCAGAGAGCATTTCTTGTCTCCATGCCTTTCTGAAGCATTTAAGCAAAACATCCCCTAAGAGATGCACAATAGTGACTAAAATAGTCATGATTATCTTTATTATATTAAGCTATTAATGAACATGATAAATTCAGACAATTCTCTGATTGTTCTTATGTATTTCAGTAAAACCTGGTTCACACTGTGAACCATTTTTTAATGGTTAAATTAAAAAACGTTTTTTAAACTGAAAAGGACATGAAATAACGTGCTTGATAATGAAAAAACTGTTAAAAACAACATCCTGATCATGGATGTGTACTGGATTTACATTCTTTACAAATTAAGTGTGTGTGTGTGGGGGGGGGGGGTTATAAACATGCTTTCCTGAACTTCCCAGAATCCATTCAGTAGCTTAGAAAACAAAGCTATTACAGGATATCACACAAGAATCAGACACCTTTTTTCCCCCACCTTTTTTCTATAGCCTTCTTTAGATGTACAATATACAAACGGAGCTGACATGGAATCATGACTATTTCGCTATCAGCAGGCTGCAATATGTTAAGTATTTTCAGTGAATTAATTAATATGATATCAGTTAAAGTAACTAAAAACAACAATATCTGTTAGACACTTTCCATTTGTGAAACTGGACCGAAGACTGAGAGAATCATGGCCGTATTGCTTCGCCATAGTAGTGTCGGTTATTAACTTCTTACAGAATAAACAGAGTTACCTTTGCAGCTAATGTATACTTTCAGAAGCTGTGAAAATTACCTGTTTACCGTATTGTGCATTTGTGTACGCATACAAACCCAGTTCTCCCATGGTTGGTATCAAGTGTCTTTGGTAGTGAGTAGAGTTAACACAGATGGCATCTACTGTACTGTAGAATCACACAGAGATAACATGACACTACAATGCCATGAAAAACAGGAACCTGACTAGGATTTGCCTGAAAGATGATCAGAGAACATTAAAGATATACAAGATTCGTGTTCTTTGAAATGTCACACATCTATATAATGAATTGGGGTCACAATTAAAACAGCGGAAGGTTAATATAGAAGCTGGGTTACAAACACTCTATAGGCAATTAAAGAAGTCTGCCACCATGTGGGCTAGCATCTGCTCAGGCACAAAAACAAACAAACCAGCCAAACAAAAAAAAAAAAAAACACCCGAAGCTTTCTTCTTTATGAGAAAAATTCATAAGGCACATATGAGGCACAAACAATGTACATTGTCAGGTTTCCTGTTTAGAAGGCTGCAAAATGAATTGATTGTTTTTACATATTTCTGTGATCTGACACCAAGGTCAACTCGGAGCCATCGGATAACCAGTGGATGCAATGCAATCTTATCGGAGCATGTAGATCTATTACGCCTTTTTGCCAAAGTGATCACGAGCAAAAAGGTTTCTAGCGTATTGTATAGGATAATCAGTGCCTTTAGCATATTCAGCATTAAGAGGATATCCCACAGCACGCTCTTAAGACCGTTATATATTTCTTGCTGAGACAATGTTCTCGTGGGTTTTGGCAAACAATACGGTTTAATTACAGAGAAAACGAACAGCTGCGGAAGCGGATTTGCTTTCTGCATCACGCACATGGACAAACGCGTGCTAGAAGACAAAGGCTATGATTAGGGCATTCATACACATCAGTCAAAACAAAACCGTAGAACATCTTCGGCTCCACACGGCACAGCTTTGTTTAGCAGAATGTTTACCAAGGCCTTTAGGGAAGCATGGCGGCTAGAACTTTCAGAAAGATCATACGTTTATGAGATCCCAGAGAAAAATGCCATCCATGGTCCTCTGGTACACTGAGATGGCAGCCAAATAGATCACAGATGGGAAAATAGCATTGTCTAGCAGTTCCAGAAGGTTTTTTTTTTCCCTGACAATGTTCTGACTGAACCCAGGCTATGCAGTGCAAAATATTCATAGAGCAGCTTCCTAATTCATAAAGAAAGGTCAAACCCATAGGAACGGTTGACCAGGTCGGGTGTGTCAAATATCTCTTTCCATTTAGGGCAGCAGATCTGGACAAGCACGTAGCAAATGAAAAAAGCATTTCTGGGTCAATTTACCCGCTTTGTCAGGAAGAACCACAACTACCCATGTGTTGACTTGGCAGTGTGATTCCCATCTCTGCTTCTACAAAGCGGGACGCAACCAACCTTTGTACACTTATTGTAAAGCCAAAGCACGAGATTTTCCCTTGAGGAAGCTACCCATGAAAGGAACATCTCCAGGAAGCTAGAACCCTGGACTCCCCTTATGTGGTCCTCCCAAAAGCTGACATCCCACCCATAAAAAGCTATGGAAATGACTAATGTGGCTGCTATCACCAGTCCTAGTATCCGCAATAGAACATTGTACTGGATATAGTGTCCTACTCACTCCAGTAGATAAGCCTCATAATGACTGCCAGACAGTGCTCTAGCCTTGCACTAATGAATAGTATGACATGCTTCAGTATTCAGGAGCGTTTTTGAATTCACCACGAGGCATGTAATAAAGGAGGTTATCAGAAATATATCAAATAGCCATTTCCAAAGTCCCCAAAAGGTTGGGGGCAGGCTGCAGAACGGAAGATTGGACAGATTCCCTGCAAAACCCATCAGATTGATTTTACGTGTGGTGGTGGATATTCCACCGCGTGGCATTACTCAAATGTATTAGATAACCAAACTCCACTATTTTTTTATGAAGTACTTAAATATAATTTTACTACGTAATGTTGCAATTGCGGCATCATAATGTGGATAAAGTGAAAATCTCTGTTAGAGAATTACTATTCTTACATTGGTTATGCTCAATAATATGAATGAACAAATTCAAAATGACAATAAAAACTGTGATTAATTGTGCAGTCATAAGATATTGCATATGGATGTAACGATTACCTAAGATAAATAAATTAATAAAAAAAAACATTATAAAATTCATCACAAAATGCTCAAACTGTACTAGGAAAATATTACACACTGAAAGTGTACGATGCATATAAACATGTTTGTGTTAGTGCACATGGGCCCTTTAAAAGAGGTGCTATACCGATGCCTAGCTGGCACACGACTTCGAGTTCTGTTTGGCTGGGCGTAAACATGTGTTTGCATGTGTAGGGCAGTGTTTATAAGCAATATGTTCCATGAAATTAAAATGAAATAGAATTAAATCTTATGGTGCAATTAAAACTAAAGCAATTATAGCAATCCAGTGTTGGAAAATGGGTTCCATTTCTACCAGAAACACTGTTACTAGATGGAGTGGGGAATTAGGGTGATCCGACACCTTTATTGATATTTTTTTTACCCTCCCTAAACCCGACACGGTCCATGTCGAACAGTTCACCCTTGCCCTGTGCCACAGCACTCACTAACAGTAGATCGATATTCAGCGAGAGACGAGTGACTGTGTTAAAACGTCGAGAGTGTGTAAACCTACCTCTCAATAATGTCCGCGATCGCACAGGCGAACATCTGAAGGCCCTCTGGAAGCTGCAAAGCCACTGCGAACCAGAGACACAGTCTTTGTTAATGTAATATGGAAAACACAATGGCACCAGCAGGGCCTGGGGTTTCAGATGTGCTGCAATAACACACAATGGCTATTAAGTGTTTCTTATGTTCCACTGCGGTTTACTCGCCATCTATTATTCCATTTATTCACTATTAGTGTCACTATCGATGACTATACAATAAGTCACAGAACGTGAATTAAAGAGAGAAAAAAACAACAACAACATACTAAACAAATATTGCAGCCAAGGCCTTGGTGTTTTTATTTAAATACTTTTTAAATGGCTACACTCGGATCCTAATGGGGCTCTAAAATTAGTGCTTTAATAAAGCCCAGTGCACTTGTAGAGTAAATCAGGTTACCACAGTGGGGAAAAAAAAAAAAGAATACACAAAAATTCATACCATGATGAGATCAAATGTAAAATAATAACATGCTTTTGCTATAAATGGCTCAGGGTGGTGAAACTCAAGACCAAGCTGTGCAATTAGGTCCGAAGTGTTTCCAATAAAACAAATGCTCAGACATTCATGTGTGTTTAATTAAAAGTGCATGGACACTTTGCTCGTTCATGTGAACATGAAATAATGACAATGCACAAAAAAAGTATACATCTAGCATTCAACATCAGAATAAGAAACAAATGTTTTCCTTAAAAAAATGCTCATTTAAGCATAACCCTAAAGTTTGCTTTGGGAAATTAGTCTCAATCGGCTTGAATCGATCAGCTCCCATCATTATTGCACGTTCACCCATACATCTTATACACTGCATGTTTACGTTGGTTGTTTGTTTTTGCACCATTCTGTGCAAAGCCTGGGACTGTGGTGGGTGAAAATCCCAGGAGATCAGCAGTTTCTGAAATATGCAGACCAGCCCATCTGGTACCATCAACCACGCCAGAGTCAACAGTAATATGATCAGATTTATTCCTTTAGTCTGGTGTTTAATATGAACATTGAAACGTGAAGCTCATCACCTGGATCTGCAGAAGTCTATGGATTTCATTGCTGGCACTTGATTGACTGACTGGATAATTGCATAAATAAGCAGGGCTACAGGTGGCCAGATTAGTAATGAGTGTGCATTGTAGTGTGCACAGATTTATACTGTCACACACTGTGTTACAATGATGACAAAAATACAAATATGGGAGAAAAAAAATGTACACAAGGTGACTGTGGCAGCACGTCGGGAGTGGAGGGTGGACCCGCATGGAACGAGTGCTAAGGAACACCTATACCTGAGGAACGCGGAGGGAGCCGAAAGAGGCTCGTGCCACTTGGCGAGGGTACTTGGGTGAGAAAAGGTGTGCCGGCCCGTGAGAGAACGGATGCCAGAAGGAAAATGTGCAGATTCACGAGTAGGCGTCGACAGACGTCAGGAGTAGGATCCCACACTGCGAGACTGTGGGTGTGTCCCAAAGCAAGTACGAGGGAATGAAAACGCCGGGACACATGTTGGAAAGAAATAAAGATGGCTCTGATTGATGATCTGTTGTGTCTCACATCCTTCCAGCTCAGACCAATTCACTGAAGCCAAATCTGCCAAAATGACAAAAACAAAAGTCTCCTTAAGTAAATGTTTAATTTGTGCCTGCCATGTTACATGACAGTGACTGACTGAGCTCGAAAGAATTCATCCTATAGAATTCTTCACATTTTAACTTCATACTGATTTATATTTCTATTTAAAGTAAATAAATAAACACAATTATAAACACTGGTGCACTTGTATCACTGTTAAACAAAAGACCACATTATTCAACAAGGATTCACTTCTCAAAACTGTGCAAAAAAAAAAATGGAACCTTATACTTGTATCTTTTACACTTGTATCTCTTTATCCTTCTGCTCAATTGCCCCGTGTATAACAGAAATTCCAAAGTAGGGGACGTTTTACAGCAGAGTTTAGCCCGTGCTGTAAAATTAGCCACTAAAAATGGTAATTGTGCTGCAGAGTGCCGCATTCAGGGTATATTAATAGAGCAAGCGCAACAAAGCAACAAAAAAAAAAAAAAAATATATATATATATATATATATATATATATATATATATATATATATATATATATATATATATATAGTGAATTGTTCTGGAAGCAGGCAGAATTTAGGTGGGTGGCACTTGTACTCCAGTGCGAATTCTCCTCTGCAACTGATGAAATGATTATAGTCTAGATGTGATTACACAAATATATAATAGCAGGCTGCTAGCATGTTCAGAGTGCTACATACTGCAGAACAAAATACTGTCAAACGATTCGTAATTAAACGTAACAAGACTACAGACAGGGCTGCCCGGTTGCCTACCAACATCTTGCGACCCTAGTCAGAAAACCTTGGAGACTGGCAGGCATGGCATGCCATAGAGCATAGTGCAAACGTCTCTGATTGGCTAGAAGCCTCATTTGCATGTACTGCATACCATTGTCTTTTGCTGCATCATAATGCGGAGAACAACGTGGCAATAACAAACAGGAAAGGATCTACTGAGTGGCCCTAGTGAGCAGCTTCACACTGCAGCAACACTACTGATAACTGAGGCACACTTGAGGTTGTAGGATAGGATGCAATATATGCACAGTGGTGCGAGAGACACACACAAACACATACATATACATACATATATACATACGTACATATATATATATATATATATATATATATATATATATATATATATATATATATATACACACATATATATATATATATATATATATATATATATATATATATATATATATATATATATATACGTATATACGCATACTTGCATACATTGCATATGATGGTGTACATATATGTATGTGTGTGTGTTTTGTGTGTACATGTCATGTGTGTATATGTGTATACATCAAACATATACATATGTGTGTGTGTGTGTGTGTGTGTGTATGTGTCTCTTGAAAAACTCACTGCGCATAACTGTTTTGAATGGTGTGAATGAGGGGTATTTTAGGAAGCGCGAGTGGATGCACGTTACTGGGTGTTTTTGTTAATAAAATATTCAACATATTTATCAACATAGTTATCGTCTCTCATATTCGTCTCTCATATTCCATTCAGACTGACCACAGACTGAAGTTTCTTCATGTCGTTTATTCTCCAACATGACGCAGCGTGAAGGAGCAGATCACTCACATAAAAACTGCGTTAATCACTTGTTAATCAAATTTGTGCCACTAAAGCGAATTGGCATTAACACGTTATTAACATCAACTTTGACACTCTTATTATACACATGATAATTCATATTTAGTTTTTTTTTCCTTTTAAAAAATTCTAAACAGAATTCTGTTTTCACGTCATCATAATGCGGTACTGAGAGCAGATTAATGCAACAAAAAAAAAAAAAAGAAAAAAAGAAATTTGAACAAATGTAATATCAGCCTGCAATTGAAAAATGTGAGAGGGGTTCTGTATTCAGACCCATTCACTTTTTCATTTTAGTTATGAAGATCAGGTTTCTGATAAATTTCTCATCTGCTGAAACTGAGTGAACTGTTTGTCCTCTATTCTAAATAATATGTCTTCAAAAAGTCAGCTCATCACTTGCCCAAAACCATCCCAGAAGTGAAGTATGATGGTGGGACACTGCTCTGGGGGGGTTTCTGTAGTACAGAGTTGGCAACCGATCAGGGTTTAAGAAAGGCTGAATGGAGTGCAGAGATATGCTCAATAAATACATGTCCCACGGTACCCAGGACCTCAGTATGGGCCTAAACACACAACAGCAGCCCTGAGCACACAGCCAAGACAATACAAGAGGTGCTCAGGAACAACTTGAATCCTTGAATCCTACTGAACGTCTTAGGAGAGATGTGACACCTCTTCGGAGGGACGTTCTCATTTAACCTGACCGAGATATATAGGATTTTACATGAACAATGTTAGAAAACTCTCCATTCCATAATTACTGGAGGCTGCAACTGCTGCCAAATGTACTTCAACTAACTACAGAGTAAAGGGTCTGAATACTTCTATACGTGATCCCCGTTAGAAAAAAAACAACAACAAATGAGACATTTCTAGAATTCTGTTTTCACTTTGTAAATATGGGTCATTATGAGTGTTAATTGATTTTTAAACAATCTGAACAAGTGTAGATTAGTAGATCAGGTTGAAGAAGTAAAGGGGGATAGAAGGATAGATGGATGGATGGATGGATGAACTGATAAAATAAACACAATTTTCTCAGACTGAACAACAATACAGAGCTGAACTGCTCTCTTTATTTTTCCACTGAGCAGTGATATTACACTTAAAAACCAAAACAAAAAAGATTCACAAACCCCATAGAGATGCTGGGAACATGTGATGATGTAGAGACGGTCAGCGCAGTGGAAAAGGAAATCAGTTTGAAACAAACACGGATTAGACGAACACGCTTCTATGAACAGTATGAAAGAGAACAGAATTGGCAAGAATGAGTCCATTAGTGTGACAGCAACCAAAGCGAATCGATAAATGATGCTTTAATTAGAACACTGACTCCTGCTTGTGTCAAGACAAAATCCATGTAATTTAATGACAACAGTTTAGCAGAAAGGCTTAAATAAATAAATAAATAAATAAAAAGAAAAAATAGTGTGTCTGTGTTTGGGGGGGGCAGCACTGTTTTTAAAAATAATTCAAGGCCTCCCAAGTGGCACTGCAACAGGCATTCGTAGCAGGGAGCTATTAAGTCAAATTGGCCGTGCTCATTGGGTGGAAGGTACTGTCTCTCAACTGTCCGTCACAGGGACATCAGCCAATCAGCTCTGCTCTGAAGTACGGTTCAGAGAATGTTAAAAAAAAAAAAACAACAAACAAACAAAAAAAAATGCACAGTTGTAATAAAGTTAATGGAAAGCATAGCAGTTTGTCAGGAAGTTCAATCAATCATTAAAAAGCGTACAAATTACCTGACAAGTGTGATTTATATGCTAACTGCAGCAGATTACTCATTACACATTTAAATACTCAATCATCTATAAACAGGGATCAGCATATCTGTACTTCAATCACACGGCCATGAACAAGCAAGATGGATTGCAGTACAAACTATTCTGCTATTGTAATATTGTGTTCTCTAGTTGTCGATAATTCATTTGATTCTGGACCAAAAGTTGTCAGTGTCATGCGGTATTGTTGGTCTCTCGCTAAATCTACATCTAGTTTGCTTTAAAGCTGCTTTATGAGAATGTCAATAGTCAAAAGCGAAATATAAAAGCAGGGAGGAGGAAAACAAAAAAACAAAAAAAAAGAATTCTGGAAAATAGCAATCAAGATGATGCACTTTTCTCTTCGGGCACATGAGAATCACACTTTGATGTTTGTTGTCTTGGAAACAGGTCTGAAACTGGTAATGTGAGAAGACGACTTAGAAGCAGAATTACAAACGATGGGTGGTTCTTTTGTTTTTCCTCAAAAAAAAAAAAAAAAAAAAAAAGAATATGCATTATAAAGCTCCTATCTTCTGCATGCAGTCCAACTCCTCTAATTACTCATTGGACAATATTGCCATTTTCCTTTAATAAACTGACTGAATGTTTGTAATAAAATGTTTCAATTTCTTGTTAAATGAACTAATTCACTGGGGTTAGAAGTACAAATTTTTGTTATTGTATGCTTTTCCAGCACAATTGAACTATAAATGTTAAATATAAATGGATGAGTGAACTGAATGTTGAGAAAAATGCTTTATGTTATTTTTTAGGGTCCAGTGACTATTTCTAACCTATTTCTAATAAAACTGTGATAAAAATGGTAACAAAACAAATATATAAGACATTATCCCTATTATTTTTCATCACCGAGGTTCTCCATCGTATCTACAATCTAGATAATACGATATATATATATATATATATATATATATATATATATATATATATATATATATATATATATATATACACACACACATACACACACACACTCATTAAATGCAGAAAAATTCTATATTCTATATGAAATATATTGCATTTGAAAAACATTAGTAATATAATATCCTAGGTGTCTTAAGGAGAAGAAAAAACAAAGTCCAACTCCATGAAACTGTACTTGTGTAGGTTGTGTAAAGGTTATTCGGACTAATACACCAAAAATGTCACCAGCCTAATTATTAAATTATTCCCATTTTCTCGAACAACTTAGCATTTAAAAAAACACCCCCACACACACAAACACACAAAATCAAGGTTATAATACTGAACTCTGTTCATTAAAGAACAAAGCTCTTATGGCCTGCATCTAGGACTCCTGCTCGAAATCGCAGAACAGTGTAGCTCACGTTCTCACACACTATTCGTTTCAAACTGCATGAACTAACTTTCTTTCTTTTTTTTTTTTTTAGAGCAAATTCACACGTCTACAAAGATGGCCATATTATAAATCTTATTATTCTGCATGTGCTGAGGCTATGTTTTCCATCATACATCATCATTAGTCTCAGTAAATTTGATGATCTTTAGAACCTGGAGTTCCACATTTATATGCGTTTCTGCTGTGAAGCTGTATGTAGTGAAAACTGTGTGGTTGAGTAGATTTTTGAATAATTTACAGCCTACCCAAGATGCAGGTCTCCCAGCAAATGCATAACTACAGACAAATAAAAATGCTTGTAAGCATTGTTGGCTCAGATTTTCAGAGAGAAGTACACTATATCAGAATCAGAATCAGCTTTATTGCCAAGTAGGTTTGCACTTACAAGGAATTTGTTATGGTGACAGTTTTTAATGTAGGATGGAACGAAAAAATAATGTAATGAAACGAAAAAAGGTTATTGCACATAAATAAATGTTGTGCAAAAGTACACAAACTGACATATGTAAAAAGATTTTTTTATTTCTTCCCAGTCCAAATCTGTAAATGCAATAGCATCCACTCTTCTGGGATGTTCCCAAGTTTGAGTTGGAATTGTAACATGATTCCTAGACATATTGTATAGGGTTTAATTTAGTAAAATGGTTTTATTTATATTTATAAATCGCTCACATAATGCTTCTTTAATGTCTTGTTTGTAAGACTATTAAAAGGTTAACATTTTGTGGTTGGCCAATTGTTTTACACACACACACAAAGTTTTTGTTCACTTTACTCTGAAGTGTGCACTGACATCACAGTCCTGAAAAATACAATACCAAGTCACAATTGATAAGGATTTACAAAACAACAAGCAGGAGGATAACTTTGAATTTAAATTCCCACCCCATTATTTAATTCTAAATAATACAATAAAAAAATTGTACGTCAATGGACATGGCTGTTTATAAAACACGTCTATGCAGTTCTGAACAGCCTGCTTTGTTAAACAGCCTTCCTTCATTTTTACTGGTCATGGCTTCATTTTATTAGCTTACATTTACAGTCTCTTCACTTCCTGTTTGTACATTCTAGTGTTCTAACACAAACTGTTTTCTCTTTGCACCATTTATTAGTGAAACCAACCAGAAAAAGGATTGTTGCTGTTCCATACTTCACCAGGACAAGAATGAAAAACAGGCCAAAGGAAGAGCAGAGCGATGAGCAAGATGATGAAGAGGAGAAGATACAAAAGGGGGTGGTGGGTGATAGACCTGTCCCAGTGACAGGCACACATTAACAAAATCAGGAGGAGGACAAGAAGTGTTCACACACAAAATGATATCAGAGCAGAGGTCAACGCAGGTTTGTGGAGGCGGGGTAGTCGCAATTCTTTCATGCCAGCTTCAATTCTTTTCAGCAATCCATGAACATTATTGTGCATGTACATACGGTACTATAATGAATTCTATACCTGAAAAAATGCAGAATTGTAATTTCTCTTCTATTCTGGATTCAGGTCATCTGTAGATTTGTAATTGCAATATAGTAGTAATGATACATTCTTCTATGTTATTTTCACAGTAAACATTCTTTTTTACATTTCCAATATGTTACAAGAGAGCTCAGTTCCATATGGGCTTCATGAGCTTGAGCTTCATATTTAGAGTAAATATATATTTATATAATCACTTACATACTTATGACTGGGCTTTTTTTTTCTTCTTTTTTTTGTCCCTCACGATATCGACATGGTGGATTCGTCAGGGTAATATATGTAAATTTATATCACAGGATTACGTTAATTAAAGGTATTTTTTTTGTATTTTCATTATTTGTCTGGTAAAATAAGCACTTGCAAGTAATAATATTAATACATACAGTGGGGCAAAAACGTATTTAGTCAACCACCATTTTTAAGTGCAGGTTCGTTCTCCACTTAAAAATATGACAGAGGCCTGTAATTTTCATCATAGGTATACCTCAACTATGAGAAACAAAAAGGGGAAAAAAATCCAGAAAATCACATTGTCTGATTTTTAAAGAATTTAGTTGCAAATTATGGTGTAAAATAAGTAAAATAAGTCAATAACAAAAGTTAATCTCAATACTTGATGGTGGAAAATAAGTATTTGGTAATAATAAATAAAAATTATATAAATGTTAAACAATAACAAAAGTTCAATCTCAATACTTTGTTATATACCCATTGTTGGCATCTGCACCTCTCAGCAGGTTGACAGAGGTCAAACGTATTCTGTAGGTTGAGGTCAGGGCTTTCACAATTCTTGGGTGTTTTTATTGTGTTTTGGATCATTGTCCTGTCAAGACCCATGACCTGCAACTGAGAACAAGCTTTTTAACACACAGTTTTCTCTCTAGAATTCCTTGATAGTCTTGAGATTTCATTGTACCCTGCAAAGATCAATCAAGACACCCTGTGCCAGACGCAGCAAAGCAGCCCAGAACATAACAGAGCCTCCTCCATGCACAGTGGCATTTTGGCCCATTCCAAAAACTCGATTTTTGTCATGCAGATCTCCTCTAGAGCAGTGATGTTTTGGGGCTGCCGCTGGGCAACACTGATGTTCCTTGAGCATGATTCACCTTGAATCTCTTTAGATTTTCAACTTCCCCTGCCAAAGATTTTATATGGGGTTGAGATCTGGAGACTGGCTAGACACATCATATCACCAAACAACACAGTCCTGACATTACCTGAAGAGATTTGTGGCCCACTCCAGGACCTTCAAATGATTCTTGCGAAGCCACTCTTTACCTTCGTTGCCCGGGCGGTGTGTTTGGGGTCATTGTCATGTTGAAAGACCCAGCCACGTTTCATCTTCAGTGCCCTTGCAGATGGAAGGATGATGCTTTTGGGGCTGCCAAACTCCCATTTTCAAATTGTAACTGGAGACTGGCTAGGCCACACTCCAGGACCTTCAAATGTTGCTTGGAGGTTTTCACTGTTGAAAGGCAAAATTTTACAATACATACATTTTTATATAGGCTTGTTTTTCATTGGCCCCATTTTTTGTTTCATTCTTTCCTTTACACAAATGAGTCGTCCTGGTCATTTTTGGGGCGTCCGCTGGGCACACGGATTTTAAACCCCACGCCCCATGACCATTGTCTATGACTTTTTCGGGGGCCCTTAGCTGAAAAACAGCCCCAAAGCATGATGTTTCCACCCCCATGCTTCACAGCCAGGCATATGGTTTCCACCCTCATGCTTCACAGTGCAATAGGTATGGTGTTCTTTGGCTGCAACTCAGCATTCTTTCTCCTCCAAACACGACAAGTTGAGTTTCCACCAAAAAGTTCTATTTTGGTTTCTAATCGGACCATAGGACATTCTCCCAATCCTCTTCTTCTGGATCATCCAAATGCTCTTTTGCAAACTTGAGACGGGCCTGGACATGCACTGGCTTAAGTAGGGGGACACATCTAGCACTGCAGGATTTGAGTCCCTGACGGTGTAGTGTGTTACTGATTGTAACTTTTTTGTTACTTTTGTCCCAGCTCTCTGCAGGTCATTCACTAGGTCCCCCCGTGTGGTTCTGGGATTTTTGCTCACCGTTCTTGTGATCATTTTGACTCCACGGGGTGACATCTTGTGTGGAGCCCCGGATCGAGGGAGATCATCAGTCGTCTTGTATTTCTTCCATTTTCTAATAACTGCTCCCACAGTTGATTTCTTCACACCAAGCTGCTTACCTATTGCAGATTCAGTCTTCCCAGCCTGGTGCAGGCCTACAATTTTGTTCCTTATGTCCTTTGGCAGCTCTTTGGTCTTAGCCATAGTGGAGTTTGGAGTGTGACTGTTCGAAGTTGTGGACACGTGTCTTTTATACAGATAATGAGTTCAAACAAGTGTGAAGACCTACAGAAAACGTCATTGCCAACAAAGGGTATATAACAAAGTATTGAGATTAACTTTTGTTATTGACCAAATACTTCTTTTCCACCATAATTTGCAAATAAATTCTTTAAAAATCAGACAATGTGATTTTCTGGATTTTTTTCCCTTTTTGTTTCTCATAGTTGAGGTATACCTATGATGAAAATTACAGGCCTCTGTCATATTTTTAAGTGGGAGAACCTACACAATTGGTGGTTGACTAAATACTTTTTTGCCCCACTGTATATAACATTATTTAAAATATTACATATGCTATATAATTCAAATAAAACATATATTATGAGAATACTACTGTACATTGAAATATGAAATATATTATGAAAATACGACATATAAGGAATACTTTTTTTTGTACATCGCTCACTATTTGCTGAAGCTGAGATGCAACCAATCAGAGCAGGCTACTCAGTATCATGGGCGTGGATTGCCTCAGCGACCACAGTATCAGTATCACAGTATGGGGAGGTGGTAGCCAAGTGTTCTGTTCTGTATTATTTCTAATAATGACATTTCTAATAATACTGTATACTACTCCTCCTCCTCCTTCTACCACTACTACTAACAATAATAATAAGAAAAATAATAAGAGGAAAAAAATAATACTTTTATTAATTCGTTATTTTAATGGATATTAACAGTGGAGTACAACAAGGGCACGAGAAAGGTTTATAAGAGGTTATTATAAAAATATATAAAAACAATTAAAAAAAAATGGTTTCTACTTTCCAGATTATCTACTTTCCAGAACACTAGGAGACAATCTGCAAAACAGAAACCATACATTTTATTTATTAATTATTTTACTATTCGAGGATTAACTGTGTAACCACAAATAGGTTACATATGGAACCTGTTGAGTCTGATTTGCTTCCTTAAAAAGCAGCATAGTATTAGAAAATGCACACACCTAAAATCTGTTTAAATTAACTACAAAAAAAATACTAGGATATGTTCCACAGGGGATTCATGAACCGGTTGGCCATGGGTGGCTCATGAAATGGTCTTACATGCTTTAAACTCTTAAACTCTGACATTCGAGGACGAGGGGAAAAACGTAAAACAATCATCAAGTAATCATAATATGGTTCGCTACCTCAAATTCACTTCTCATCTGCTAAAGTTTTCGTGTATAACTTGAACAAATAATATTCCATTTCAGCAACATAATTCTCTATTCTATTAAACTGTACTTGTGATGATAATTTTTCCCCCATTAACCAAATTGTCTCAAACTATAGTGGCACTTAGACTGTCTGTAAAATAAAGAAATAAATACATCAATAAAGGTTCTAGACACACACACACAGCATTGGAATTGATTGTAAGTTGCAGTTAGTCATGCTCTGCATTGAAATGTTCACTGAAAAAAAGACTGTAACTCGGAATTTGCCATTTCTATTCAGAAACAGCTGAGAGCTTAATTCATTTCAAAGAATCGCTAAAATTAAACATTGTGTGTGTGTGTGTGTGTGTGATATTTATGCAGTTCTGATTATAACACACACACACACACACACACACACACACACACACAAAAAACACACACAGGTGCATATAAACACCTGAGCTGTGCAACATTGAGACCAAACACAGGATTTCTAGACATAACATTTTTGGGAAACGTTTAGCAAACAACAACACACTGTACACACAAACACATTCCAACACAACCAATGAAGTGGCAACAGAGTAAAAATATAAAGTCCTACAGACACAGGAGAAAGGCGTCATCTATTTTCACATCTGAATGGGTGGGGGTGGTGGGGGTGTGATCTCAGTGACACTGACCATGGTTGTAGGCGCCAGACAGGCTGGTGTGAGTATTTCAGAAGCTGCGCATCTCCTGGGATTTTCATGCACAATGTCTAGAATTTACACAGAATGATGTGTGGGGGGGGGGGGAACGTGTAAGTGACAGTTCTACAGTTCTATAGGCAGAAACACCTTGTTGATGAGAGAGGTCAGACAAGAATGGCCAAACTATTTTGAGCTGACAGGAAGGCTAGGGTATCTCACTTTTTCTTTTCTTTTTTATAACTGGTGAGCAGAAAATAGAACACACAACACGTCAAAACTTGAGGCGGATGAGCTAAAACAGAAGGAGACCACAATGGGTACCACTTCTGTCAGCCATGAAGAGAACTCCGCGGATGAAGCAGGCACGGGCTAACCAAATATGTATAATATAAGATTGCAAACCAGTCATCTGCTCTTGTGGGGGGGGGGGGGGGGGGGGGGGGGGGGTGGGGCGGGGGGGGGGGGTCGGGTGGGGCTAAACTTTTGGACTGGCTGGGGGGGTCTTACTTTTAAAATTTGACAGACGGGCTGGGAGGACAGCACCAGATGCATAAACATAAAACAAACATATAAAAGTCATTATGTTAATACTCATTGCATCACTGCGCCACTTGGTGGAACGTCGCAGGCATTACAGGAAAAGGTCAAATGAATGCACGTCATAAATATTAAATGATTTGATTTGGACAATTCTGTACCAGTTCGTAGTTTGCCCGACCACGGCAAACACCGATCTAACATACCGGTAAGTCGCCTTAATTAGGTTCGGGACTCAAACTCATTACTAGTTAACAATAAAATATGGGTGAAATGCCAAATTTAATAAATTCACACATACACATACCGTAAATTCTGGACTATAAAGCGCACCTGCATATAAGCCGCATCCGCTCTATTTAAAAAAAAAAACCCCAAAATAATAATAAATAAGCCGCACCTGCATACAAGCCGCATCCGCTTTTGATTTTGAATTGTAAATGTACATGTATGTACCTGTAAATAGATCCTTTCCTAACCTGTATTTCTGTAACGGTGGACGCTGTATTTTAACACGGAATGTCCGGAACGGTGGAAACTGCACAGAGACGCGGAGATCCGGAATTCATACAAAACAGGATTTATTAGAATAAAGAACTCAGGAGACGCCGCTCATACGGGAACAGGCTAGCGGCCAGACAGGCTAGGGAGCCTTGCGCTCTGCGCGCCGTGGTACCGGGAGGAGTACCGGAGAGCAGGAGCGGTGGCGGACTTGGAAGTCCGGGAATCGGGAACAGACAAAGGTCGGGAACAGACAAAGGTTAGGCATAAACATATATCGAGCGTCCGTGTCCGCGACACTAGGTATGTGCTACGAGCCCGGACGGGGATTTATCTTCATTTCTCCTGTGTGTGAAATCACGTCACCTTAACCTTGTAAAGATAGAGTTTGTCCTCCTTCTATCCGCTTCTACCGACTTATATCTGCTAAAGAGGAACTAGCGCGGATTCTTCTTCTTTGCTTTTATTTATTTTGTGTTAGTTTTGATTTTGTATTTTGTGTTAGTTTTGATTCTAATTCCGGTTAGAGCCCCTAGCGGTCGGGAAAAAATCTGCAGAATAGCCGCACCTTATCTAGCAGAATCTAGCAAGCCGCACCGCACTTATTATTAGCCGCATGGTTCAAAACCTATGAAAAAAGTAGCGGCTTATAGTCCAGAATTTACGGTAATTAAATTTGCCTATAAAAAAATAAAAATAATAAACACATTGTAAATGTGAAGAGGATTCTGCAAATTCTGTAATGGTTGCTGTTCTACCTCAATCTCCTTGAACAGTCTAAAGGAACCAGAAAAGAACAAGACCTCCCTGCACACATGTACAGTGAAAATAACCTCCATTTTATGATTTTTTTTTTCATTTTGTTTTTTGTATGTAACACGAAAGGACAGCCAAATTTCATTTGTGGCGTTTGGAAACGGTCACTCGATTATTTGAGTAATCAAATAATTCTACACATGGAGCACTGTGTTTCCACACAGACCTTTATTACTGACGCACCGCCCGCTAAACTCTGGACCAATAAACACAACAGAGGCTGCAGAATAAATAAATAAATAAATAAATAAATGAAGAAGCCGGGAAGAAAAGGGTTGAGGAGAAGATTCAGGCCAAAAGGAAATAAGGCAGAGTTTCCAAAGGTTTTCAATCTAAAACAAAGAAAAACACCCATATTGAAATAGATTTTAATACACTCCAACATCAACCGATGTTATAATTATATACATTTCTCTCAAAATCCCTACCTTTAATAAAATTAATTTGATTTTATATTTATTGTACTCTGGAAATTATTCTTTTAATATTAATTTCATGTTACTTTATCGGTTGCTTCAACTGTAAAATATGGGACGTGGCTCCTTTAAGAATTAGGTTCTTGTTGCTTGCCATAGAAACTGATGATACACTTAGTTTATACTGATGCGCACTGCATTCACAAAAGTAAAATGCCCTTCCGTCATATGGATTTGTGAATGCAATGTGCTTTTGCACGTTTACAAAAATTAATGTACGGTAATATAGTAAGTATATATTAATAACAATAGTTAATAAAATTAGTGCCTTTAAAGTGAATTTGCATTAACGTTTTAATAACACATATATAACTAATAACGTATAATACTTTGACAGTCTTGTTTTTTTTATTAATATATTTGTAGTAGCATTTTGAAGTTACAGATATTAGTTTTCACAGCTATTCTTGCATGCAGTTATAGCAATAAAAATGTAACCATTTCTAACCGCTTCTATATTTACAGTAGTGTTTCCCTTTAATAAAGAAAAAGAACTTCTCATCCGACTAATCGATGGAATAAGCAGTAGAATACTCGATTACTAAAATAATCGATAGCTACAGGCCAGTGCAGTTCTGGTGTTTCAATCAAAGGCACATTTTTGATAGTCTGTTCCCCAGATTCATTGATCTGATTAAAACAGATTCTTCGTTTGGTCCATACGACATACAGCAAACAAGATTTACCATTTTAAATCCTTGCTGTTTCTCCATTATGCCTTGTGTGCATGTGTGTTGCTAATGTATAGAAAATGATGAGTAAAAATGTTAATTAGAAAAAGGGATCACAAATTTCATCAGCAAGCATCTGATTACCCCTGAAGCTCCCTCACTGATCCATAAATCCATTATACAATGATGTAGCCTCTGCTTTTAGAGATTTATTTTTACACTTATTTTTTCCCCCCCTTTCTTTAAAATAAATCTGGTATAATGAACCATGGCTCCAGCATAATGCCACATTACTTTCTATTTCCTTTTTAATACATTTCCCCAAATCCCGTTCAGATCAGCGAAGAGACAAAGAAAAAGGGGCTGCCAGGAAACCACCCACTTACCAATACACCAAATATGCTGCAAGACAAAACATCTCACTAGAACCGCAGAGCGAGTACTTGGCCTTCGCAGAAATATACGTCTTACAGCCAGGGTAAAAGCAGGGCATAGCCAATTGGATTCGTCTGGCTAGAACTGCAAGACAGCACATCTGTAGGGAGCGTAAAAATAGCCAATAGTGAGAACGGATTAAGTTGAAAATCGAAGGGCCCGTGACGAAGTGTCAGCAACACTAACCTGTAGATCGTTTGTTTTATCGAAGTCTGCTAGTGCAATACCACACCAGCTGCATGTAGGATCACTGGATGACCTTCACTTACGACATTTACAGCACTAGCTTTGAAAAATAACATTCATGGTTTAGATTTAATTCACCTGATTATTACATAAGGGTATAGCAGACATCATGACTGAAATATTTCTGGTTTTGGTGGTGGTGTGAATATTTCAAAACACTATTTAAATGTGTAGCTTTGTGTGGGGTCAACGCCGCTGTCGCTTTTTCTTCTTTTCGACGAGAAAAAGAACAAAAAAACTTTGTTCACTCATTACGTGTGCTTGATTCCTAAAAACTGATCCATTTCCACATGGCTTGTAAAACATTGTGCTGTAGTTCGTGCACCATTTTGCACCAGTTTGTACAATTTGGCAGCCATTCATCAAACTGACATGAACTCCTCCCTGTCTGAATCCCTGCCCTGTTTTTCGATTGTGCCCTATGACTGAGTGTGTGTGTGTGTGTGTGTGTGTGTGTGTCCCTAAGGAAAACATGATCCTGCATGGTAGAAGGGCTGGATGATATGATATATCAGGAATTGAATTCTAACAATTTGTTAGAAAAAGGTTGAGAATTTGTAGTAAATTTTCTCTTCTAGCCGATCTTGTGTTTATGGGATGTGTTCGAATACAATGAAGAAAGATACAACACTCTCAGAAAAAAAAAACAGCATCCTTAATTTTACAGTGTGGAAGCTTTTTAGAACACGAACAAACAATTGCAATGTCAGCCAAGAAATTGGATATACAATCTGCCAAATAATTCAGGGAACAAAAAACATTGAAATGCTCTCCATGATCACCATGTATTGTTGGAAATAAATTCAAGACTTTTCTGCAATTTTCTTTTTGTATGTTGTTTTTTTAAAAAAGAAAAAAACGTGTGTGTGTGTGTGTGTCATACGAATCTCGCTTGCTCAAATTCGAAGGGTCAGTAAAAAACTGTGCCACACAGTTGCGCAAAGTTAACTCTAAGATAGTGTCTCGAGTTCATAACGACAGCATTGTCTTAACCCAATATCATAATGTAAGGAGATTCTCCTTCTGAACAATAATTGTCCCACCAACTCCCAATGCCATCTCCGTCATGCCACCTTTCAGTCTTCTCATAGGTCGAGTACCCACTAAAGATAATGTGTTCCTCTTTTAGATGTACAGCACCAGTATTAAACGCAACATTTTTATTTTGAAGTAAATATTTTGGGTGGCCTGGAGCACGTTATACAACTTTACACTATTCCTTATGGGGAAATTCCTCTTAAGAAAATGACTGGACTTAAAATGAATTTTCATTAGCCCCATCACAGCATTATATATATATATATATATATATATATATATATATATATATATATATATATATATATATATATATATATATATATATATATATATATATATATATACACATATACATACACACACACACACACACACACAAACACACACACACACACACATATATACATAGTAGGAAAAAACACACACACACAGCATTTGGCGGGACGTCCTTACAGCGACTTACAACTGAGCAATTGAAGGGCCTTGGTGGTGGTGGGATTTGAACCAGTGATCTTCCGGTCCTACACCTTACAACACCAACAGTGGTGTGTGTGTGTGTGTGTGTGTGTGTGTGTGTGTGTGTGTATATATATATATATATATATATATATATATATATATATATATATATATAGATATATATATATATATATATGGGGAAAAATTATAGTTATCCATGATCATTTGCTGATACTATTTGTCCCAAATCTCCATGATCATCCAACACAAACACTCCAATCCTCTACACTCCTTCTAGTAGCGCACTACACTCACTCCTGTCTCTGGGTTTATTTCATACCTGTAGGAAGAACTGCAAGATTATATTGCTTGGACGACGAGACAAAGGGTGTGTATAAATATATACAGAGTTTCCACAAAGACTGAACAAAATATTTTTAAAAGCCCTCAGCAACACAATTTCACATATTTAATTAGAAAAGCGGGTGATACTAAAGACTGGTCATTAGCATTTTGTGGTAGTACATTCCGGAAATGTACATATCCCACAATGGTTTCATTCTTGCTCCTCTTAATGAGTTCATTGTAACAAAAAACTGTCTTCTCTGCCAGACTGTGTGGGCATAACAGATTACATAGCGATTTCCAGTGGCAACTCCATGAAAGCGTAAATAACTCAGGATCTGACAGAGCCAGTATTAGGAATGTGGGTAGGAAAAACAGAATTATATTTTCAATGCACCAATGGTGTATTATAGAACAGTGTACCAGGGAAGCAGTCTCCTTCCTATTTCTAAACCTGTTTAAAACTACTAATCTTATCCTGGAGGCACCTAAGCATAGAAGCACATTAATGGTGGGGTTAGATCTATTACCCCCCAAACCTTTATGATGTCAGCTGCCAGGGTCTATTCTTCCTTCTCTCACTTTGAAAGCCATTTTAACACACACATTACTCCTAAACAGTTTTCCCTCTATTCTTCCTACAACTTCTTTTCCCGACTGTGAATGTGCATGCAGCAACTTCGCGTGTTCGAAAGCTATCATGTAAAATAAATGCATTTTTCGCTTTTTTTCACGGTTAATTAGCGGCTAAATAGCATAGATAATTCCAAAGTATGTTGAAAAGTGCCATTTCAGTTGTGAATATATGACAAATAATTTACAAGCTGAAAAGCATTAACAAAATAAGTAACAAACTCATATCTTAGAATAGAAACGTTAAAAGCACGGAGGAAATAAAAGATGCTGTTTGTGTAGAAGGATGAAGGAGCATTAATGATTCTGGAGGGGAGGGGGAGAAAAAAAAAGCAGCTCGTCGGTGCCTCTCTGATAAAAGGTTAAAGGACGGCCTTCCTTCTGTCTGGACATGACGAGGCAGGTCATTACCTGGGAAAGGGCAAGTTTATTAACAGTAAAAGGTTACTCAGCTCAGCACGAGCTGACAAATCCTTATAACCATCCGTTCACCTATCCATCCCTCCATCCCTCCATCCAACCAGGTGATGAGAAGGCCAGACTCAATTGGATATGATGAATTCAGAAATGCCATAAGAAAAGGAAGAAATGCCAGGTGCTAGCAGATGAAGCTGACAAGGAGAGAACAGAGGAGTAAGTCCATGGACAGGAAAACACAAGTGTGCTTACTGCTGCTATAACAGGAAACGCTGCACATGGACAAAAGAGCCAAATGTTACTGCCCATCACAATGTCAAATGGACTACAAGTGCAAGTCTGGGGCTCTACTTGGCAAGATATGTAGTTCTACTCTCTGCAAGAGTCTGATCGCTCTGGAAAAGGGCATCTGCCATATGCCGCAAACGTAACAAATATCTGTATTTATACGTCTTGATATATGTAAACAGACAAATCCAAAAATCAATCCTGTAAACAAGCGTAATTCCACCCAATTCAGATGCACAGGATTTACCAAAGCCATGTTACTGTAGAAAAAGACAGACAAAGGGTTCCCAGTTTGGTCTACCCAGCATTTATACGGTTCTTGTTAACACAATACAGTTAAAATACCACTAAAAAAAATACGCCATTTATTTATTTCATCATGCCGCCGATTATTTGAGCACAAAGACAAATTAATCCGATTAGCTTCTCTGCCAAGATCTGCTTTAATTAGCAGCTTGCTAAGCCACTGGTGAAATAAAGGTTATATACACGGCTATATCTGCTGTAAAAAAAAAATTAGGTTATTAAATGACAGCGGATGCACAAAAACCCTGCTTTTAGACCACAACCTACTGTAATTGTGTATGTAGTGTAACAATTTTTGTTTTAGTACACTATAACATTATATTACTACATTTAATACATGAATTCCCTGGGTTCTGTGTATTGTATGGGTTCAACACTCATGCTGGCAGAAAAGAAGCACTGTACTCGATCTGATGTGAGGTTCTTGATTCGATGTTTGATGATAAAATCTTTAATCTGCCCACAATATCGCTAAACCTACTGTACATTCATCACTCAATACTCCATTTCCCGGATCAGGACAAACCTTGCCTTTTCTGTATATAATGCATCTGGTTTCTCTGGATTACTTAAAATGACTGATAATGTCACTGCTTTGTTTTGATAAGCAATTTTGCTTGAAGAATACAGAAGGCGCAGGAATTCCCAAAGATGTCAATTCCATTACCTGAAGTCCCAGGACTTCTTGAATAGTTTTTCTTGTTTTTTTTTTTAGTTCCACTCTTTGATTTAAACCAATCAGTGCTTTAATATTTTTATAGATTTAAGTACCTAAGGGTTTTCACTAAATGGATATGTTTTCATAGCCTTAACATTTTCAACTTGCTTTCTTTACAATTCATTACACATGTCAGATTAAAACCTTTTTAACTCCTACGGTTTTTTTTTTTTTGGTTTTTTTTTTTTTATATTTATTTTGTTTGTGTCATTACTTTTCCCGGCAGATCCCCCCCAGCAGCAAAATTCTTCAGCAGTAAGAAATAAAATATTTGTCCTCCACTTTCAAAACTGGCACACTTCATGGATTATCAATATCTTGGTTAAGTACATGAGTCCAAATTATTTTATTGTATTCTTTTAATAAAGGTAGATTATAGTGCATCAATATCGTATCAATATCGGCATTAACTACTCAGCACAAGCAACAATGAGCTTGTAATACTTTATATTTGGTAAAAATAGACAAGTGACAACAATGGAACAACATATTGCTGAGGCCCTCAAACTGTATTTGCTTGGGCATCTAGTGCACTTGGAAGTGTCTATAGATGTAGCTTACTACACTACAAATAGTCGGAGGCAAGAAATGTAACAAAATCCCGGTAAAAGCAGTGCCAAAAAAAGATTCCAGTGGCAAGCAATTGACATGAATCAAATTTAGTAAACTGAACATGATACTTCTACAACACAAAAAAGAGAATACATTTTGCCAGGCAATCAGTGCAGTAATGAGAAAGATTGCTGTTTAATACTGACACAGCTCACTCAGCAGTGAAAAACTGTAGCATTGCAGCCTTGTTACAGTCTTGCTGTAGTTTTGGATGGATGGATGGATAGATGGATGGATGTTTTGGATGGATGGGTGCGACGGTGGGTGGGTATTTGGGGTGGATGGATGTTTGGGTGGGTTGGATAGATGGATGGGTGGGTGTGTGTGTGTGTGGGTGGGTGGGTGATATGGATGGACTGGTTGTTGGGTGGGTGGGTGATTTGGATGGACTTGTTTTGGATGGACCAGTGGGTGGGTGGGAATTTGGATGGATTGGTTAATGGGTGGATGGGTTGGATGGATGGATTTATGGATGATGGATTGGGTGGGTTTGAGTTGAATGGATGGATGGGTGGGTGAGTTGGATGGATGAGTTGGGTGGATGAATGAGTTTGATGGGTGGATGGGTTGGATGGATATATAGATACCATGGCAAGACTAAGCACAAATTTGACTTAAAATTGTAATTAAAAAATCAACCACAGTACAGTTTTTACTTTTTCATACAAGAAACGATGGCAGTGTTTCCGGATGATGTATGGCTCCTTCTTTGCATAATAGAGACTTAACATGAAATTGCTGATATCACGACAACATGCGGCTTAAGGACAGTGATTACTAAAGGTTCTTTTGAGACCATACAGAGCCACCTGTGGGTCCTAAAATGTATAAACATCTAGTACTGTATTTCTTTTTTTTTTCTTGTTTTTTTGGAATTGTCCCTTGTACAAGACGGAGCCAGGAGATTTCCCTTAAGATTTCTTCAGGTTCTCTTTGAAGCCTATGGAATATGATGTTCAAGGACATTATTCTGAAATTGTCCCCCAATTTACACATGCAGTTTTCTGCAGATTGGAAAACTTCTGCCCATCTTTACTTTACTGACAGACTATGACTATCTAAGACACTCTTTTATAGAAAAAATATGTGTTCCAAAAGAAGTACAAATATACACTACATCCTGTTTGCTTCCTGGATTAACATATGATTCATTCTTGCATGATATAAAATATAACATTTTAAAAACATAATTACCTCAAAAGAAAAATGAAAGAAACTGCGTTCAAACGTTGTACTCAATTTTTCAAAAACAGTATTGATTTGATAGCCAGCATGTAATTAGGCAACTAAACTTAGCTCATGTGCGTTTCTTTACTGCATGTCCAATCCAACAAAGCTTCATAGTTTAAAAAAAAAAAAAAAAAAAAAAAAAGGTATTAAACATTTTTGCCCATTTTTGACTATTTTTGCCACTGTGTTTGTTAGACTGACTTCACAGCCAACATGATTCCCAGAGATTAAAAAGTAATTAAATACATTTCCATGCAGTTTTAGCAAAATGTATTTATGGTTTCAGAAAATGTCCAAAAGTGATTTTTTTTTCTTTTTTTTTTACCTTCAATTGCTTTTTCCATGTACTGAGAAACATTCAACCATATTATTGACCTAACTCATTAACCAAGTCTTTTCATGCGTTTTTCATGTGTCGCCCCCCCCCCTTTTAACCAGAATAAGTCCAACTGCCTTTTTTTTACAGTCAGCCAATTAAAATAATATTAGTGCTCTAATTAAACAGTTATATTACAAAATAATATTAGTGCTCTAATGAAACAGTTAATCACACTTATTACAATCATTTGCTCAGATTAGCCCTAATTGCTATTTATTGCTGGATCCCATTAAGTAATTTTTGATTGGTGTCATGCTTTAATTGCAGTGGGTGGATATAAATTATGCGTAGGGCTCTGTTGGGAGAAGTGTCTATACCGTTTAATATGTCTCCATCAAGATGAATATGGTCTCGCAGTTTTAATTATAAACAGCAATATGAATTATTAACTATTAGGTATTACACTTGTGTTTTCGAGCTTCTTTTTTGTCGTATTATCTGCGTTATGTCTGTTACTTCAGACAAACAGCACAATAAACCCTAAAAAGAAGTGTGTTTGCAGGCAGAATGGTCTCTCTCTGATGTTGCGATTCTAGACTAAATATTTTGTGCAGAATCAAAACTTTTTTTTAATACTAAAATCTCTCCCCTGGGTAAGTCTGACCACTACTAGGAAAGCTTGTCTCAAAGCTATAAATAGGACGACAGTACAGTATTATATAAAACTCACAAAACGATATAACGGACAGAAAAACATCCTTATAATTGTTTGATTTGATCATGTTTAATCTAGGATTGACATATAATGATGCATACATTTACATGCCATGATAGAACTTGGATCATCTCATTCCAGCTTTGTCCTCATCTTAATATGGCATATTCAATCTATATTATGCTATATATTCTCTAATCTATATATTATTATAATAGATTTATAGGAAAATATTTGGGTTTCCCCCGATGCAGTTTAACAATTTTTCAATATATTTTTATTAATTTATTAATATTTTTTATTAATTTATTAATTTTTTTTTTTTTTTTCAATAACTGAGAATACTCACAAACACGGAGAAGACATTTGGTTACACGACATTAAGAAAATTCAGTTTTAATAATTCAACAAAATGGACAGACTAGGCTTTAGAACGAGAAAGTAAAGGTTTGGAGAGGAGAAGACTGTCTTTGTCCTGTGTATCCAAGGAGAGAGAATTCTTTCTTATGAACAGAGCACCAAAAAAAAAAAAAAAATACACCATCATACATTCCCCTGGAGAGATCCCAGAAAGGACCTGGCACACAAAACAAGCCACCCGCTAACACACTTACTGCATCAAACACCTATTCGCTGTGATTCACTTAAAACGTGGGCTTGCGAGGGCTTCATTCAGCAATGCGCTCTCAACATTTTCACCTTCGCTTTCTCAATGGATTTACCAATGTTCTGATTTCACCTCAACCTTCTCGCCATTCTTCTCTTTCTGAATGTGTTCGACTACTTAACAGCTAACACGTGTGACTCACAAGCTCACCAGTCTAAAAGTGACAGGAAGTAATGCTGGGCTCAGGGGTGTGTTGTGCGCGCTTTACTCTGGAGCGGGAGTGATGCCGAGCGAAAAATGTGCAGGGATTTGAAAAAGAGGTCTCCGAGGGGGTTCTAGAGGTTTTCGTGCTGTAATTGTGCAATCACCGGATGGGATAACGAAGCGTCCGAATTAGAAAGAAAAATCAGCTCTGGAGAACCTTAATGCAAACTAGCGCCGTTTCAGTGCCTGGGCAAACGCAACACAATAGCAGTTTATTCGAGCTGAAAGAATGGCGAGAAAGGTGCACACAAAGAAAGGTGCAGCCAGCAACTATTTTTACACTGAAGTAGCAAATCGCTTGCTTTCAGCAGTTTTCCCTGAAAAAGTTCATAAAAGGTTCTGCCAAAGCCTCTTTTACAAAGTGCCTAATGGATATTATTTAAATTGCAATTTAATATACAAAGAGATTAGGATTCTTTCTCAGTACGGGCTTAGCGATGTAAGAAGACTCACTGTAGGAACAGCGCTATTTATAGTACAGTATACACCACTGAACACCACCGAATCCCTTAGACCTTAATCCTAAATTGCGGTTTTCAAAGATTTCCGTTTCGGTTTGACATCCTGCATAGGCTTGTAAAGAGGGATCTTGAGGAACTCCAGCATAAAAGGGTCAATGCGAAGTGAGGCTCTCTGGGAATCATGGGGGATTAAATTGCTTCTTTTATTTATTTATTTATTTATATCGGAGGTTTTTTTTTTTTAAAGATCATAATAAGGCCCCGAGAAATACCAACCATGGTTATTCAGTAAAGATGTCGACTTACCATTTTCAAGTCCCTGAAGGAGAAGTTCATATCTGTGCAATGGTGTAATGTAGAAGAGTAATACATACACCTGAAATCAGAGAATCCATTCACGCATCCAAACAGCCAATCCATGGTTTTACGGGCTCATACGTTTGAAAACAAGGTTGGTGACCTTCATGATTAAGTCCAAGGGGCAATACTTGAGTTCACAGATGCCCTAAATCAGAGTGTCAAACTCAGCAGTGCAGAGTTTAGCTCCAACCATAATTAAAACATCTGATCCAACTAATCAAGTCATTAAGGCTTATTTGAAAACTACATGGTATGCATGTTGGAGCAGGGTTGGAACAAAACACGGCAGGGCTGCGGCCCTCCAGGAACGGAGTTTGACCGTTTTGACCCTTGCCCTAAATCTGGCCTGGCCAACCCGTGGCTCCCGAGCCTCATGCGGCTCTTTAGGAGCTTTCACATAACATGCGTCAATGGGAATGGGATGATGTTCATGTGTAGCCATGTGTATGATGTGGCTCTTTGCAGTAACACAGAAAAAAAACTAGTTGGCCACCAATGCCCTAAATGAAGGATGCCAACATTTACTAAGGGAACAAAATGTAGTGGGTACCCTGGTGGTCTTACTAGCCATCTTATGGATTCAAGCAGGATTCATTTTGCTGAATTCACGGCAATGTGAGAAGAACTCGCAGGAAAAGCCACAAGAGCGATTCGTTTCAACCTATTTGCTGAATTCAGTGCAACATGAAAAGAATCAGCAAAAGGTGTATGATAAATAGTGAGGTCAGCTCATCCTGTCTTAGTGTTAAGCCTTAATCCGAAATGAATACTTGATGTAAAGGCAGAAATCTGGCGATTATTCAACAACGAAAAAAAAAAATATATATATATATTCTAATCCCTAAAGGAATGAGGTGAACGAGGTGGAAGTAACCTTTGCACCCTACTCCATCATATCTAAAAAACGGGTTAATTACACGAGTCAAGCCTCTAGCTTTCACTAAAGTTGGAAGACATAAAAAGTTTGAAGGAACTCTGCAGGTAGCAATGCCAAAGCGTCCCCTAACTGCCACATAAACACATTCCAAACAATTCAGTGGAGAGATTTGCATTTGGAAAATCCATTTCTTTTTTTAATTGCTATACAGTATCAGAATTTTTAGTCAGGGCTTCCTTGAGCTCTTTTCATTGGTTGGTTGCAGATTTGCTATTGTGGTACATTCCTTCCTTAGGTAGGTTTTTTTTTGAGCATTGACAAAATATCCAGAAAAGCTCCAGCCAGAATAATTAAGTGAAATTTAATTTGTAAAAGTAAACATGCTTTCTATTGAAAGTCTAAACTGACATCCGGGTTTAAATTAGTGTGAAGGCTTTAGTGCTGGGGAAAAAAAATCTTTACTGTCAATACCAACATTAAACTCACTGGAAGTGGGGCTTGTGGGTATACATTTAGGTCTGTACGGATGTTGGTTTCAGATCATTAGGCATCGTGATTGGAAAGAACAGGTAGGACATTGCTTCTAGTTAAATCTTCCAAGGTGGCAGCAAGCTCTTTTATGTTGTTGTTTTTTGGAAGAAGAGCCGGAGAAGGGGGGGGGGGGGGGGGGGGGGGGGGGAGTTTATGGACTAAATCGCAGTGTTTAAAAGGCCAATACTCAGCACTGTGTACATTATTCAAATCATTGAAATGATCTAGTTTGTGTGCATAGATATTAAAGAGATCTAATTTGTAGGAAAATCCTTAATAATTCAAATAAGACCGATAATCGTCTATATTAGTATAGAATAGTATAGTATAGAATATTGATATTCCCATGCAAAAAGCTATAATTAATTTGTAATGACTAAATGTATTACGTCAAACACCATGGAGAGGAGGCGTAGCTAAGTGGCTTAAGGTGATGGGCTACGGATTGGAAGGTCGGGGATCGAATCCCGGTACACACCAAGATCCCGCCCTCGGATTCTCGAGCAAGACCCTTAGCCCTGTGTATCATGGCTGACCCTGCACTCTGACGCCAGATTCCAAAAAAGAAAATGCTGGGATAGGCGAGGAAAAAGAATTTCACTGTGCTGTTATGTATACGTGAGAGGCACGGAGGCTTAGTGGCCTCACACCTCCAGGGTCGGGTTCGATTCCCGTCTCGGCCATGTGTGTGTGGAATTTGCATGTTCTCCTCGTGCCTCAGGGGTTTTTCTCCGGGTTCTCCGGTTTCCTCCCCCGGTCCAAAAACATGCACGGTAGGTTGATTGGCACCTTGGAAAATTGTCGTGTGTGTGTGTCCTGCAATGGGTTGGCATTCCATCCAGGGTGTATTTTGCCTTAATGCCCACAGACGAGTGAGATAGGCACAGACTCGTGCCTATCTACCCGAGGGAAGATCGGATAAAGCGGTAGAAAATGAATGAATGAATGTTATGTATATGTGATAGATAAAGGATTCATATCCCATAGATCATCATTTTTAAAACAGAACAGCAGCTTACACACACAAACAGGCAGAAAATTCAGAGCACCCTCCTTGCTGTATCTTCTGTCCCGTTGTTTACGATATCAATAACTATCCATCTGACTCACCTCTTTTGGCTTTCGCCTGCCTCACCCTCCAGATTGTTTTGTGGATCTCAAAATTGTAGTTGGAAGGCAGAACACTAACTGCCTCTTGAAGCGCGGGGTCTTTGAGAATCTCATCAGGAATCTGATTCGCAACCCTCCTCGGGCCTTTCACTAAACCACAATAATAAAAAAAAAGCAATACTGTTTCAGCATAGACACGGTCTGACCAAGCTGTAAAAACAAAAATGTAATTTGTATTTTTATTGCTTTGTCCCAAGGTTTTAAAACACTTTAGGTGCCTTAGCAACATGAATGATGAGGCTTGCTTTATTTTACAGGGTTCTGGACCATCCAGCCAGGGCTAAAAGTGAAGCATAGCCAGGGGTCAGAGTTAATCAAAATTACACTACTGTCGTGCTATTATTATTGTCATTACCTATGGGGAAGTAAAAGGTCACTAGGTATTTAAAATCCAACGACTACTATTTCCATTCTATTTCACAAGGTATATACTATCACCTTTGTGCAAATACAGTTTTTTTAATCATTATGCATCAATGAGAGTCTTAATTGTCAGCATTTTCTTTCATGGACTGGCTACACAACGTGGCTTTCAACTAATTCAGAAGTACAACTTTTTTTGCATTGTCAAAAAACAAACTTTTTGCTGCATTATTGTGAAAGCAATATCTATAGCACGCCACAGAAATCCAGGCTAAAGTGTTACAACGTATTTCAGATCGCTGAAAGGTTAGATAACAAACACTATATGTGCAGAGTTGTGCGACTGGTTGCAACACATTCCTAAAGAACCAGATTTTGCCTAGTACTAAAAATGTTATCATAACAGATTACAGACAATATTTCAAACGAACACATTGCATATTATTTATATATATATATATATATATATATATATATATATATATATATTCATAATAAAACTGCTTGCATATTAAAAGATAGAATAAAACATGAGAGGACATTGTATTACTACTTAATATTACATACAAATGGTACATATTATAATGTATAATAAAACTACTCGCATAATAATATTATAATTAGAATATAATCTCCAGTACTGTCTTTCAAACTGGTGTTTCATTAACTTTTTGGTCTCTTTCCGTGACCGATACTGTCACTGGGATTTAAGCCTTAAAGCTGTAAATGTGCAATATAGGAATTTTCTTTACACATAACCATGGATTTCTCACACATACATACACATACATGTTTCAGGGTGGAGGTCTCCTTAATGTCAATCATATGTATATCAAAAACAGACCTACACGTGACTTCTGTACCATCACATAGACGGTTAAACATGTCTGATGATCATCAGGTTATTCATTTTAAAAACAGTAAATATTTCAGATACATGGGTGAAGGTACACTAGTCACGTGGGAACAACTCGGCATGTTTATTTGTGACATTTGACAGCTCAGAGTTAATCAGATCCTTGTTTTTGTTCAAGGGCATCGATTTGGGTTCATTATTATCATCACCATCATTATTATTCTTCTTGTTGTTGTCTAAATTAATACAATATTTTGAAGCTCAATCAAGCTATGTCTACTTTCAGCACAGCATAAGCTCTTAAGTAGCCCCTACACTCGTTAACAGACGCTGAACTGCTACAGCGAGAGCAGTGACAAGACTATATCACACACGCCTACATCCTGGCAGTGAGAAGAACGGGGATAATACACAAATAACATGTTTACCTGTCGGCTTTTTAGCGACGATTTCAACATGTCCACTGAGCGCCGCCATGTTTAGGTATACTACACTGCACGTGGGGTGAGGAAAGGCATCATCAGCGGAGCACCGAGCAATTCAGCGCTCATCGATGCTATCTGCTTCGCATTACCGTTGTAAAGTTGCTGGAAGAAAATCCTGAAGATATTATATTCCCACTTATCTAGAAAAGATAATCACAGATTGTTTCATGAGTGTTTTCACAATAAATAATAAAAAAAATAATAATAAAATAATAATAATAATAATAATAATAATAATAATAATAATAATAATAATAATAATAATAATAATAATAATAATAATAATAATAATAATAATAATAAGGGGGGCACGGTGGCTTAGTGGTTAACACGTTCGTCTCACACCGCCAGGGTCCGGGTTCGATTCCCGTCTCGGCCATGTGTGTGTGGAGTTTGCATGTTCTCCCCGTGCCTCAGGGGGTTTTTCTCCGGGTTCTCCAGTTAGGTTCTCCAGCACGTTAGGTTGATTGGCACCTTGGAAAATTGTCCCTAGTGTATGAATGTGTGTGTAATGTGTGTGTGCCCTGTGATGGGTTGGCATTCCATCCAGGGTGTATCCTGCCTTAATGCCCATAGACGCCTGAGATAGGCACAGGCTCCCCGTGACCCGATGGAAGATCGGATAAAGCGGTAGAAGATGAATAAATGAAAATGAATGAAAAAGAGGCGGCGGCACAAAATATTCTGAAATACAGCATTGAAATACATTCTATGGAAATATATACTGAGTGATACTCACAAACAAACGTTGTGACTATATCGCAAAAATGCTGTGAGACTGGGTTGCACACCATTATTATGACATTAATCATCCAGATTCCAGTACCATTCTAAAATTGATTATTACACTTTATAACAATGATTGGATGCCGAACCAAAATGATAGAACAATATAATGGAAACAATTTGGTAATGGTTAATGGTCAACAGATTTTTATTTATTTATTTTTGTCCTGATCACCGTTAGAATTTTCATGATGGGACTTGTCAGCAGGATTGTACAGATGAGATTCATATATGGATGTATACTGTAGATTGAAGTTTTAAACACTTTCTAGTCAGAGAGCAATACATTTCATTTTATTCATTTACTCTTTGATTTATTATGCTCCTTACAGGATAATAGGAATACACCTGAATACTGGTTCACACACACACACACACACACACACAGGGACAATTTATGGGAACGTATATTTCTGGGAATGTATATTCATTCATTCATCTTCTACCGCTTTATCCGATCTTCCCTCGGGTCAGGGGGAGCCTGTGCCTATCTCAGGGCGTCTATGGGCATTAAGGCAGGATACACCCTGTATGGAATGCCAACCCATTGCAGGGCACACACACACACATTCACACACACATTCATACACTAGGGACAATTTTCCAAGGTGCCAATCAACCTACCGTGCATGTTTTTGGACCGGGCTGGAATCCGGAGAAAACCCCTCTGAGGCACGGGGAGAACATGCAAACTCCACACACACGTGGCCGAGACGGGAATCGAACCGTGACCTTGGCGGTGTGAGGCGAACGTGCTAACCACTAAACCATCGTGCCCCCTAGAATGTATATTTAAAATTTAAAATATAAAGATTTTTTAAAGTATAATCTATATTGAAGATTAAGAAAGCACAATTCTCTCTGTTCATAGTTGGGTCAATTTATGTGTGTAAGTGAACTATTTTAATTGTACGCTAATTGAAAAACCTGAATCATTTCAATTACTGAATCGTTCGCAACCCCGATTTGTTCCTTTTTGTGAATAAGAATCTTATTGACTGCGACTCTTTACTAATTTTTGTGTCCCTGCTGCTTGGATGGAACAGGTTTAGCTGTGAAAGTAGAGAGAAACGTGATAAAAATGAGTCACTTGTCTGTTCTTCAGATTGCTGGCTGGCTGGCAGGCCCACAGTGCATCACAGCTTGTACTCCACTTCCAAAGCTTGTGCATTTCAGCGTTTTTTTATATACCGGAGAGAGGGGGGCACGTTAAGATAGCGGTGCTGCTAATAGGAGTTTAAAGTGTCTGCAGCTTCATCGTTTATTCATCCAAACTGTGATGAGAGATCGTCCCAAAACTTGACGCTTGTATTTAAACAGCAGCGAATAGTGAAAATGCTGGATGTGCATTTCTGTTATTTAAAAGCTACGGCTTAGGTTTTTTTTTATTTTTTATTTTTGGTCCAAAACTAAGCTGCTTTTGCTGTGATTTCTGGTAAGGATTCAAAACTCTAACCATGAAATATATTATAGTTTACAAAAGTAAAAAAAAAATACATTCATGCATACAAAATTATTCACTTAAAATAAATCTTAAATTACAGTTCCGTAATATGTGGAGTTCCATTATGTTGAAGATTATTATTTAGTTAAAGCATCTGTAATGCGTTACTTATAGAAAAAAAAACTAGAATTAATAAAGCATGTTTGGATGCTTTTTCAATGTTTATATTTGTTATATTTGACCACGTTTAGGATTTTATTCTTGACAAAATCTTACCGCAATCTTTTTTATATAAATTGATAGAATTCAGGGTTAATTCCATTTTGAATAGAAAAGTGCAATGTAATTGGCAAAGAAATTGCTTCCTCAGTCTTTAAACTTGGTTGGTTACTTACTACATAATTGGAATGGACAGGAATGACTAATTAAAATGCTGTGACTTTGAAGGGTGTTTAATAATACATGCAGGGTATTATGTTAACAACTGCACTCTTACGAGGACAATGCCCCCAGTAAGTAAGTTCTTCTATGTCGTGATACTTTACTACAGCGTACTGGCTAGACGTCACGGGAGCATTACCAAGCCTAAGTATCATAAGTAGACGAATAAAGCAAATCAAAAGCTATATACAGTCAATATTCATTTTAGTATTTTTTTTTCCCTCTAAGTAAATTGCTCCTCGAGTGCCTATTTCACAAATGTACTCATACTATCAGCGTGGGTTTTCTGCTTGGTTTTCTTCCCATCTCCCAGAAACATGCTGATAAGTGGATTTGCCATGCTAAATTGCACCTAGGTTTGAGGTAATGCATGTAATGTGTGTATGTGTGTGTGTGAGAGAGAGAGCCCTTAAATTGCCCTTTACCTGGGAGTGGCATCATATCTACCACAAATCTGACAAGTGATTAATAAAGATAAATTTACGAATAAATGAACAGGCACTTGTACACGTATAGGGCTGTAGGTATGTGGACACATAGAATAGAATAGACTTTATTTGTCACATATACATATACGGGTTCGAGCCCCGGTATCGCCAAGCTGCCGCCCTTGAGTCCTTGAGAAAGACCCTTAACCCTCTGTGCTCAAGGAGTGCTGTATCATGGCTGCTCCTGCGCTCTGACCCCAGCTACCAAACAACAAGCTTGATATGCAAAAAAAAGAATTTCACTGTGCTGTCACGTATATGTGACAAATAAAGGCTATTCTATGCTATCATGGTTTCTTCACATATAGCATTTTTGTTGGGAAGTTGGGGTCAGAGCACAGAATCAACCATATGATATGGCGCCCCTGGAGGACAGATGGTTAAGAGCCTTGCTCAAGGACCCAAGAGCGGCAGCTTGGCGATACCGGGACTCGAACCCCCGACCTTCTGATACTTAGTATGGTAGCATTTAATGGTCAGATGTCCGCAATCTTTTGGTGATATAGTGTGTGGGTGTGAGCTTTTGAATATCTCATTATTGCTGTAATTGTATAGTATGATCCATTCTTCCATCTGGGTAAGATATACACTAGGTTTTTGAGGTTCCGGATCATCTCAAAGTTGTTTAGTGTGGTTGAAATCAGAGCTCTATGCTGACCAGTGGAGTTGGCACACTATGTGTTTATGGATTTTTATGGATTAAGGGCATTAGATTCATATTAAAGCAAATAAAGATGTATGATTCAATCTTTGGAATAAAAGTCTGGGGAATGTGGTAGTCAGGTAGATTTGAATGAGATTTTGTATGTAGGTTACAGTGAGATATTAATCAGAGAGCCAAATCAAATTTATGTTTGTCAGTGGAATCTCAGTGGCGAAGGCATCGAGCTACTGATCATTTGTGAGTTCAAATCCTACACAGCTGCTGCGGAAGCATCCCTCTTGCTCCGGATGAAAGTGTCAGCAAAATCGAGGTGAAGGCTAATGAGTGTTTTTACACACCTACGGAATCAGAAAGCGCAAGAAAACAGAATTTGAGTTTTCACAAAAAAGGTAATCATTTATTTATTCGAACCCCCGTTGAAATGAATGCAAACCATATGGTATATAATGATTTTTTTTGCTGTACACACTCTGAATGTGCACTCTCAATCCCTTAATGTGCTTGAACTATCGTTTCAAGGAGTTTTCCGAGAAAACGCTACTTTCCCAACAAAACTGCGCCCAGAACATTTCTCTGGAAGTTCTTTCTTTTGCTTTATATATTGTGAAAGAAGAATAAAAAAAAGGATTTCTTTGTACAGAAACATACAAGTGGTTCTTACTACTGTCAGCATCAATACCAAGGACGAACAAATCTAAAAAAAACATCTCTTTCAGTGGCACAATAGACCGATTAAGCTGAATGTGATGTTTATAATCAAGGGGTGTGTGTTCTGGTTGAACTGGAAGGGGGGGGGGGGGGTTAAACCTGGTCCCCAACCAACAATGTTGTATTGATTCAGGTCTCTAAATTAATTACTTAATATTGCATTGAAATCTAAAAGAAACCTAGTGATACTGTATATCAGACCAACTACTGCAATTACACTGTAGTGAATCTAAAAGCCAAAACTCAAACTATAATTCAAATCAAAATGAACATCACTTATGCATCTCCAAGTATGCCTGTATGAATATTCCATATATTAGATCTGCCTAAATCAAGCAAATTAAATGCATGAAAATGCAAAACAAAGTTATATATTAGCATATTGTTAAGTGGTTTCGTGAACCCCTGGAGAAGCCCTGATAACATCAGCAAAACTTCTTGTGCAAACTAATAAGATATTTAATACGATATCAAAACCTCAATTCTTCTGGGAACTTCTTGAGCATCATTGTTCACAAAAGTTTGAATATTGCACAAAAAAAGAAGAATAAGAAAATGCAGTGTTTATGTTGATGCGGTGTAGAGATGCTTATATAGTACCCTCTTTTTATTAATCTCTTTTAAGTTTATCAAATTTTGGTATTTCATACAGAGGACGTGCTAATTTCAAATTCAATCAATTTATATAATTTCCAAATAAGATATGGGTATACAGTATCAGTGACAGCTCATCCATAGGGGCAGGTTTTTTTGCTTATGCAGATTATTACCATTTATAACAGCTATTCAGATCTTTTTAGCAAACAATATATATTTTTTAAATCTTACTACCTGACATATACATATAAAAGCAAAGGTTTGATTGATTTGTTTGCCTTTTCTAGATTGGGAGAAATATCTATATAAAATGAATAACAATAAAATCGTTGGCAAAACAAAAATCCCATTTGCAGTTTGCCATAAGTCATGTAGGGGACACAGCAAACATGTGTGGAAGACGTTGCTGTGGTCAGATTAGACCAAAATTTTACTTTTTAGCCTACATGCAAAATGCTAACACCACCCGCATTGTGAAACGTGGTGGTGGCAGCATCATGCTGTGGGGATGCTTTTCTTCAGCAGGGACAGGGAATCTGGTCAGAGTTGATGGAAAGGTGGATGGTGCTGAGTAAAAGGCAATCCTGGAAGAAAATCTATTACAGGTTGCAAAGGACTTGAGACTGCGGTGGAGGTTCACCTTCCAGCACAACAATGGCCCAAAGCACAGAAGGTTGAGTGGCCTTCTTTGAGCATGTTAAGGTATACTCACTTGATGGTGATAGTTTATAAGGCTCTTATTGGCTCCATTATATCTATGCTCTGTTCTACAAAAAAAACCAAACGTCATTATGCTTGGAAATTCATGTAACATTCAACAGCTTACTGTGCCTCATGTTCAGACTGAAATGGGGAAGCGAGCATTCAGTTTTGCTGCACCGTCTGCTTGGAATACTCTCAAAACAGACCTTGGGATTTCGGAGCTCATTTCATTTGAAGCCTTCCATTCCCTCTTAATCACCAGACAATGAGAGTCCATTGGACAGTGCATGTGTTTTTAAATTGTTCCACTGGTCAACCCCTGCACATTATTTGCAAAACTGTATTGTCCGTTTTAACTTATTGTTTGTAATATATATTTAAAACTGTATTAATTTATGACGTGTGCTGTAACCCTTGTAAAGGAGATCTTGATCTCAATGGGTTTTATCTGGTTAAATAAAGGGTAATATTAATATTAAATATTAATTAAAAATAAAAATGTACAGCCAGAGCTACAATGGAATGATTGAGACCAAAGCGTATTCCATGTGTTAGAATGACCCAGTCAAAGTCCGGACCTAAATCCAAGTCAGATTCTTCGGCAAGACTTGAATGGGCAAAAATGACGGGCAAAGCTGGAGACACATCCAAAAAGACTTGCAGCTGTAATTGCTGTGAAAGTGGTTCAAAGTGAAAGTATATTTGCAATCCTTAGTCTATCACGTAAAATCCCAATGAAACAAAATACTTTTAAGCTTGTAGTTATAACGTAGCAAAATGTAGAAATATCCAAGAGGTGTATATAGTTTTGCAATGCACTGTGTACATACATATTTATATACAAGTGCTATTCATTATAGCAACCCACTGAAATTAAATCTAACACATTTCCTCAAAGAATAAATGTAAGTGCCAAAAGTATTGCTATGAGTTACGGATCCAGTGAAGAACCATTGTACAGATATATTGCAAAGATTAGGATAGGGAAAGAAAATTTGTGGAGCAGATAAGGTCTGCACATCAGACATATGCAAGTAATACCTGTCTGAAAAGCCTGAGAAAAAGAATAAAAATACTCCCCTATGTCGATGCCCTAATTATTGCTTGCTTTCTGTTCGGGTTCCTGTGATGCAGTCATGCTGGAAAAAAAGTTTGCTGAAACCTGTCATCCCGTGGTTGATTATATTACTTCAAAAATAGTTGAACAAAGGCTCATCTAAAACTGCACAAAACAACCCGCATGACTGTGTGCTCTATGACTCGAAACTGCCTATTACCGGGTTGGTCGAAAGATTCACTAGATTGTAGTCAGGGTCAGGTCTCTCGACTTAATTGTGTTTGAGGCTAGGTCATGGTTAATGTTGTCTCACTCCAGTCAGGTCACAAGTCACATTTTCACTGCTGTCTAATTTAATATTAGAGCTTCTCTAACATAATAAAGTCAATAGAAGCAATTCAGTTCCTTAACATTATTATATTAGCTTGCTCATTTGAACTGTAGTGTTATTTAACGATGGCCAGGACAACAAATGTATGAGAAAGAATGCAATGAATGGTATGACTTGGTGCAATGGCTGATAGAAAGAGTAGTCTTGGTATAATCTTGACAAGTAGTTAGTAAGCATTCGGATTAAAAAGTATACAATATAATAGTCTAAAATGAATACGTAGTTTTTTTTTCATAAAAGAGTTGTGTGTGGGGGGCAGGGTGGTTTAGTGGTTAGCAAGTTCGCCTCACACCGCTACGGTCCGGGTTCGATTCCCGTCTCAACCATGTGTGTGTAGAGTTTGCATGTTTCCCTTGCCTCAGGGGGTTTTTCTCCGGGTTCTCCGGTTTCCCCCCAGTCCAAAAACATGCACGGTAGGTTGATTGGCACCTTGGAAAATTGTCCCTAGTTTATGATGTGTGTGTATGAATGTGTGTATGTGTGTGTGTGTGTGTCCTGTGATGGTTTGGCATTTCATCCAGGGTGAATCCTGCCTTAATGCCCATAGACGCCTGAGATAGGCACAGACTCCCCGTGACCCGAGGGAAGATCGGATATAGCGGTAGAAGAATGAATGAATGAATGAATGAATGAGTTGTGTGCGAAAAGTGATAAGTTATTCAGAAAGAAAGGGTGGGTTGGTTACAATTAGTTACTGTTCATATCAGTAAACTTAATTAGTCCCGACCACTGAAGTGGTTAATATGAATTAAGATAGATTATAAACTTACTCACACACTCACTGAAACCGGATGTTCCCTTGATTTGTATACGGACATGTGCTTAACTGCCCAAACTGCTTTACTGCTTAAACAACAGCCTCTGGTGAATATTACGAACTGTTTAAGTTAGCAATGCCAGCTGGTTGTTTTAGTGTTTTAGGCTCAGGGCTTGTGCTGTGCGGATTACAGTTGGCAGGATTGTACAGAGAAAATGCTAGGAGACCGGCAAAATGTTTTCTGTTATGTGATTACAGGTAACCTCTTTGTCTGGTGAAGATCTTTGGCATTGATTAGCTCTATTACTATAATTCTATTAAGACAAACGACAGCTGTGTGTGTTTATGTGTGTGGCAGGGGGAACAAACATCTTTTGGATAAAGCCCAAATATATATCCTTTGAACTAACTGAGGAGAATAGGGGAATAAAGACTATGGGTGGGAGTTCAATAGCTCAGCAGTTTAAGGCGCTGGGTTACTGATCGGAAGGTTTGGGGGTTTGTGTGTGTGTGTGACAAATAAAGGCTATTCTGGCTATTCTATTCGATGTGAGATGCTTTAAGCATAGGAATATCTGAAAAATGGAAACCTGCACTTTCATTACAAACAAACAAACAAACAAACAAACAAAATAATTTAAAAGTAAAAGATCCTTCAGGTTTCCTTCAGGTTGCAGAATGAAGCTTGTCTTTATGTTCAGGTGTATGCATGTGTGCCACTAATTAGCTGCACCAACGAGAAATGTGTGTGTGTTTGTGTGTGTCTATGTGTCTATAGTCACATACACACAGGGAACATATGAATACGTAGAGAGCCAAAACTATTTCCTTTGGTTAGCATTAGGCACTGGGTTATGAAATATCTGACAAAAATATTTAGATTTTATACCATTTTTATTAGAAATATCAATTGAAAAATAAATAATGGTTTACATTAAACTAAAAACGACTTACTATGCACTTTGGATAATGGGATTAGGTTTAGGCATGGCATATGGTTAGGTCCTCACAAGGATAATGTGTTTGTGTGTTTGTGTGTGCGTGTGTGAGAGGGAGAGAGAGAGACATAGAGAGAGAGAGAGAGAGAGAGAGAGAGAGAGAGAGAGAGAGAGAGAGAGAGAGAGATATCTCTTACAGACAAGCGCCTATAAACAATCCTTAAGATTTTTTTTGTTGTTGTTTTTGTTTTTCTCCGCTGTCTGGGCTTCGGTCCCTCTGTGTGCGCGCGTGCGTGCGCGTGTGCGTGTGCGTGCGGATGCTGCGCGTGAGCGGATGTCGGGTGGTCATCAGTCGGATGGTGTGCAGCAGCAGCATCACTCTCTTTCTCGTTTCCACCCAGTGCGCAAACACACCGGTGTCGCGCCTTATAACAGCGTCTTACTGTCTCCTGTCTCAAACCGGAAATGTGATCGCGGTGCGCTCAGAGATTTAGTGGAGCGGACATCTCCTCATACACTGCTTTTTCCCCCTTTTTGACTTGGTGTTTGGTGTACCTGGCTTTGGTGCTGGATTTGGTCCTAGGAGATTTGTTTGTTTGTTTTTTCCTGAGCGGATCCTCGTGGATCGGTGAAGACTCCTAAAGTTTATTTAGGGGAGCAGGGCGTGATGTTGGTTTAGACGCCGTGGTGGGTTGGGTTGGTGAGTTGAACCTCAGCGGCGCATGGCTCATTTCTGGACCTTTATGGATTCTGGTTCCAAATAGAAAACAACAACAACAAAGAATAATAATCAAGCTTTGTATTTTTTTGGACTGCAGGATGCGTGTGTGCGCTGCTCTTCTGTCGAGCTGTGACAGGAGGAGAATAGATCCAGCATCAGTGTAAGCTTCCCCGCATTAACATTCAGCCTGAACTCTCTCGCCTGCTGTGGGACTTTTCAGCGCGGACGGAGGTGGTCACACACACGCCAATGTCTTCGGTCGACATCCAACGAGAATTGCATGGCTTCCGATCGCATCGAGAGTGAAAAATAAATAAATAAATAAATACATAATAACAATAATAATCACACCAGGACCGGAACGCAAGACTCAATGATCCCCAGAGGGGTTTAACGCGCAACACCACTTTTTCAACATGTTTAAACGGGGTAAGACTACAATTCTTTGGGCTTTTCCCCCCCCATCTGTCTCTCTCTCTCTCTCTCTCTCTCTCTCTCTCTCTCTCTCTCTCTCTCTCTCTCTCTCTCTCTCCCCACACACATCTGCTTTGTGATCAGAAGTTGCACCTGGTTGCAGGTGGTTGGTTGGTGTGCAATTCGGTAGAGACTGAAAAATGCAGTTTAGTTGTCAATTGGTGAAAATACAAATGAGAGTCTTCCTCGGCAAGTTTAAGTGCTCAGGCGGCTCGGAAAGTTGAATGGATTCTGATTCTAATATCTGGTACATCCGTGTTGTGTAATCATGCCACTATGAAAGGAAATCTCGTGTTAAACACGCCAATCTCGTATATACCTTAAAAATATTGCGATCCTTCTTCTTTTTTCCCTCTTTCGATGTTAAGCACGGGTGCCGCACTGCAGTTTTTTATCAGTCGCTCTTCAATTGAAAGCTGAACGGCTCAGATGTCTTTCACTGGCTCTTTATTTTGACTTGTGATTCGGGACAGCCGTTAAAATGGAGAATGCATGGAGAATACGTGCGTATGTTCTGCAAATATATATATAGTATATATATATATATATATATATATATATATATATATATATATATATATATATATATATATATATATAACCGAATAATGTTGCCTCTTTTTTTTAATGATCCCATCCTCACATGTAGACTTTTCATTAATAAAAGAACGGCCGCGTGCTTTTCAGTGACTCTTGATATAAATGCGCTTCACAAACCCTGCTTCAGCCTCCATAGTTTTATAGATTTATTTATTTATTTTTATAATGAATGTATATTTTAAATATTAAATAGCATTTTAATCCTCATGCTTTCAAAGCCAAAAAAAAAAACACCCCCGAACTTCTGACTTTTCCTCAGTGCGCTACATGTAGATTAAAGCATCCTCTCTCTCAGGTTATGGCGCCGCTCACTTCACTCGGTCCGGAATGGATGAGTCTGATTGGCTGCTTATTCTCGCGCCGTGATTGGCTGCATCCAAAACCGCATACTCTTATACTTCACAGTATAGTACTCGAGCTATGGTTTAGTTCTGCCTGGACATACTACTTAGTATGGAAGTACGAGTTTCTCCCCTTGTTGTTTTCTGGTCGCGTAGAGCGAGTCGTGAGAACGAAGAGACTCGTGAATAAATCATAAGTCCACCACATCAGAGCAACACATCCGAGTCCTTGTTGATATATATTCTCCATTTTATTAACCGACGGTTTATTCTGTTGCTTTTTTTTTATAATGATTTAAGCCTTATCTTGATTAAAAAAGGAAACAAACCTCAGGTGTGTTTTTGCGACCCCACCCATGCGCATGCGCGTAAAGTTGTTTGCGCTTACTCTAATTCTAATATTACGCCTGTCAAACAACAAAAAAAAATTTAGTATTTCAGTTATTTCGTTAAATAATTTATTTCATCCAATATTTTCTAGTTCGACATATCTAGTTCTAGTTCTAGTTCGAACACACACACACAGACATATATATATATATATATATGTCTGTGTGTGTGTGTGTGTGTGTGTGTGTGTGTGTGTGTGTGTGTGTGTGTGTGTGTGTGTGTGTGTGTGTGTGTGTACATAATCAATGTTTTAATAATGCAAACTGAGTAAACAATCACTTGGAATAAGTCTGTAATTAAATATTCAAGCCAATTCCCCATACCCTGTTACCATATGTACTGGTGCAATGACTATCATAGCATGCATTTTTCATATCTTTCCACTCTGATAGATATATTGTGTTCATAACTGATGTTGATGTTTACATCAATGCTGATCAGGTGAGCTAATGTATTTTTTTTTTTTTTTTGCTATCCTGCTGATGATAGTTTATTAGTTTTACAGTATACCAGAGATACATACATGATTTTTCCAGCAAGGCTATAATGGCTATAACTAAGTAAAACTGTTTATCTCGTTCCCCCACTGTCTCTCTCTCACTCACTTTGACAATACTCATACAGAAAAGCACAAGACAAATGGCATTTCAAACGGCATTAAAAAACGACATTAAATAATGACATCATATATTGTAAAGGCCTATTTTAACAAAGATGTTTCAATTTTCTGCCATGAGTACTTTTTTTATTCTATGTAAATGTCACACTCTGTGTGTATGTGTGTGTGTGTGTGTGTGTGTGTGTGTGTGTGTGTGTGGGTGGGTGTGGGTGTTTGATCAGTAGAGTACCCCTGACACTGTCATTGGGGCAAGGTTTATTTTTAAGCCATGTGGCTGTGGGCTGTGTGTCAGGTCTGGGTGAGTGACTCTGTCGCAGCTGGTAGCTCCTGATCAGCACGCAGTGAAAATGTCCCTACCCTGCTCACTCAGCCATGGTTAGATGTGTCAGTGTGTTGCAGTGTGACATTGGTGTTCATCATGGCATTAGGTGCTGGTGCATGTCCTTTTGCCTTTATACACTATTTTCTGCAAGAACCAAAAGGAAGCGGGGCAAGGACCAAATGGCACCAATATGGCTCCATAAAACAATGTGTAGTCCTGCTAGAAACAGTGGTGGCTCCGAAATCATGTCTTTTAATTACAAGGCACTTAGTGTTTTACTGGAGGGTACATTTATGGAGTGGAATCCCTGGGTTATTAAATCCTGCAGCCTTCTCATCTAATCTATTTAATCTAACATTAGCTCATTTCCTTGGTGCATGATGCAGAAAATGAACCAGCAATCATGTGGTCATCGATGCAAAGCACCCCTGTGTCTGATGCTTGGGTTTGATTACACTAATATTAGTCTCATATAGATGCCTAAGCTGTGAATGAGGGGCCCTATTTGTTGAAAGCAAAATTATTATTGGATACCAAAACAAATGGAAATTACTTTACAGGATAGGTGGCAACAAGGGAGGTTGATGGCTCAGGGGTTAAGGCATTGGCTTTTGGACCAGAGCATCACTGATTCAAATCTCACCACAACCAAAATGCCACTAGTGGGTCCTTGAGCAAGGCCCTTAACCCCTCAGTTGTAAAGCACTCTGGATTAGGGCGTCTGCTAAATGCCATAAATGTAAAAAAAAAAGAAAAAAAAGAAAAACACAAACCTACTTCATGCCACTTGCACGTGTCACATGACAATCAGTGAAATGTGTAAAATCATTGAGAATATTGTTTGAAAAAAGTGGTTGGATTGTTCATTTGTTCTCTCTCTCTCTCTCTCTCTCTCTCTCTCTCTCTCTCATGCTATCACTCTCACCCCTTTTCCTCTTTGTCTCTTTCTTTCTCTCTCTATATCAATCTATTTCTCTTTCCTGGTTTAACGTCTCCATTAACAGCCTGATTAGATTTAGGTCAGGTGACTGAGAAAGTCATTATATTATAGACGGCTTTAAGGAGGGTTTTTTTTTTAGGGTAATTGAAAGCCAAGACAATAACTTGCATTTTACCTTCATCTAGGCAATCTCAGCTTCGAACAGCATGTTACCATGCAAAAAGTGTTCCAACAATTGTGTGCGAGTCTCAAATATGAACAAAAATGGCTAATTAGAGCTAACAGGATAGCGCCTGGTTTCTGGTATGTACAGCGACTATTGTTCTGTAACCCCATAGCTAGAAAAAGCAATCGCCCAAAATAAAAGCCCCTACTCCAAGGCCAGCATAAAAAAGCCAGTCTGAATGCAATCACCAGTTATTTGGATCAGCAGTATATAAAGTAGGAATAGGGTAATCTATAAAACACTATCCCAGCTATGAAGCATGAAGGTGGTGGCATTGTTTTACGGAAATTGCTAGAAAACGGTCTAGTACACTTCAGAAAACAGAGCATCGTGAGGGTAGGTCAATAAGATGAAATACTACAGCAAAAACATCTGATAGAATGCGAAAAATAACCCCAAAAACGTCACAACTGTAGGGTCACATCCAGGAGGACAATAACTGTACATAGTGACAAAGTGGCGTAAAGATATTGTAACATAGTAAAAGTATTGCAGTGGCCATCTCACACCCTGACCCGAATCCCATTTGTACTAACCTGAAAATTCATAAAGTGCCTGTCAGAAGTTTGCAAACACCTATATTGTTTTTGAAATGAGGTTCATGTTCCCTCTGCTACAAACTAGGAAACGTCAGAAACACAGAAGAATTAAACATGGATGAAAGAAAGTTCTGTGGACAGATGGGTCCAAATTTTATATTTTTGGCTGTGACAGAAGAATTCACCAGACTGCCTGACGTCAAACATAGAAGTAGAAGCGAGAGCAGGGAGGGTTCCAGACATATTTGGGGTAAAAGGATTACTAAACAAACAAGTCTACCATTACATACACTGTCAAGCATTTCCGTCTGGACTGTGGCTGATTAAACACAACTTTGGTATTTAACCAAAAGAATGACCCGAAGCATTATTTAGAGAGCAACCAATCAGCTGGAGTGTTTATCTATATTGGAATGGCCTTCCCAGTCACTGCACCTAAATCCTCTTGAACTGCTCTTGCATTGAAATGGGACGAAAGGCCAGAAAGTAATACGTAAATAACACCTTTGACAAGAGACAAGTATTTCAACTCAATTTTCGGTTCATGCTAAGGGAGGATTTTTCAATGTTGATCTTCTTATATTCATTTATCAAAATCTCAACATTTTTAGGTTTGTTTAGTCAAACTTCATACAGTTAAATTAGTATCAGCGCCTTCGACAGACACAGTAGCCGATAAAATATCTCCACAATCCTGCCTCAGTTAAACCAGTCCTGTACTGTGGAATGGGAAAATAACCTAAAATAAAAAGGAATAAATAAATCTGGCTCTTTAATGCTATTTTAAAATGACATTTTGTGGAAATAGCATACATATATATATATATATATATAAAATGCTATCAACCATATAGTGAGATACACAAGCTTGGAATGAATAAGAAAAAAGTAAAGTAAATAAACTAGGGAATTATGTGCAACTTTTACCGAGACATTTCATTCTGTAGAAAAGCTTTTCGAAGACTAACAGTCTATACATTGCTCTACATTGTGCTACTTTTCATACAGTCTTACCTTAGTGTCCTTCAGAGGAGAAAGATGTCTGCTTCATAATGTTCACTTTCAGAATATTGCATACATCAAAAATCCATTAGAAGCTATTTGTGCATTCCTTTACTCTTATGAACCCACCCCCACCCCAACACCACACACACACACACACACACACACACACACACACACACACACACACACACACACACACACACACATGTACATCCACTGAAAAAACTCACAGCTAATTAGGAAAAATGATTCGCATAAATGATTAATGGAAAAGAAAACGGTACCACCCTTCCCTTAACCATAAGATTGAACCACAAAGGCATTCACATCAAGACTTAATAGACAGGAAAAAAGCAGACCATGCGCCTCACAGACTGCACAGCATACCGCCTTAACTGCATTTCATTTAATGCTGTCAAGGTTATTTGCCAATCCACTATTGTTATTATTATTATTATTACTATTATTGTGCTTATTGATTACAGGGTGATAATACCATTAGGTATGATGAACTTTAAAAGGGTTATTGCCCTCAATCAAGTAAGAAGCAATCAGTTAGTATAATAAGCGGCGGTGAATCAATTTTGCATTTCCAGTAATTATAAAAACCACGATCATTTTGCACTATAATGGTTTCATTGATTGCAGATATGTAGATTACCTGTTGTTGCATTCAGAAAAACAGAATTATTTTACTCGTCTCAAACCTGCAGTGGGGTATAACTATTAATCGTTCTTCCACTCAAATCTTCTCTCTATAAAAAGCAAATCAAACAATTATCATGACCTGCAGCTCCATACAGTATTACAGCTATTTCTTTTACATCTCTTTATATTGCGTTTAAGCAGAAATAGTAACACTTGTGTGAATCAGCCTTGATTGTCCAGCCAAGAGGGATCAGGGAGGTGAATGTTGGTATGTATTAAGAAAAAAAGGCACCACGAAAAGACTTAGCTTCTCTCTCTCCGTCACACCATATTTATCTCTGTCTATTTTCCAAGAGCTATTCTTTCCACCGTCATACCTATCAATATGCCCCCAAATCAGCCAGAGACGTTTAAACAGCCTGAATCTGTATAACACCGCTAAACACGCTACCGGCCCAGGGACGGACTCTGAAGGTTATCGGTATTAGAGGTGTAAGGGTTTATTTTACAGTCCTGACAATAGGGTTAAAGGTTACATCATAACTAATACATCTTGAGTAACATTGTGTGTGTGTGTGTAGCAGTGATGTCTGACCTATGAATAGATTTCTTTTTTCTCTCAGTTCATTCTTAAGATGAATTGGTTCAGTGTCTCAAATGTTGATATTATTGATTTCAAATTCGAGTACAATATAGCATGCTCGCCTCATACACCTCGTTCAAATCCATCCTCGAATCCCTGACAAAAGCGGAAAGACCCAACGCGAGCAGATCTTTACATATACTGAGCTTTTAAATTAATGATGAATTCAAATCAATTTTGGGATGTAGCAAGGCTAGAATGGGAAAATTATCCGGGAGAAAGCATTGAAGAGTCCTGCATTTCATATCCTAATTAATTTTTTAAGTCTCGCCGATGTTGAATATGCATTGGGGGGATTTGCATAGGGGCAATCCTAGTTGCAGGGGTCTTTTTTCTAAAGTTTATTTGTATATGACATATTTGTATATGAAATACACACACACACACACACACATATATATATTGGTTCATTCATTCATCCTCTACCGCTATATCCCATCTTTCCTTGGGTCATGGGGAGCCACACACACACACACACACACATTCATACACTAGGGACAATTTTCCAAGGTTTCAATCAACCTACCGTGCATGTTTTTGGACCGGGGGAAACCGGAGAACCCGGAGAAAGAAAACCCTGAGGCACGGGGAGAACATGCAAACTCCACACACACATGGCCGAGACGGGAATTGAACCCGGACCCTGGCGGTGTGAGGCAAATGTGCTAACCACTAAGCCACCGTTCCCCATAAAAATATATTGGGAACAGCTATACAAAATGTTTGGTTTAACAAAAATGAATTGTGAGGCATATTGCCATATCTATACATTACAATTGAATGACACAAGTAGTACAACCAACCAGACTGTAAAGATAAACAGAGAACATAAATGGACAGAAAGAATGCGCCATATTTAACCCCATCTGAAACCAAACACAAAAGGAAGCACATTCCTTTCTGGTTGATTCCTGACAGCATGTATATAAATTATTCAGTATAGTATATAGCCGTAGAACAATGAAGACAGTACTTAATTCCTCGTAACTATGTTCAAATGAAATTAAGTTATATATATATATATATATATATATATATATATATATATATATATATATATATATATATATATATATATATATATACAAAAATACATTTCCACAGAGGATTATCCAATGAAATCATCGTATAAAACAACACAAACCGGCATACGTGTTTTTACTAAAAGTGTTTCCCAACCCATATGGAACTCTCTTAATTCAGAACAAGAACAGGCTTTTTTAATAAATTCTTGACAAAACAATTAACGGTTTATTTTGGACATTAGCTCGGTTGTTTCTAGATACCCTCGAAAATGCAAACTAATATCCGGACAGTGGTTCCAGATGTGAACGCTAGTAATTATACTGAACAGGCTTAATGCATATTCTATGGAGCAATTTGGACCTTTTCTATTCCCCTGCGCAAAACTGGCCAGTTGAAATAGAATCAGCTGGGCAAATTGAATCAAATTTTCCCTCTTCTCTACAACAGTAGAGAATTGAGTACAATTCGCAGTCGTTTTATTGTGAATAGATTCCTACTGATCTCAGACAGAGGTTTTATTTTTGCACAAATATCACTGGTCCCAGTCATGTATGAATTCGCCTTGCACATGAATGAAACTGCAGGCGACATTCGGATTGTAACGCTTTACTGCTTCCTCGCTGTGTTTCTTCCGAAACCTTACGGTTCCGGCATTATTAGTGCGGCCCTAAAATCTCACGGGAAGGCAGAATATAATAGGCGTCATGTATAGCCATTTCTGTGTCATAAAATAGATCAGTTATCAGATTAGCATATGATAGATGTCTACATATTTGTTTAAATAAAACGCATCGTTTACTGAATGTGCTGCTCTAGACAACTTCGCAATGGCTGGTTGTTTATTACACTCCCTTTCAGCGCTCAGGTGTAATCATTAAACGTCCCAATACCAATCATCTTTTGTGCACAATTTACATGAAGAATTCACGATCAATTTAATAGAGACCTTGTGCAGATTTGATAACTAGCTAATAGATTGGCCTCCCATTAAACTGTCACGTACAGTGATGAATGGCCAATTTTCTCATTTGTGTAAGAGGAGCATCATATCAAATGGGTTTATTTTTGTTGTACATAAGCAAGTAGGGATGATTTGAGTGCATCCGTGTAGTTTTGTGTAAAAGCTGAGTCATTCCGCATGAGAGCAGAAACAGTCCTTAATACCAATTAAACCATGTTGCCGAAGATCTAGTGAAGACAACAACTGCAGTAAAATCGAGAAATGAGAAACAATGAACAGTAAAAGCCTGCGTAAATGTAAAAATGCCTTCTAGTGACTTGTTAAGATAAAAACTGACAAACAAATCAAACACAATGATGAGCTGTTTTATGAAATATGTTGGGAATTGCTCAAGCGATTGTTTGCTAAGTAAATAGATTTTTATAAGCAATATATAAATTTGGTCATATTTGTTAACTGATTGCAGACTATTGCATAAACTTGCAACAAACAAACAAATTGCAACAGATAACAAACGGACGTTGACTTTGGGTGTTGTGTGATTCTGCCTATCCACAAGTATTTGTTGTAATTGACTCAGTGTTGCCTCCTATCACACAGATGAGCTCCATTTAATACTGGACTATGGAACCATGTGTCAGAGCTCCCAGCATGCCGAGTACCTCATTTGTGAAGATGTTCTGAGGATCACATTGGTGTTAGAGATGGGGAATAATTAAGGAATAAAAGCCAATCCAACTTCTCTCCTGCGTCTAGCTTTTTTTTTTTGTTTGTTACTATAAAAACACCTCACCATCAATTTACACGAGTTGGTGAATATCTTCTTTCAGATGTAATCCCGTTATTATATTCTCCATTCTTCTGAGCAAACTTTCCACTAGGTATTGGAGAGTGGCTGTGCTCAATCAGCAGCAAGAGCATTAGTGAGGACAAGTAATGATGTCAGATGAGCAGTGTTGGGGAGTAATTATGTAATTTCGTTACGTAAATAAATTACAAAATGAATGTAACAGTAATTCGCTACAGTTCCTGAGAGAAAATGTTTTAAATTAAATTACACTTACTTATGAATAGGGTTATATCTGAACAATTTGTTTAAAACCTAGGATATGTTGAATAATACTAATAATACTAATAATAATTTGTAGTAAGGGGCACGGTGGCTTAGTGGTTAGCAAGTTCGCCTCACACTTCCAGGGTCCGGGTTCGATTCCCGTCTTGGCCATGTGTGTGTGGAGTTTGCATGTTCTCCTCGTGCCTCAGGGGTTTTTCCTCCGGGTTCTCCGGTTTCCTCCCCGGTCAAAAAACATGCACGGTAGGTTGATTGGCCCCTTGGAAAATTGTCCCTAGTGTGTGAATGTAAATGTGTGTGCCCTGCGATTGGGTTGGCATTCCATCCAGGGTGTATCCTGCCTTAATGCCCATAGACGCCTGAGATAGGCACAGGCTCCCCGTGACCCGAGGGAAGTTCGGATATAGCGGTAGAAGATGAATGAATGAATAATTTGTCATGCTCCTGCTTGGTAGTTTAGCGGTTATCACGTTCGCCTCACACCTCCAGTGTTGGAGGTTCGATTCCTGTCTCCGCCATACTTTTCAGTGTGTCCTGTCATAGCTATACAAAGATTTGATTTCTAAAACAGTTTTACATTTGATTATATGTAGTCTGGCTTTGTTGTGCTTAAAAATGTAATTCCTATAAACTTAATGACGAAAGATTGTGAAATTCTAACAGTAAACAAGAGTGGAGTACTACTGTAAGGTTAACCAGTAAGTTATAAATGATTGGAAATGATTTAGTTGGAAAAATCCATTAGAAACTTGAAGGTAATCAAATGTAATCGGTTACTTTTATAAAGTAATTGAAAAGTTATACTAATTATTACATTTTGAATAGGGTCGTATGTAACCTATTACATTTCCAAAGTAACCTTCCCAACACAGCACATGAGGAGGTCATGGTCGGCATTACAATGTACGCTGTGGGGATTTAGTGTGGATGAGCTCAGGCCATGTCCCTTGAGTTGTTCCCCATCCAACCTTGGCAACCATGTGATCATGGAGCTCCCTTTTGTGTACACAAAACAATGCCATTAGGTCTGCAAAGGCTATTTAATGCTACTGCACATACACATATGTAGACACCCTATTTAGTTTTTGACTTCCATTTCCTGCATATAAGCGTGATGATCTGGCATCCACAAACATTTTGCCTTATGGTCTCGTTGATGAGCAGTTAGCAGCATTATAGATGTGCATAACTCTTTCTCTAAAGATTTTTTTTTAATATGTATTTATGTATTGTATGCCCTGGGTGTCCAGGACTGCCCCAGTGGTCCACGTAGCGTCTTCCTGTGCCCTTTAGCATCACCTGAAATTTCTGCACAAATTTCCTGCTTTTCTCTTTGGAGTGGAAATGAGATGCTGGCTTGGTCATTAGCCGATGTTAATGAGGTAAGCGAGACAAACAACCCTAAGCCCTGTTGGTTTTGCTAATATTAATAATTAATCGCCAATTATATGGCTAATTGCAGTGGAAAGGTCAACGCCAATGTGAAGGCCGCTGATGTGCGTGTGGCAGGAAGTGGAGCGAGATTGACGACGAGATATACTCCGCCTGCGTTGACAGGAATCCCCAGTGTTTTCATGTCACGCCGCTATGCCTGCCTGGGCCGTCGTTGCTGAGTGTGGGCTTTCTTTCCTGATCCTCATCAGGTCATCTGCCTCTTTGCCCTTCCTCACTTCTACTAGACTGGGGCTCGGGGAAGTTTGTGGACGGGCTTGCCGTCATGTACATGTACAAAAGGCACTGATACAAATCTCAGCGTGTGCATTATGCATTCAGAAACACACACCCGAGCGGGTACACACGCACACACACATATGGTACACTGTTACATTCACATTCACTCAGTCCTTTTCAGTGACACTCGCTGCCTTCTGGAAGTGACCTTGAGTGTGGATACTCCTCATTACGATTCTTAATCTCCCTCTTATATTCTACTCACACCAAACCCAGCTCTGAATTATTCAGACCCATGTAAGCTTAGCAAGGTCCTGTCTGCCGCATGTTTTCTTTTTCTTTTTCGCCCCCAAATAGAGCCTCCTTTGTTTTCTGCATTGTTTTATTCAACTTTAGATGCTCCAAACAGTGGGACAGTCTTCATCCAAGAATGGTCTTTCTTTATCTCCTTGATGACTTATGTCCCCTTATGTTCTTCTTGTTTACCGCCATCCTGAAAACCAGAACATGGCTACTCTCATTCTGTTTCTCTCTCTCTCTCTCTGCCCTCATTAATCAGACAGGATATTGTGACAGTGGGATCGGGATGGGATCTCGCTAACAGCCGGTGTTCCATTGTGAAGCTGAATGTTATCAGTGTTTCTTTCTTCGCTTTGCTGTTTCAGACCTGGAGAGAGTTCGGCTGTCCTCCGTGTCGCCTGCACCGAGATTAGAGCGTCTTAGAAACGCATGCGTCGAGAGGTCTGCGCTCTCAATGCAATCCCCACCTGAGTCTAGGCATCTCAATTAATAAACACTGATTATTTCACCCGTTCCTCCCTCCCCAGGTTAATATCTCCCAGCCAATCCTAGCAACCACCTGCAACCACACTGTGCAAATTTATGTGCGGGCATGCCTCTTTTTAATTACTTCAGCACCATGTCCTAAACTGTTTATACACACGCGCAAGTCCTTTCGTATGCATGTGAACAGTGTAGCCCCCAGTTGCTGTCGAGGACGTTATGTCGGTTTCAATTCATTGTGCATGGCTAAAATGGTTACAGTTATCACTGTAGAATATTTGTTCAAGGTCTGGTCTCAATGCCACCCCCCGTCCCCCGTCCCCCCCACCTCCCCAAATAAAATTCTCACAGAAAATGCCCCCGCAAATGGATATACTCTTTAAAATGTACGTTTTGTTCGGTGAAAAGGTCAGCAACATTGTCAAATACCAAAGCTGATTAACTGCATTCACATCAACGTATGCAGTGCAAAATAGATCTACTCCCCCCCCCCCCCCTTATATTGTTTTCTGAATAACAAGGATATCCTTGACATTTACTCACCGTTGTTTAGTATTGTCCCCCACACACTGTCCCCCAAAGGATTTGCGATTAGGACTTTGTGTGCAGGCACCGTTTTACGGATAGGTGACTGCCTATAACAGATCATCTCCCGCTTTTATACCGCATTCGATAAGTGTTTCCCATAAGCAATGGGAAAACCCTTATGTTCCCATCCCATTATATTTCCCATCTCATGATTATGTGTGGGAGACACATGGAGGAGTCCTTTCTGTTTCGCAGGCATTTACATGAATGAATGTAGGACACGGTTTCGGGGAGGTTTGCGATTATTGTCTTCGAGTGTGGATAGTTTGCGAAAAGGCTTTTATTTGCCTTTAATTTCTTCCATTCATTCAGGATGGTTATGTGTGAACAGCATAAAGATATGTGAGACTGCTGTGGGTGGTAGCACCTCGAAATTGTTGACTATTTTCGTATATTTCGAATATGTTTGTGTGATAAAATAGTATGAAGAGTTCTGCGTCGTTCGGTGTCTCAAACAATGGGTGACAGTTTGGTGTCGCAAACAGTTTTGTACTCAGGTGTCCATCAGATAGTCGCTGATAGCCTTAACAATGCCAAAGCTATAATGAATGAGCCTTCAGTGACACCCACATGATGACGAGTTCCCGTTTTAGGGTCTTTTCAGGGTCTCTTCCTCATGTTTCCCCTTGCCACTTTCATCACTGGCTTATTTCTATTGTGTTATTTATCCTCTGTTAATATATGTACAAATATGATTTTTTTTGTATTGCGCTTTACAAAAGAAACTGAATTGAACTGAATCATTCAATGTGACTTGATAAATATAAACGCAGTGGAGGAGGAGAAGTGGAGGGTTGCCAGGGCTGCCAAGGTCATGCATTTTCTCCAAATTGGTATATCTTAAAATACCTCATGCCAACTAAGACCATGTTACATGGCAAATAATCTAATAATTATAATACATTGTACAGAAAAATGATTCTACTGTGAAATATACAAATGATAAAGACTAGGTGAGGGAAATGGGTAAATCCCCATACATCAGAAATGTGTGCAAATGTGTGAAATCTTTCCTTGTATTCTACTTTAATAAGATGTGATCTAGATCCTTTGGCTATCAAGAGCACAGGAAGCTAGTTAATCTCCACAGGGATAACCCTTTTTTTTAAAGAAAGGGTGGAAACAGAGGAGCGTGCACTTGTCCCAGAGTGCGGTGCGGCTCTGTTGGGTCGAGCAGGTGATTGGCAGCACCCTTGAGGGTGCTTCTTCTCTTTGTGCTTTCCCAGTGAGTGGCATTTTTATCCTCTGATGAGCCACCTGCCGGGGTTGATTGGGACAGTGAGTGGCATCCAACCGTGAGCATTTAGTTCCAGCACAGCACCAAGCGCAGGGTTTCGTCTTTGTTGCGGTTGCTTATATGGTTGTGCTTTTCATTCTGCAATCATTTACTCCGTATAACTGTCTAGAAAAGCATTTTCACACTTGAACTCTAGTTCTAGTTCTATGATGACTGTCATCAAAGCAGGTATGTGGGATATAATAGGCAGCAAGTTACACAACATTATACAGCGTTTTGTATAATCATTAATATGAATAATCAGGTAGGGGCAGCCGGTTCAGTTCCAAGACGCAATTTAAACCGTACTTTGTAAGTAAGTAATGTGTGAATGAATTTAACATTTATTATGCAACAAAATTGGGCTACTTCTGCATGGCACTGAGGAGCATTTTAGACGAGGTCATTCTGTAAAAGCTTCTATTATATAGCAAGGCAACTCCACATGTTTACGTTTACCATTTTTCTTATCATTTGAGTTATTGTTTAACGTTCTGAATTCCTCCGATACGTTCCAGGCCTGTGAAAGAAGGGCAAATATTAACATGCTCGTACATTTTTCTCTCGCGTTACCGCCCTCCTATATTAGTTTACATTCGTTTCTTTCTTGTTATGGACTTGTAAAGTATAGAAAGTTAAAGTAGTATTCGGAAGAAGGCAGAGAAGCGATGTTACATCCTTAAAAAAAAAAAAAAAGGAATGATCTGCCCTGTGAGCTTCATTCCCGCAGAGTCGTGGCATCGTTGAACACATTTTGACAGCTGTGAAGGAAGCCCTGTTCTTCAATCAGATAAGAGAAACGGCAAAGAGAATCGCGACACACAAGAGACACAGGCGTACTGGCATACAGTTGATGGTCTCCAATCTGCTCCCACACACAGCCTCTATCTCACACAATCACACTCCCGAGAGAACCAGCAAGTGTGCTGTGACATCAGCCTGTGACATCTCCTACTGTGTCTTTGGTCCAACAGGTTCAATGCAGGATCATGATCTCTTTCTCTCTTTCATGAACAACATATGTAGAGAGAGAGAGAGAGAGAGAGAGAGAGAGAGAGAGACACGGAGGGAGATCTTGTTCTTTTTTAAATGTTTTAATCATCCACAACAAACAACAATGAAAATGAAATTATAGTAGAAAACACAAATGATTTCAATAATTAATCCCTGCGAATGCACCTAGAGACAAAACAAGGCATAAATACCAAAATATACATTTCTATATTGACAGTGCAGTAGGCGTAATACAGTTGTTATTGCACCGGCTGCTTATGAAAACTTCATTGTTGCCGGATTTATGACTCAGGTCTTTTCACTGTGGGAGTGTATTCTATATACCAGAACGACTTCAGTCAATTTGTCCCTGTCTTCAGAAGCACAGTCGTGTCAATTATTTAAAAGAGCAAAACAACACTGTAGTGGAGCAGGCGAGCAGGTTTGTGCCAAAGCTTCTCATTTACACCCCTTATTCCCTCCTGAGTGTCCTGTGCATTTGGTCCATGAAAAGCAGCCTTTGTTCCCACCGTTCATTTGTCTCTATTTCCAGCTCGCCGGGGAGACTAGAGAGAGACGAACAGGACGTTTGCTCCGAAAAGACAAGATGAACGGAAGAGTGATAGGGAGAGTGGATTCTTCAAAGGAGAATAACGGATGCAAAGAGTTAAAACAGGGATTTGGTGAAGTGAATAATTACAAATAAGAGCAAGAATGAGGTACAGCATTAGTTCGTGTCAGTGCTCTAATGGAACATCCTCTAACACTATTGACTGATTGGGAGAGTGTGAGCTACAGAGGAGGCCGGAAATCATTGGACGGACTAGCCAATCGGAGCTGTGCAATAATCAAAAGCCATGTTTTGGCTAGACAATCTAGCTACCGTCACGTTGTCATGGGAACTGTCTGGAGTTCAGTGGCTTTGTCTATTCTTACATTTGATAAAGCTCAGTATGGCTTGAGATGAACCACATTTTATTTAGAGGCATGCCGGGAAAAGAAGGAGAGGGGTTACAGGCGCGTGTTCGATATGATTATGCTGGAGCATAGGCTAATTATGGGGGGTCACAAGAGCAAAAGATGAGACGGATAATTAGTGGCCTGTTTACTTAAGTCTCAGCCAAAGCCAGCTGACTTGCGGAAAGTGTAGTGACCCTTGAGATTACTTGCCACCGTACAAAATGACCACAATCTCCCCCACCCCCCCTAGTAAACACCTTCTCTCTGATTTTCCCTCTTGTGGTTTTTTTTTTTTTTTTTTTTTTTTACAATCTCTCTCTCTCTCTCTCTCTCTCTAATGCTCCCAGTTTCTCCGTCTCTATCTGTATTTTTCCATTTTCTCGCCCTCCAGGATTAAGCCCTAAAAGCAATATAACATCTCACCATGTTTGAATGAAGTGAAACTCAGCATAACTTGCAAAAGAAAAAAGACATTCACAAGGTATATTTTCTTTCTCTCAAGTATTTTCTAGGCCACGGGTCTACCAAAAAAGACTTCATTATTTAAACGTCCTCTCTCTTGCTGTCTGCCTCTGGGGTTTAAGGAGAAATATGCCAGGATTTAGCCAAGAGAATAAGAGATGAATGTTTCAGTTCTAGCAGGGGGAAAAGAAAAAAAGAAAAAGAAATACAAGCAGTGTGCAAGAAAGGTCATCGGAAGAAGCCGCTGCAGTGTTTGCAGAGGAAATACGGCCTTGGCTTTGCCATAAAAGTCAAGACATACTGGTTCAAGCAGCTCGGATGGGTTTGCTCAGGATAGTATCGACAAACATGTGACAAAAGGGCGAAGGGGAAAGAAAAACCAAGCCTACGGCGACTAGGGTGATGGCGTGTTGACGAAGCCAACGCTTCAATCCTGAGGACTCGCTGATTGGGTTGGTGATTATGAGAATGATTTAAATCTTGTACCTGCTATGACCTTCACAACTTTCACATCTCAACTCACTCGAGCGATAATCATCGCAATCACCGTCATATACTTTTTTTTTTGCTTCGGAAGGAACATTGCAGCAATGTTCCTTCAACTGAGGAGACATCGCGCTGTTTCTATTCAGATGGTGATAAACAGTGATATTGCAATATTAGTCCTGAATACTAATAGGTCTCCTTTGAGGACACGCATTTGCACTCACCATGTCTTCTTCCATTACGAACAGGCTTCACGCCTTGCCGAAGATCTCACTAAGCCAGGCGTCCAAGCTTCCAGACCCCAACTCATCATGCATCACATTACACAGTATGCTTGTAGGCAGGGGGTTAACGCCCCAATAAAACACGCAAACTGAGGAAAACACACTTATACAAAAGACTGACTGTGAGCTTTGTAGGAGGCCAGAGGACACCGTGGCAATTATCCGTCTGATTGGTAAGCGCTTTCTTGGCTGAGCGTGGAGGCAGCTGCACCAAGGCAGGTGCAGAGGATGCACTAGCGGCCATGTGTGCCTTTTTATTCGTCCACAGAGCGGGCCCTCCATTTTAAATGTGCTCCACAGGCACACTATACTGCTGCTCCTCTGCTGCTGCTGCTTGAGTAAAACACCCACTTTACCAGGTGCCATGATTTACAACAAACACAAGTCATCATCTCACACTCAGCCCATGCTGAGGCACCCATTTAGTGTCCATTACTTGCCATTTCCAGGGCTGTTTACAGAGAAAGGTCCAGCTGCCTACACAGACATGCTTTTGCACTGAATAATAAATTATATGCCGGACTTTGAGATGCTCGAAGCATGTCTACAAGGATCTGTCCATTTTCGACTGAATGGTTTGTTGTGACTGCACGGATTGAGTTTTAGTGTATCCCTCGTATCCGAAAAACAGCTCTCGCAACCGCGAGGTCAACTTAGCCTCCAAGTCATTTTCGCCGAGGAAAGTTTTCACCCTCGCGTCGCTCCTAGCGCTCGGGTGTCAGGGCGGACGGCTAATTAATTTTTGATTTGAATAAGCGTCCTTTTGTACTTGCGAAGGTGTCTCGGCAGCTGCACCGATTCAGCACAATGGCGTATCGATCCCATAAGCAGAGCAGCCAGCCGCTAATTCCTACCTCCGAGTCATGAGTTCAGGAATGGGATAATAGGAGGCAGACAGTGTACCCAACAGGCCTAGAGTCTTTATGGTACTGTCAATATTACCTGTCCCTCATGCTTTTAAAAGTAATGAGACAAAAACCCTTTCCTTCCAAGTCCAATATCATTTATTATCCACGGCTAACAGGCTTCGGTTGGCTCCCCCCAGTCTGCCGTCCCCGGCTGGTTGCTATGTAGAGTTTTGAGAGAGCATGAGCGAAGCTAAATGAGGCATATCTCTAGAGAGGCACACACAGCTCACAGGCTATGACTTGGGCTAACGGTGACCTAATCAAATGTCATATATATATATTAAATCCATAGGTTTGACCAATATATCCATCCATTTATGTAGCGTGCCTTGTAGTGTAGTGTGTTACCTCCTACAGAGACTGAATTCCCACCACTGTGTCCTAGAAAGGGAAAAAAAAACAAAACATGGTTGCCCAGAGCAAATTCATAATCTTAGAAAACCGTGCGCCAAGCAAAAGCATTAGTTAGCTCGAGTCTGAAAAAAAAAAACCCAAGCTTTGAAAAAGTGTTTTGTTTGTGATGCAAGTTGAATTTTGGCCTAAAATACAGTCTTACTCACATCCGCACACCGCTCACCCACACACCGAGAAAAGGTCAACTTAGCCTGTAGGTCTAAAAGCATATTGCTGGGGAAAATTTGTGCCATGCCTGCATTGCACCTCTACTAGCATTCCGGTGTCACATCAGCCTGTCTGAATACACAAAAAAAACTCTCTGGCTTGGTAGATGGATAATTAATTTTTGATCACTGAAAGAGCAATGATTTTTGTAAAGGAGTGGGGTTGGTGGGGGGGGAGGGCGCTTTTTTAGGAACCTCTGTGTTTTGGTTCGTAAGTGTTTGTAATTGCGAACTACATTAACCGCTGTGTTGTGTACTTAGCAACGGGTTTACTATTTATAGGCCCTATTGATTTTGGGAAGGTGAGAGGTAAAATAATCATTGATAAATGATAGAGCCTTGAATAAATCTACCGTGTAGAGAAGAGTAAAGACACACGAAGCCAGCTGCCATCCCGGAGGATTGTCTGCACAATCAGTCATAAGTGCAAATGAAATGGTGGTAATGATCTGTTTGCTGTGTTTATGCTAAAAGCGGTTATGTTCCTTTTTAGCCGATATGAGGCAAGCATAAAAATATACAGACGCCAGACCTGAGGGAAAACAAACATAAGGGTTTATCAATCAAGCACAATATTCTTCCGTCTCTATTGTTCATTAAAGAAACAAAGAAAACACGAACAATTATTAATAGAATCCGACACCACCGTTACAACTGACGTAGGAGGGTAAGTAGGAGAGTGTTATTCAGATGTTAACTGTTTCTCATTGTTTACTTTTGCATTAAGTATAGAGTGCCGTTTATAACATGTTTATAACATGTTTTTAAAATGTCCAGTCTTGATGATTTCCTGAAATCCCAATGGCCTGTTCACCGTTCTTATTTTGCTACCTATTTATTTTTCAAATTGCAGATTGTTTCATTAATTAGCCTCAATACTGTCAAGGAGAAGGAGGATGACAATAGTGAACATAATGATCAAATGCCTTGCCATTAATATCTTAAATGTGTGTTTTTATTATTATTATTATTATTATTATTATTATTATTATTATCAGCAAGCTCCTTTTTGGGAAACACGTCTACTTCATTTTTTTTTTGTTTTAATTTTCCAGCTCTGAGGACAGTGGCGTGCACGAGGCCCACACAGGCACAGGAATACACATGTTGCCGTAGATGAAGGGCACCTTTCTGAACAGGGGAATAGTGTAAAGGGGGAGGAAAGAAAAAGAAAAAGAAAAAAAAAACAAGTGTGAAGACAAAGTGTTTTGTTGTTGTCCTGACCATTTTCACATGTCCTTCAGTGAGGCATGGCATCATAAAGGGCAGAGTAAGTGGAAAGAGTGCAAAAACAAGTCGGGGATAGAGGGGGGTGGGAGAGAGAGAGCGAGAGAGAGAGAGAGAGAGAGAGAGAGAGAGAGGGAGAGTGAGAGGCCTGGGGGGGAGGGGGGAGAGTTGGGGGGAGGGGGGAGGGGGGGGGGGGGGGGTGGGGGGGGGGGGGGGAGTTAGCAAAATGAAGTCTAACCACATCTTTTTCAAGGCCTCTGACTGGAATGATGTGTGTACGTGACCAAGGGTGGCCTCCGAATAAATAATTGATAGAATTGGGACTTGTTAGCAAGAGCAGCATAATTACACCGGCTCTGATTAATTGACAAATGGGTTTTTTAGGGGTTTTTTTTCCACTAAGGCCTTTGAGCATTGGGCGTGCTTCTTCACCTTCAGTCACATCCAGTTAGCGCTGGATCAAAGGAAACTATTTTTTTTACCCTTTTTTTCCAATAATGTCTAGACCAGAGAATTAATAACTAGCATGCATTCTTCACCAACAAAAAGTTGTAGGAGAGCTGAAAGAAGCGTTGACTGCACAATAAATAAAAGGGACACCGTTTATGCGAGCAATAGACTATCAAATACATTGGTGTACTCGTGTATCAGACCCATACAATACACACTCTGCCGTCCAACAATAGCTAGTGACAGAATCTAAGAAAAAAAACTGTATTTGTATGATATGATTTGTATGTTGTTATATTTTGTACGGAGAACATTGCAGCTGAGCAGCGTAACCAATTTGTCAAACAGTTTAGTTATATATGTGCATATTCATTGTCACAAGTCCAAAATTGCACATAAGAGAATTTAATCATATAGAGATACAGGCTAAACACCTGCTTAAGCTGATTTTCTGAGGGAAAAGTTCAGATTATGGAAATTACCAGCATGGAGCTCGTGCCTCTGAGGTTGCCAGATTTAACTTGAGTAGAAGTGTTGGAGGCTGGGTTTCTTCAATAACACTTTAAACACAAGCATTTTAGCTCAAAGCAGCAAAAAAAGAAGGATACTGTAGAAAATGAGGATTGAAATCGATGTTTTTTGTCATTTATAATAAGACACTAAAAAATACATTCATAAATAAGTCAAATTTAAAATAAAACAATAAATAAAGCAGCTGTATTGATATAATAATGTAAGAGGGTTGTCATTAAAATACGTGATTATAACCTTACATTATCTTAGGAGTCTTGCCTTTAGTCAAACAATGCATTTGCGTTTTAAAAACCTGTAGCCTTTGGTTCCATTTCTGTTTTTATTGTCTTCCTAAACACAGTAAGGGCGAAACACTCGTGTACAAGGGTGCTCAGGTCCTCGTTCATTTCCTCTGTCAAGTGCACATGTCATCAGAATGACCATCCAATATCTTATCTCTTGATGTCTGTAAGTGGCTGCTCTAAATGGTGTTTCAAAAAGGACTTTGTGGAGGGCGTCTAGTAGGACAGATGTGTAGGTTTATAGATTTGCTCCTTAATATTTCGCATTGATGAAAAGAACGTGCACTCTGGAATATTAGGGAATCTAGTCAGTGATGCCATTGAATCATTATAGGTCAAACTTGTCTGGGTTGAAAGTATATAATTGAGTTTTGACCATTTATGCATCCCTTATGTCTTTCGAAATAAGCCAACATTCTGTCGAATGCAGAGTACATATTGTTGCACTAGTGCTGAGGTAAGCCGAGTTTTCATTCGGTTGTATGAAGGGATTACGTCGGCTTATGTAAAGGTGATTATGTAAAGGTGAGCCGCCGTATGTGTTTCAGAGCTTGCTGGCGAAGGCGCAAAAAAGCCGCGTCTTTAATGTGTCTCAAGAAAACATGAGCATGCTTGAGTCTCTATCGCTGAGATTTTCCTCTACTCATTTCCTTGGCCAGCTCAGTTAAGGCAAGATAAGATTCTCTCGTTCTCTTTCACCACTCCCTCCTCTGTTCATACTGAATTATTAAAACGTGTTTTGATTCCCCCAATGATTATGAATCCAGGGCTGTAGCTCTCAGCCGTGCATCCGTGCAACCGTGGCAGTCATCTTTGCCCATCCTGCTCCTGTGCATTCGGCCCTTGTCTGGGTGGGATGCAGCACTGTGCGCGACAAAAAACGCCGCTTATGTATCGTGCGAAAATATTTTCTGTCGAACATGACGCGTACGCGTACTTTGGAATGTTTTTTTGCTTTCCTGCTGCATTCAGGTCAGTATGTGACTTTTTACACTTTACCAGAATGCACTTGGGAACGGTCCCAATTTGGCAATAAGTCTCTCCCGGGATACTGCTTTGACTTTGTCTGCAGAAGACGAGAGCGGGCTTCATCTTTTTTCTACACTAAAAGTATATCAACACCTGACCAGCAAACCTGTATGAGCTTGTAGAATATGACAACATTTATTTAAGTTCCTTTGCTGCTATAACAGCCTCCAATCCTCCTGGGAAATATTTCTACATTCTATCTGTGGGAGGAATTTGTGCCCATTCAGCCAAAAGAGAACTGATGCTGGATAAGAAAGCCTGGTCTGCCATTAAAAGCTCCATCCCGAAGGTGTTCACCTGGGTTGAGGTCAGGTTTTTAAAAAAAAAATTCTTACATACCCAACTCTGTGTCTTCCTAAGGACAGTGTTTTGTTTTCCAACTGTTCCCACACAGTTAACCACATCTCACGCTTGTTTAAAATGTCCATACTGTAGCATTAACAATAATCTTCACTAGAAATAAGTGACCTCACCCATAACAGGGATGGTTGTAGCTGAGTGGTTAAGGCTCTTGTGCTACTGATCGGAAGGTCAGGGCTTTCGAGCCCAGGCATCGTCAAGCTGCCACTCTTGGGACCTTGAGCAAGGTCCGTCCCCCTCTTTGCGCCATAGGTGCTGTATCATGGCTGAAACAAGCTGTGATATGTGAAGAAACTATTTCACTGGACTGCAAATGTATATGTGACAAATAAAAGGCTATTCTATTCTAATCTACCAAACAGCCCCATTTCATTTTCTCGGCACCACCACACCGTACCACTGGCACTATTAGGTCCGTTCTTCTGGCATCCACCAAGCCCAGATTCTTCCATTGGACTGCCTCCCAGATAGTGAAGCATGATTTACTGTATCACTCCAACATGTTTCCAGAGTCCACTGGCTCTATCTTTTTCTCTGCTCCAGACACTTGACATTGTGCAGATTGATCTTAGGTTTAGGTCCTGCCATAGAAACTCATTTCATGAAGCTTGTGACAAACAGACCATGGGTCGATGCTGCTTCCAAAGGCAGGTTGGAAATTTGTAACATGTGGATCAGCAGACAATACAAGTTTCATTTGAATAATACCAATGCCGGAATCATTGCCACAATACTCTGAACCTAGGCAGCAAAATGAGCTATTCTCAGGTGTGTGTGTGTGTGTGTGGGGGGGGGGGGGGGGGGGGGGGGGGGGGGGGTGCATTGGTATTCTCATTACTTTGTTCCACAGCAACATTAGGTAATCATTGGGCGTCTGTGAGCTCCTGTATGTGGAAGCATGATCAAAAAACATGGTTGGAGACCATCCTCTAATCAGTCCTTCTCCGTGGTATGATAGGTCAACTCTTTGGCACATGTAGGTTATACATTAGTTCATGATCCAATAGTAGTAATACTTCCCAGACAATGCCTACTACAGAATTTTTTTTATTACTATTAAAGCTCTATGATACAATAAATACCAAGTCATTTCCATTTACTTTAGTAAAACACAGCTCAGGATTTTTATGAGGGCGACATGCCGCAGACAATCGTGCACGCTGGTCTCTCCTCTCAGGGCAGGTGATCCTGGCATACTAATGTACCATGGATAGACTTGAATAAACAGAGTATATAGAGTGAGGTTTTTTTTCCCGGCTACTTATTGATTTACTGTAGGTCAAATGTGTAAACCATGCTCTACCTAATTCATCATTGTATGCTAATCTTTTTAGATTTAATACAGCATGTTGGGGAACAGATCAATAGTGGAATATGCTTTATAAACTGCTGTAGAGTTTTCCACCGAGGTTTCATAGTTGTAATCCTCCTACTGACCTAAGGTGTGTTTTGTTCCATGCACTGTAAGCAGTGATACACTGTACAGGAAGCCTGTGGGGAACGGGAGCAGTAAGGGTTTCCATTCTGATCAATGGCGCAATGACACCGGGCCATGTCGATTAGAGATGAGCTTAAACGCCAGAGTAAGGACATATCGGTTCTGTTTGCGAAGGAAAATTGAACTATCGTTTCCTTGATGAGCAAAGGAGCGAAGTTTCATTTTCAACCTCTATCCTGTGAGCATATCTCAGGGGTCGTCTGTTCAAGGTGATCGAGGTGACAATTCATTGCACTGTTTTCCACCAATACAAAGCATTCCCTCTTTCTCTCTATGTTCTCTCTTCAGGGGTTTCATTCAAGGGAGCATTTTTTCCTCCCCGATCAAACTTCCCATTCTGATGTAATTCTGCCTTAATAATAATACTTTCCATTAGGTTTCTCTTTCTCCCTTCAGCTAAATAGTAAATGGGAAAAGATCTGCTCTGCATTGGTTCGGTCCAAATCGTTATTCATTCGAGACTATGATTCAGCAGCCAAAGTAGCCCCCAGGGCAACAAGACCCGATCCACTCACACCAAGAGATGCTGGTTTGATTAATACATGCTTTTACAGAACTTTATTTATGCCCAACGGAGCAGTTGTGTTTCTCTCATATACCATTTAATTTGCAATTTTACCAGTTTTTCCACAGTTGGTAAAACCAGGCCGGTCTGGATCGCAAGCGTCTGGTCAATACCGACGCATCTTACTTGCTGAGCTAGAGCTGCCTGAAAAGAGTTGTACGGGGTTAGTGTAGGTAAAAAGTCGCCGAGAGAATACGCCGAGGTCCGAGACGGAAGGATTGTCCAATGAGCTGCCTTGCTGTGATATGCTGCAATGTCAGTTTGTCTTTCACACTCGCAGAGACATGTTTTGACATCTGACACCAACTGAGAACAATGAACAGACATGGTATTTCAAAAGCTCTGCCTGCCTGGAAGGCTTTCCTACATATACATATATATGAATATATTGTGGAAAATAGTGTAAATAAAATATTTGATTTTGCGTTTTCCGCAAGAAATGGAGAAACAGTAAAATAAATATTAGGAGTATTAGGGCGGACAAAATAAACAAAAAAAATTCATTTTATATAATACCGTTTATTTGTCACATATACATTACAGTACAGTGTAATTCTTTCGCCATGCATCACAGCTTGTTTAGAAGCTTGGGTCATAGCCATGATACAGCCCTTAGACTGGCAAGGACCCAAGGGTGGCATTTTGGTGATACCGGGGCTCGAACCCCTGACCTACTGATCAGTAGCCCAGCGCCTTAACCAGTGAGATACACCCCTTCTCCCTTTATCAGCACTAATGTGACAAACGCGCATATAATGTAGTGTGCATTTGTGTTTTCTCGAATATATAAATCAATGAATAGAAAAAAAGGCAAAATTACAACACGCATTTGTTCACGACGTTCCGATATTTAAAAAATAAATAAATATAAACACTACCAAACTACTTTTAATTACAAAACTTTTTTTGCTCTTTTCCCACGTCTCAAATCAAGCACCAAAATGTGCCTGGATGCACACATCTGGGGAAAAGCATCCATGTGGAAACATCTAAACGTTCACAAATTACTGCCGGGGCCTGTGATTGTTATGTATGATATTCATCAATATACAAGTATATATTTAGTATTTACTCTTAGGAATTTTATTTGTGATTGCACGGGGACGATATGGGTCTGAAAAGTTTTGTACTTGAGGTTATTACTATCATGATTAATATCACTAGTTGTACCAAGAATACTCTGTAACCTCTGACCTTTATTCCAAGCCCTTAGTAGGTCATATTAAAACATGGATGATTTTGATTAGTAAATTGCGCTTTAAATATGTCAAATTATGTATTAATAAGTGGGAAAGTGTGCTATTGGCGAGCAGGTATAGTGTATTAGTGTATGGATATGTTCAGGTTATGAATGTTTTTTTACATGCTGGTTGAGCTTTGAAAGGTAAGCGGAAAACGGGGTCAGAGTTGGGCTTGATTAAATTTTAATTAAAGCTGCACCGTGAAAAATCCAAAGCAGCATCTCTCGCTCTCTCTCTCTCCCTCTCTCTCTCTCTCTCTCTCTCTCTCTCTCTCTCAGCACATAGGAACATGCTAGAATAGTGGGGGCAAATCAATTTTGTAGCTCATTTGTATGCAACTGAATAACTATGTGGTGGTTACAGTAGATGACAGTTCACTTAGCTAGTTAAAATATGTCTTAAGTCTATTCCTATTCTCAGAATCTTGTTGTGAAAAACAAAATGTGCACGTGGCTGTAGTGTGTTTACCACAGCGTTAGTAAGTATGCTTCATACAACCAGTGCACACTGCAGCAGATAAACTGCTGCATATTAATCATTTAATAACACACAACACTTATCTGCCTTAGTCCTTTGTACCGAAAAAGAAATGATAAAGTTTTGCACGTAAAGAATTGTTGTTGACTTATGACTCCTGATTAAAAATAAACAAAACAACAAAGCAATTTACTCTTTTTTGGACTGAGCGTATATAGTGTTGAATTGAGGCCGAGATTGTACTATTCCTGCTTAGAAAGCTTTCTTATGACTCTCACTCTCCCTTGGCAACATATTTTTAAAGAGATACCTAAAGAAAATGTGTAGATGTGTATAGAGGGACTTGTGGATTGCCTGAGTTTGACGAACGGGTAAAATGAATCGAATTCCCAGATTTCCAAAAAAAAAGAAATAAAGGAAAGAATTAAAAATCACTGACTAGTCACAAGGGGCACGGTGGCTTAGTGGTTAGCACGTTCACCTCACACCGCCAGGGTCCGGATTCGAGTCCTGTCTCAGCCATGTGTGTGTGGAGTTTGCATGTTCTCCCCGTGCCTCAGGGGGTTTTTCTCCGGGTTCTCCGGTTTCCCCCCCGGTCCAAAAACATGCATGTTGGATTGGCACCTTGGAAAATTGTCCCTAGTGTATGAATGTGTGTGTGATCGTGAGTGTGTGAATGTGTGTGTGTGCCCTGCGATGGGTTGGCATTCCATCCAGGGTGTATCCTGCCTTAATGCACATAGATGCCTGAGATAGACACAGGCTCCCCGTGACCAGAGGGAAGATCGGATATAGTGGTAGAAGATGAATGAATGAATGAATGAATGAATGAATGAATGAATGACTAGTCACATTCATATTCTTCATAAGATCATCTGTAAAAGAAGACTGAAGTCACTAACTGGACTTATCCGACACTGACTGTAGGTGGGCTGTAGAGTAAATAGCACTCCCTATTAGCTTGTGTTGTCTCACTAATAGCTGTCTTTAGATAGTTGAAGGATAACAATAGGAAAAGGATAAAACTGATTCGGAAGGACAGATGTAGCCAATTCATCGCCCTTTTTAAAAAAAAAAAAAAACAGCTCTATGGTGGCTATAACACCAAGAGGTGTGTTTTATTTGTTTGTTTTTCTTTCCTGGATTTAGACAGGGCTTGTCTTTGTGTGGGTGGCTGGCTAACCCTGAAAAGAGCAAGGAAGAGAGGGAAGAAGTGAAAGGGAGTAAGAGAAAAAGAAAGAGAGAGAGAGGAAGGTAGAGAGGAAGGGTGCGTGGGGAAGCAAGAGAGCAGATGGCCCAAGCTAATGGCCAACTCTGTGTCCTCTCTGGCCCAGTGTGAGGGACAGAGTAAGGACAGCTGCCAAGTGTGTATGTGTGTGTGTGTGTGTGTGTGTGTGTTTGAGGTGGAGGTGTTAGTAGTGCATGAAGGTGTCTCTGTAGAGAGTTGGAGCGAGTACAAATTTCACGATCTTTATACTAAACAGCATCAACATCAACAGCGTGTGTGTTTACTCACAATATCTGAGGTTTTGCAAGGAGCATCTCAGAATATCTCGCTGATCATTTCATACCCTACGATTTCAGCTGAATAAGCAATGGACAAGGTATATCATTCATTCATTCATTCATCTTCTACCGCTTTATCCGATCTTCCTTCGGGTCACGGGGAGCCTGTGCCTATCTCAGGCGTCTATGGGCATTAAGGCAGGATACACCCTGGATGGAATGCCAACCCATCGCAGGGCACACACACACATTCACACACACATTCACACACTAGGGACAATTTTCCAAGGTGCCAATCAACCTACCGTGCATGTTTTTGGACCGGGGGAAACCGGAGAACCCGGAGAAACAAGGTATATCGAGGGGGGAAAATACAGAGAATCCGCCCGACACCTGCCATTAGCTTGCGGCGACCATGACTCCATTTTCTTTTTCACACGCACTCCTTCCCTTTATCTGTCTTCGTAAGGCACTCGCTCATGTGATCCTCCCTAATGAGGGAGCTCCAAGAAAAAGGGAAGTGGTGACAACCTCCCTGTTGTTTAAACATGTTTTCCAGTAGTATTGCACATACCCTGGGGAAAATCACGCCACACTGTAACATGAACAGAACACACACACACACACACACACACAGGCACGCCGCAGATACCGGCGCCATAGATGCCTTACGCAGATATAAATACATGAAATAATTTAATATAATATTCATCTAGAGGGGCTCGGTGGCTTAGTGGCTAGCACGTTTGGCACCTCCAGGGTTGGGGGTTTGATTACTGCCTCCACCATGTGTGTTGTGTGTGTGTGTGTGTGTGGAGTCTGCATGTTCTCCCCGTACCTCAGGGTCCCCCCCCGGTCCAAAAACATGCACGGTAGGTTTGTTTGGCACCTTGGAAACGTGTACTTAGTCTGATAATGTGTGTGGTGCCCTGCGATGGGTTGGCACTCCATACAGGGTGTGTCCTGTCTAAATCCCTGTCTTGAATGCCCGAAGACGCTTGAGACTGGCACAGGTTCCAGCGACCCGAGAGAGAAGTCCGATGAATGTATGAATGAATGAATATAAATGAATAACACTGATTATCTCTTCATCATGGCGCAATGTTAACGTGTTAGAAGCAGGATGTTTTTTTTTTTACAAGGGGCAAATTGTGATTGTGGCTCGTCTTCATAACAGTGTGGTGTTCCCTGTCTGCAGTGTATATCAAAAAAATAAAATAAAATAAAAAAAATAAAAAGGAAAAGTGACCGTCGTCAGGGTCATGGGCAGGGTCCTCATTGGGGAGCCAAAGCTGGCTCAAGTGGTCTGATCTTATTTATTTATTTACAGCTACTATAACAAGCTGTATAAAACTAAGGACATTTCTTACATTCACCATGAAAAGCAGGGTGGAAAAATAAATATCACATTATCCTTGATGTGGCAAAATGAATTTTCTGGCACAAATAGAAAAAAGGAAAACGTTATGTGCGTCCCTCTCAGAGCGATGCCTATACCAAGTCATCCAATCAGTACACGGGTTGTAAAAGCATATAGAGGTGGAAAAGATATGCAGTTACACACAAACATCACAGAAACACAGAAAATGCATTTGTTATCATTTACTTTTCATCTCACTCTCTTTTTTTTTAAACTATCAGGAAATTAAAATGATTTCTTTCAGAATTGTTCATAATATAAACCCCCACTCCATTGACAATGAAGCCTCTCCTTCTCATAAAGACATTGAGCCAAGTAGAGCAGGAGCCTAGCCAACCTGAGTGTCTGATGACATGAAGGGAGCCTTTGATGGGAAATAGCCATTTATCCAGCAATCAGCAACCATCACAGAAGGCAACACACAGGATTGTTTATAAAAAAAATGCAAATCCAGTCCTGTGCAACTTGTTTCCAAAATCGTTCGATGCACATCATGCATTCATTGACTCACTTTCGGTGATCACTTTATCCTGGTCACTATTTGGAGCAGTGCAATGGGGATAATTCACTTGAGATATGTTGCCAGGGGCATCACAGGGAACCATGCCCACCCATATAAGTCACTTACAGGTGGTGTAGCATGGCCAATTCACCCACCTGCATTATGGACAGGGTTAACAAACAAGAAAACTCATAAGAAACAAGGAGAGAACACTGACACCCACCATCAAGATAGATCCAGAGACCTTATAACGGTGTGGTCATAGTGTCATAATACCGAGAAATTAATTCAATCATTTAAACACTCGTTTATTTATCCTTATACATAAATATCCCAAGGCATATCACCTGACCAATGAACAGGCAGGGGAATTTACAGTGGGTGGGGTGCAAGTCTATCACAGACTAACACCATGAACATATGCTATACACATTACCAAATTCTCTTAACATTTAAATCGCATGTCAAACTCTAATGTGGCCCTCTACGTCATGTTCTGTGGCGCGCAAGAGATTAAAAGGTCTTAAAATAAGGCTATGCTGCTTTTAAGCATGCGTTGACAATGAACTACTATCTCCCAACAATCTATGTGACATTGTTACTCATGAAGTGACGCCATCGCGCCATCCTGCCACCCTTTTTTTTCCAACAAGCGGAATTGGGAAATTTCGCCAAATTATCCGGAAATGTCCAGGAAGCGAAAGATTGACGAAAAATGGAAGGCACTTCCAAGAAAGATGGGAAAGCAAATACATGTTTGTGCTTGACTGGGCAAATGCAATGCAATGATTTTCAAATCTCATAAACCTGCATTTTATTCACAATAGAACATACAAAACATAGAACATAGATATACAATCTTTTAACTGCGGAAATGCACCACTATCAGAAACAAAATTGATTTGATGGCTGTAATACATTTAAATACAATTCTGGCAAGTGCTCGTAAGTGCTTCTAAAAGGTAACAGCTGGTGGAACATTTTGCAACTAATTAGATTAATTAGCAACAGGTCAGTGACATGCCTGGCTATTAAGAGTGTATCTTAGACTGGCAGAGTCAGAAGTAAAAATTGGCACAAATATGTGTCTACAAATTGTAGACTACTTTCCATTATATTGTTCCTTAACATCAAATTACGAAGACTTCCGATATTTCATCATCGGCAATACATCGTATCATCGAAATCCTCTGAGAATCTCAAGTAATATCTGTGCACAAGGAGGACGAGGCAAAAATCTATATTGGATGCTTATGATCTTCAGGCCCTCAGGCAGCAGTGTATTAAACATGTACAGGTATGATTCTTTAATGGAAAGCAGTGCATAGGCACAGAAACCCCTCCAGAAAGTATTGTCACTGAACACAGTTTGCCCCGTCATCCACAAATGCGGGTTAAACCTTTATTTTCAAAAGAAGAAGCCACATGAGAAGAAGATCCAGAAACGAATCTGTCTGGGCCAAAGCTCATTTACAATGGACCGAGGCAATGTGGAAAGCCGCAGATGAATCAAAATTTGGAAATTTGGAAACTATGGATCCTACAGTCTCCAGAATAAAGAGGAGAAGGACCTTCTGGCTTATCATCAGCATCCAGTTCAAAAACCTGCACCTTTGATTGTATGTGGGTGCATTAGTGAGTATGGAATGGGCAGCTTCCACATCTGGATAGGCACCATCAATGCTGAAAGGTTTAAACATGTTTAAGAGCAACAAAGGCTTCCATTCAGACATTTATTTTTGAGGGGGGGGGGCTTTATAATATCAGAAAGACATTGTTATACTTCATTACGCATCTATTATAATGGCATGGCTTCATAATAGAAGAATCTTGGTGCTGAATTTGTCTAAATGTAATCCAGTCCTTTCATCAATATAAAACATCATGAAATCGAAAATATGACAAAGAAGATCCAGGACTGTTGAGCAGATAAAATCTGGGATTAAACAAAATTCCTCTACCAAAACCACTTTAAATGTCAAAGACCCCCCCCCACACACACATAAACACACACCAAAACCCCCCACCCCCCTAAAGTCTCCTTAATTTGGGGACTTGCATAGCGCTAGTTGGCAAAAAGCACATGCTATAAGCGTTCAATGTTTATGTAACCGTGTGCATTTAATTTGGACACGTGTATCTTTGATTCAGTTATTAATTGTTCTTCTGTATGCCCTCATATTGTTGTTTTCCTAATTGCCCATCCATATCCTGTTTCATGTTTCTCAATCTTGCCTACTGTTTGGGATCTTTTTTGCTTTTTTTTAATATAATAAATACTCAGCATCCGTTTCTGCAGTCGCAGTTTACGAGCATGAACATGACACTTCTCGGTTCCCAGACATATACTGGCTGTTGTTGAAAGAAACGAGGATGCTGCACACTGGTAAACATGGCCCTTTTCCCGTTTTTTGGGTCATGTTGTGGCCATCAAAATCGGCATTTGCGTTATCGTTGAAATCTCCTCACTTTAAACATTTGATATGGTTTCTCAGTCTATGTTTATGAGGTTTGTGAGATAGGGGTTTATGAGATTTGCAAATCATTTCATTCTGTTTTTAATTTAAAGGTTTTCCCAACTCCTTTAGAATTGAGGGCTTTTCCCCCCTAAAGCAAACAGTGAGCAAATAGAGACTAAGAAACAGGGAATTATGGTATGTTGGCATGACCAAAGTGGTATCTCCTGTCTGTGATTGGGAATCTGGATTCCGCTGATCAGTGATTGAAGGATTTTAGATGCCCTAAACACAAACGATGAGCATTACTCTGGACCAAACTACAAGTCCACCAGATAAAGTAACTAGATCAGGCTGGTCTTCATATCAAACCTGAGAGAGGATTTAACCCCAGAACAAAGAGTGAGACACAAGTGTGAGCATATATAAGTGGGAGAAAATGTCTGTGGGATGGCAGCGGTTTGGCCCTCTTACAACTGCGGATGAAAATATATCTCTTATTTTATGAACATTTTCCAGCCCTACTTGTTCTAACACACCAATTAGTAAAGATAATGGATAGATATACAGTATTTTGTGCCAAGAGTGTCATCATTATTCTTGCAAATGAAAAAGCCAGCTGCTGCCAGCGACATAGTAGGGCACATGCAACCTAGTTTCTGTGCATCTTTGTTTTATTCCTCTGCTGCTTGGGTGTCAGTTAGTGACAGGGGATAAGCTAAGGGGATAAGAGCAGTGAAGAATCTAACAGGCAACAGGTTTATCACACCTTACTTGTTTGGAAGGCCATTTGGGAACTCTATAGGTAAGTAAAAGTCAATCATATTTACATTTACCTTAAAAAGTGTATGGTTATATAGTCCAAGCCAGTATTTTAGGTCCATCAAGAAACTGATTGATTCGTTAGGGAAAAAAAAAGTTAATAGGATTGGTGCCTAATTTACATCTCCTTAATGAAGCGTACCATACGAGGATTTGATTCTAAGATGAGGATGCTTAAGAGAAAAAAAAAGCATCATCTATATGTTGGGGTGAAATTGGTGCCATTGCTTTTCCTCACCTATACAATCTCAGGAGTATCATTCTCCTTGTTGAAAAGAGTGTTCGAGAAGCTAGGACAGGAAATGAAATGTAGATGGAGGACACCTAGCTTGAAGGACAATTTCAAGTCGGACTTAGAATGCTGAATAAGATAGAAGAGCAGAACATCTTTGAAAAGAAGCTCGAAGGCTAGGCATTAAGCGGTTTAGTACGGGTTAATTCCACAAACTATAAGTAGCCAAGTACAAAAGGTCTTGACTGAGGCTGTCTTTTGTTCCAATAAGATTGCTTACGTATCTTTCCCTGATTTGGAATGATCATAGCTTGTAAAGAAAACTGCTCAAATTGCAGAAATGATGGTCTAAATGTGGATTGCTGACTGAATATAGCCATTGCCTTTTTCAAGGAGATAGAGAACTAAAGAACTCTTACGTTTGTCAGTAAAGTAAGGGATTTGTTATTGGCTGAGGAAGATAGCTCAATACATCATGACGTTAATGAACATTTCCATACATCAAAAAAAAAAGGTGAAACCTTAAATCAGTTCCTTTTTGAAATCACGGATAGGCGATAAACACATTTTGATAAGCTCTGGATTTGCTCAGACATAATATTCCCAAGCTTGTCTTCTTCCTGACAGACTCACAAACAAACCAATAATAGCAAAGAGTAGGCAGTTCCTTAGCTTGTTTTCCTCCTCAAGCTTAGCAAGATCTCAGCATGGCTTACAACACAGAGGAGTTACAGCCCAAAAATCTCAGCATATGTTACGAAGAACTGTTGGAATGTATACAGCAGACGCAGCGCTGTTTGCCAGTTGTTCTAAAGCAAGATTAGCATGTCATGGTAACACGATGAACCTGTTCATTCACCGTAAAAAGCCCCTGAATGAGCGCGAGTGGAAAAGTAAACCAAAAAAAAAAAACGTCAACATTCCTTACCTGTTCACAACAAATGTTGAAAAGACCATGTTTGTTATAGAAATGTTAAATATAAAGGAGCAGAGATAATATACTCTGCATTCAAACATATGTAAATACAGTATATGTTGTTTGTAGTTGTAATTCATTAATAGGGCAATTAGCCAGTTTCACTCCTCTTGAATCCAATATGAAAATAATAATAATAGTAATAATACTCATAATAATTCATTTTTTTTCATTGATCTTCTACCTACCGCTTTATCCGAACTTCCCTCGGGTCACGGGGAGCCTGTGCCTATCTCAGGCGTCTATGGGCATTAAGGCAGGATACACCCTGGATGGAATGCCAACCCATCGCAGGGCACACACACACACACATTCACACACACATTCATACACTAGGGACAATTTTTCCAAGGTGCCAATCAACCTACTGTGCATGTTTTTAGACCGGGGGGGGAAACCGGAGAACCCGGAGAAAAAACCCCTGAGGCACGGAGAGAACATGCAAACTCCACACACACATGGCCGAGACAGGAATCGAACCCGGACCCTGGCGGTGTGAGGCGAACGTGCTAACCACTAAGCCACCTGGCCCCTAATCATATAATAATAATAATAATAATAATAATAATAATAATAATAATAATAATAATAATAATAATAATAATATGGTATAAAAACCTTTGGCTAATTACTTATACTGTAGATGTTAATAAGGAGCTCCCACAATTTTTGTCCCTCTGAGATAAAATAGTGAAAATCCCAGTTGCGCACTAAATGGCCAGAGGTGTGTGAAATCGTTAACCATTCCAGATTCCAGGGACCTTTTGCTGTTATAATATCCTCCAGTCTAATAGGAATACTTTCCCATTAGAGTTTGTCTGTAGGGATTTTCCCATTCTGCCTTCAAGAGCATTAGTGAATTCAGGTCCCAATGTCAGGTAAGGAGTCCTGGGGTGCAGACAGCGTTCCATTGTGTCCCAAAAGTGTTCAGTGTGGTTGAGGTCCGGTCTGTGCAGTCCACTTGAGTGTACCCGTGGCAAATTCCAATTCGGCCCCTGAATTCCAGTGAAGGAAGTTTTTAAATGTCACATTCTCTATAATTGTGTGAGGTTTTTTCTTCAATGGTGTAATGGACCAGAATTGTTCAGAATTCTGCAGGGTTCGCAATGTTTGGTGCAGTCGTTTGGTAAATAATTCTGTTTGTAATGTTGCAACCAAAGGGTTTGAGAGTTTTAAACCGCTTTTCCTAGACACAGTCCTATACATGTTCCAGATTACTAATAGTGCATGACATCCAAACAATCCCGTTTAGTAAACACGCTTACTTAGTAGAGAGATGGCAAGACTTGCTAATGAGTTCAGAAGCAGGGAAAGGTGAATGAGCATGAGGAATAACCATGGCAACGGAATTATAATTCATCCACTGACTATCTGCTAACAAATGATCTACAATAATGTGTTGATACCAGTAAACTGAAAGAATTTTACATATGGTATCGAGGTGTGTAGGTCGATATAATTTAGTTGTGTTTTAAAATAAGAGTACAGCGAAAGCTAAACCTACAGAAAGAGATACTTCAGTGAGAGCTGCCTCTGTGATTTATTCTCACAGGTTTGCTTGATAGAACCTGTCAGGTTATCTGCCTTGAGCCAGCGGGCCTCCAGGCTGAGATTTATAAAGACTAGCACCAGAGTACACACAAAAATCGCATGAATATTTTGGAGTCCTGGACCATGTAATACATAAACATACAGTACACAATATGTAGACCCTTGTATCAGTGAGGTAATGGGTTCCCAGCTCCTCCAGAAGATGCCGGAATCTACAGATACTATGGAAATCATATTACAGACCAAACATTGTAACACTATATACCATACATACTTGAAGCACCTATGATAGATTGTAATGTAATAATTAGGCACACTAACCTAAAACATTTTATATGGAATGCAACCAAAACCGGAACATAATTCCGGACCATATAGTATACATTTATAAGAAATTAATTAACAAGAAATTAATATTCTAAGAATCATTTTCCAGAGAGAAATAAATATAAAATAAATAAACATTTTATTATGAAGAGTTACTCAAGAGTTATAGTATTGAAATATGAACAATATTCATTTATGGTATTTTGAGACTAGAAAAAAACAAACAAACAAACAAAAAAAATACACACACAAACATATATACATACATACATACATACATAAAGTACGTATATATACAGTATATATATATATATATATATATATATATATATATATATATATATATATATATATATATATATATATATATATATATATATATATGATATAGCCTTTCCCCTTTCATTCATATCTTTGCCAGTGCTCCATCATTTTTGCTCGGATTGCTATAATAAAACACTAGGAGAAATTATCCTCCACACGCAGTGGGGAATCATTATTCATTCTAGCCTTCTTTCTCTTCACCTGTGACACTAATTGGAAGAAAAATCACACACCCCCACCCCTCCACCCTCACATGCTCGTTCACATGCTCTCTTGCTTTCTATTTCACTCCTTACAGCAGCTACTTAGGTACATAAAAAATAAAAAGGGGGATGGGATAAGCTAAAGCCAATAAACATTCAAAAAAACTTTTGCATTATAATATATTATATATATATATATATATATATATATATATATATATATATATATATATATATATATATATATATATATATATATATATATATATATATATATATATCAGGGTTTCTTTCCCATTGGTCATGTATTTTCAGTCAGGCTCTGCTCTCGGTGGACAGAACTCCATCATTAGCCACAGTACTAGAGCATTAAGTTCCCTCCTGCCTGGCCTTGTGTGATAACCACTTAAGCACAGGCAGTTGAGGACTATTTCAGAATGAGAAGACATGTTCGCTTGTAAGTATCTCTAATTTACATAGGTTTAATTTAATCTTTTATTCCCTCTCAAGTTGAAGCGCTCACGTGGTCAGATACCGAAGTTCTATATTTAACTATAAAGCACTGATAGGCTACGGTTGTTTTGTTGTACAGTTGTTGTTTTTTTGCCCAATATTTCTGTTTGTACTTTGAATTTTTTCGATTCGATCACCTTATGAGGGGTTTTGGTCGGCTGAGATCATGCGCTGATTAAAGTAGCCATCGCTAGTGGACAATCCTGTAGGCCAGTGGGAGTGTGACACGGATGAGCTGTCTCTAATGGCAGGGTATGTGAACTGTAGAACTGCAAACAAGCTTCTCTCAGTGTCTGCCTCAGAGACATTCTGAACCAGGCCAAGCTTTCCTGCATCGCCCTGCTATTAATAGTCAGCCTCCAGAGGAGCTGCATTGAGGAGGAGACAGAGTTAGAACAAGAGAGAGAGAGAGAGAGAGAGAGAGACAGCAAAAAGAGGCAAGGAGGGAGACTTATTACAGTCTATGCTCACCCAGGTCCTTTTCACCTATGCGCTACCTCCCAGGAGACCAGCCAAGACTGGCCAGTTGCCAAGGTCAACTCTTTAGCCAAGGCCAAGGTCAATCTCCTTATCCCTCAGACCTTTCTACAGCACTCCGGCTATTTATTTAATGCAGTTATTTCATTAGTGTAGAATATCCAAGCGAGAGCATTTGTTGTTCCATTAAGCCTGTACTTTTTCTGGAAGAACTCATCTCGCTTCCTAATATTCCGCTGCTTTTTCTGAACTGTACAGAGGTTTGGATTTGGTACTGAATTGCCTTTATACAACACCGATAGTGCCCCATCATAACAGCACCTGTTATGCTAAATGTTACAGCTGTCGCGTTATTATGTAACGTAGCAATAATCAGTATGCGCGGATGCTGTGGCATTGCATCGTGGATTGTAGTGCATGCTGCAGATAAAACACTTGCCCCACATACTCCGTGTTATTCATAAACCATACTAACCGTCTAGCTCCAGCATTGGTAATTACATTCGTGTTAATTGAAAACGGCCCCTGTTGTTTGACAAGCTGTAATATGTCTCCAGATTAATCCTCAGTGTCGATCAGTCCTTGCTTCCAATTAAATGGATTATAATGTCACATGCTATGCAAAGCCATATGGGGTAACAGACCTGTTTAAACTCGGTGACTGTCGGCTCTGACCCTTCCAGTTGTTCATAATCCAGAAAGCCTTCCAGCGGAGCCTTAATCAAAGCGAAGCTATTTAATTCGAAGCGTTTATCTGATTTTATATCCAGATACCCCGTTCTTTATTATATCACTAATAGACCGAGCTGCATATATTTGCACACACTGAACAAAACTTTGGCAATCACTGTCGTTAAATAGTAGATGATATTACCGGATAATTGGTTTAATAAGAGCATATATGGGAATAGTAATTGAAAAAGTGTGGGTCATTCTTCAATCGAGACCTTAGTTTGAAGTGTCTTTAGAATGTTATTAGAGAAAGTTTAGGCTGTAGAAAGTTTAGATTCTAAAAAAAAAAAAAAAGACGGTTGTTTTTTATGGTAAAGGCGCTAATTGTATTTAAGGGAAAGAGTCATTTGTTTGCCTAACATCAGGAATTTGCTATTTTGTTTGGTTATGAGCCATTATTTTGGATAGGTTTCTATTTTTGTGGTCAGAAGTGATGTCTTGGCTGAAATGGGTGCAGTGTTGCAACACACAGTGCGATATTTGAAATCCGCTGACACAGTGATATCCTGTAGGCAAAGATGACAATTGCGTTACCACCGGCTGAGACCCCCGCCCCCCCACTCTAAGGGCAAACACAATGGCACGACTTCAAATACAGATTGAAACGAAGTGAATTATGTTTATTCTAGCGAATAATACCAAACAAACGAGCTATAAACGTCATATAATTTATAGAATCAATAACATGGTAACTTAGATTTCTTTCTTTCTTTCATTTTCTTTTATTACAGTTGTGGAATTTGGACTGTTGGCTCTTTAAATTAAAGATTCAGGCCTCGGGGTTTTTGACACTGGTACTAAAATATTGATGTATTTCTGTGACAGAGAAGACAATGAAAAATGCATTTGTTGTAAACGATGTCGGTCAGTTCATCATTTCTATTGCTGAAATAGCGTGGTAAAGTATGTAAGTGCAATCTAATCATATGTCATTATGAAAATGTCACTGCACTCTGGGCAGGTTTCAAAAGAGAATGGGAGGACCTGGTGTGATTGGCTAGTGCAGCCGACAACGGTTCATAAAGCATTTACAATTGCACCGTTGATCATTATGCAATGACGGACACAAATACACTGATAATATACAGTCCAGTGCCACAATCATGCACTTTTTGGTGCTTATGTTATTGTTATGGAGCTGTAAATCTGTTTCCAGTCCTAAATATTGTGTCCCTTTCTTCATTAGTAGTAATGGATAGACAGAACTTTTAATCAGGGCTATAATTACCCAATGATGCTAGCTCCTTTTGAAGACATTTTAAATGGCAGAGTGATCTGAACTGCAGATACCTCATTAGCCCTTATGTGGGCCGTTGTCTACAGCACACCAGCGCAGAGCAACAGCTGTGTGCATGCTACCTTAATTAACGCCGTACTTCATACTCACGCGAGCACGTCTCTGGAGAGAGGACAACACCCAACGCCATATTCTTCCTACAAGATCCATTCTCTTGGCTGGAATATCAGTACACAAGCTTGTATATATCACGACTTTGGATTGTAGCACAGTATTATTAATAGCAATTCCGCTCTGAACATTTTTTCACCATGAATTGACCTTGAAAGTGCGTGCCCACCTTGAATTTGGACGGAGAAGTCTGCAGTAGGACACGGGTTTGTTTTATATTCAGCATGTAGCAGCGTGTAGCGGTATACTGTAGGTTGCGGAATAAATTATTTACCCTCCAGATAGACGCTAGAGGATGAGCGTGGCTAGTGATTACCAACTGCAGAGAAAAAGCGGACTAGCCTTACAAAAAAAGAAACAAAACGAGAAACTCCAAGAAAATGCAGCAAGTACTTTATTAAAAACTAAACAGTTAGGATTAACCACAAGAAGAAGAAAAAAATCGTCGACATCAAGGCAGACGGGATGAAAACATCCTGTGGTTTCTAGCGGTGAGCACCGAACATGGAAAGAAAGCAAAATGAAATGTTCCTTTCTTCACCACTCCTACCGTCCTGCTTTATCGTGTAATTGAAGCCAATATTGCTACCTGATATTGTTCTCAGTCCAATCGGAGAGACCGGAATAGATACCGGGGGTATTGACCTGCACTGCTAGCAGCAGGGAATTAAAAGCACTCCGGTAAGCACTGCAGCAAAAGCCCAGAGAGATTCTCCTAACAGAAACAGAAACAAAAGCATCCATTCTGGCCAGTTGTAGTTGTAGAATACCATATGGGCCAGCCGTGTGTTTGGGCGTGTATTTGAGAGGCTTACATCTGATTCTGCCTATTGCTCTCCATTGCACCATTTTGCGAAGGCGCTGCTGCTGCTGCTGCCGCTGCTGCATCCAAATGTCTGGTCTGGCATGAGTGCAGCTCACCATGCCAAAACCAGTCTTTTCTCTATTAGGATTTGTCTCTGGAGGGTCTGATTTTGAAGGAAGAAGAGAACTGACACAGCATGCACGAGTGGCCACGCCAAAGGCAAATGTTTAGGCTAATTGGTGACAACACATTTATTCTCATTTCTTTCTTTGCCGGTGTTTACTTTGCCTTGGACTAGGATTGAATCCAAAACAGAAAGGGCGCACATAATAATTGTGACCAATTCAGCATGAAGAGGTTAGGCATGTTTAGTGCTGGATGTCTATCTTTTTTGTCCGACAAGCTGTGGGGGGTGTATCGTCAGTCAGGCAGTGGAAACTATTCAGATATTAAAAGGAGATCTTCAAAGCCACAGTGAATAGAGGTACAGGGAGGGGACACCAGCACCTCTTCATATCCCCTCTAAAACAGGCTTATTCAACATGTGCCCTTCTGCCTTAATGTCACTACAGGGACTATTAATATCATCATGGCCTGGCTGAGATTTACGTCCTCCTTCCTCGCTGGTGTTTGAACTGCTCTTGTCTCCATCACTGGCCTGCCTTCACGCTGACACATCAAAGCCTGTCACACTCAAAAGAGCAGGACGGGGCGACTAGCAGGGGCTCTAAAAGCGAATTGCCACTGCAAGCTGACAGGCAGGCGGAACACATTTGGCTAATGGTGTTTTTTTTTGTGTCATTGTTGTGCTTTTAGTGGTAAGGCGGAAGGCCAGTCTGAGGCGTTTGGATTTGTGCATGCCGAGATGCTTAACATAGAATTCCTGTATATTGAGAAGCTGTATATTAAAAATATTCACACATATCCTGGAGAGAACAATTTTGACAGATTAAACATAAACAATAAGCTTTATGGTTCACACCAGTCCACCAGTGTTGTCTGTAGAAAAGTTTTTTTAGTGTGGTTATGGAAACTGTGAACCAAAGAAGCATAACCAGGACTGAGGAACATCTAGATTAACCCTGGTTTCCTGAGGGAAAGACACACTGTGTCACCAATGCTTTGGGAGCACCTCTGCGTGTACCAGACTCCAAACCACGTGTGTAATCTATCCAACGAGAAGGAGCGATGTCACTGCTGAGGTGGTGTCACAACCAGGAAGCATAAAAGCACCTGGAGTGGGGACGGCACTAGCTTCTGAAAAGGCAAGGAAGCACTGAGAAACAGCATCGGATTTTCTTCATAGCTCAGTTCTGTGAATGGATGTATCCAGTGTTCGCACTGGACCCACCTGGATAAGCTACTCCTGGTCAGAAGGCGTGAAAGAGAGAAGGATGGAATGCCTGGAGCACAATGGAACATGGTGCAATGGAGGGCACCTTGGGAACATTTTACAGCCTAGGGTAATGAAAAGCACTGGCCATGCAAGGACTCAACTTCAAACAAGAGATCTAACTGGCACCATCTACACCATATAGATAACAAGCACCACTTAGTGGAGGGAGCTCTGGATTGGAGGATGTTCTCTACCATCTCAGCTGAGAGACCGAATACTAAGAACTGTTCCTCATCGGGGCCACAGCCTCCAAAACTGTGGGCAGAGGTGAAGTAGGGTGCCCCTTGCCTGAGAGAGAAGATCCCACTTGTGAGGAATCTCCCAGGGATGGTGTTTAAGAAGGGCTACCAGCTCTTCAAACCATAGCGTGCTTGGCCACTATAAGGTCAGCAAAAAGAGTCTGAATAACTCTTGAGATCAGTGCAATAGGGAAAGGCCAACTTCATGATCTGAAAGGAGCCCACAGGGAAGAGTGCGAGATCCGATAAGCTCTGTAAAACCTCCAAATTTGCTCCACCACTTTCGGGTAGAGTCTCCATTCCCTGGGCCTTGGTCTCTTCCTTGAGATGGTGCCTGCTCCCTCGTTAAGTCGCCCTTGGATATATGCTTCCCTGATAGAGAGCACCTTCTCTTGGGCCAACAAGACCATCTCACATGCCAGCTTGTACATGAGGCGAGATCGCAGAACCCTCTGGTGGTAATGTAGGAGACCACGGATGTGTTATCCATCCAGGTCTGAAAGGAAGTGCTTCAGAGCAAGAAGTACAGTGAGTATCTCCAGGCAGAGGGATGGAGTCCTTTCTACCACTCATGACCACCCCAGCCTGTTATGGAAGCATTCATCGTCAGCATTAGTAAACACATAGGGTCCACAGAACCCAGGATCCATCCATACATCTAAGGCCATTTAAGGCTTGCTACATGACCTTGATTGTGTGGAGTTTTTTGCCCTTCCCTTGAACTCTCAGGTCCTAAGTCACTAATATAGGGGTCTCATGTGCAGGAGGCCAAGTGACACAACGTTGGACATGGCTGCCATGAGATTCAGCAGTCTCTGAAACTGCCTTAGTGCCTCAGTCCCTCAGTGAGGACTGACCTAATCTCACTCTCTTGGTGGCCATGAGGATAGAGTCAACAGACTGGAGACAGCTGTGTCTCATAGGGGGTTCTCTGTACAGGAGAAGTACACTCTTCTTGCCATTTCATCTCACCCCCAAACCCTTCATGTGGGCGAGAATGGTATCGCTGTGCCAGTCCACCAAATTCTTCGACTGGGCTAATAATCATGTACTTAGGCATTCGGCAACAGTGCAAGCAATTGGCTTCCTCGAGAGCCGACTGAGCATGCTCTGCTCCAAGCCAAGTGACTGAGAGGTTGTGCGGACCCCCTCAGTGGGGCAGGGACGAGTCTGAATATTCACTCAATATTCATTTGAATAGTGATCTTCACTCACCAGGACAGGAACGCTTCCTGAACAAACATAAGATAGCATGCTCTCCACTCCACATGCTGTTATGCTTCCTGGTATTGATGTCGCTTCTTCTCATTCTGTGTGTGGTCATGCAGAGGTGCTCCCAAAGCGCTGCAGATCGAGTTCCTGAAGGGGAACAATAACAGCCATGATTGGCCATCAGTGCAATGCAATGCAGCGAGACATCTAGAGTATACTTGTTCCTCATTCTGTGAATGTTAATCAGGTGTAAAATTCATTTGACAGTTCAATGGCTGCTGGGAAGTATAGTCTTGATTCTCTCTGCATAAACCTGAAACATACAATCCATGAAACCTAAACTGCATGGACATATTGTCCCCGGTTTAAATGATCTCCCGTGACACCTACCAACTTCTGAAGTTGATGGTTCACATGTGCTTTCTCAGACACATTATGAATCCAGTCAGGGACATTTTTCTGAATTGTCTTTATGTACCATCATATTCTAGCTGTGTACACATGGGGAGAGCTGCTCTTTTCTGTAATAATGTATTAGCATTTGCCCATGGTTGGCAAGAGTCCTTCTGACTGTCAGGAGTAATACTATTCTTCCCACCCACCGAGCAGGGCCAGGAATTCTCTCTTGGACTCCCAGACATGGTTGATTGTTGCATTATTAGGTTTTAAACATACACTCCTGTAAATATAGGTTAAAGATTTAGCAGTGGACCACTGAGATGCCTATTATAACGTGATTCAAATTACATGGGTGGAATAATAAGAACTTCCTAAGCTAACCCAATGAACGAGAAAAAAACCTCCAGATCATAGGTTTTGTTTGGAATCAAACTAATCTACAAAAAATGCGGGAGCTTTCAAAATATTAAATATGTCAAGTTATAAGTGCGGCAATAAAATCTAATTGAGACAAATAGGAAGGGATGGCACAGGTGTGACAGGGTTTTGGTTATGAGCTGTGATTCTCTGTCCTCACATCAAATGATCTGAATCTGGAATTTTTTTGGCTGTTATATTTGACAGCAAAGTTACTGCCTTGTTGCATCAATGTTACTATTATATATAAGTGCAAGTTCTAGATCACTTGTAATATGTGCATGCTGATTAAACTACTAAGTAAAAAAGAAAAGCAATCGGATTTGCATTTTGTGTAAATTATAAACACTGGTTAGACGCATCATACCAGTGAGACATGTGTAGCGTTTAAACACAACTACATAGCAAAGGAAACCTTTTCATCATTAAAGAGAATCAAATCTCCCTAAAGTAAGTGTGAACAAAAGTACAGTATCATTTTATAAGAGTACCTGAATAATTGTACTTGAATAAATTATTACTTACGCTTATAGACACGATGAGTTCAGGCAAGTACCAATCATAAAATTATTCATTAACTGTGACATGTACAATGAACAATGTACAATTTCAAAACAACCACCATACATGTTAGTACATGCTGGCAAGTGCATTAATTAACACATAGGTCTAAACTAATATATCAGTAAACTATAATAGTCGTTATAAACACCTATTAGTGACTCAGGTTTGTTCCACCTAGAACACATCCTTGTACTACAGTGGTATTCGAAGAAAAATGCATGTAAGATGTGGAATGCAGGCTGAGATCAAATTATTGGTATTTAATATTGTCATGTAACGTGAGCGGTGGCGTATGTAAGTGCAAACAATATACGAACAAAAGACAAAACGACAACATAAACAAAAAAAAAAGGAAGTAATAAGGAAAGCATAACCTGAACATGTGGACGTAGCAATTACAGCGATCACGGAGAGACACTCGTGAGCGTGTTTTAAAAGATCTATATACAAGTGCTAATGAGCTGTAAATGACATGCAGATGTGCCAGAACATTACATGATATAGCTCAGACAGTGATTTATGAAAGTTGTTTCGTGACCATAATCCTGTTATTTAAATGCATGAAATAAATAACGATGAAATACATATTTAATTATTGCTTGTTTTTGTACAATATATTTATTTATTTATTTATTTTTCGTTGTGCAAATGAAGAGTTATGAAATAAACACTGATATTAACAATATTAAACACAATTTCTTTGCTCAAAATGTATTTTTGTAAATTTTGCCATCCTATTTCTTTTACTCATTTGGTCAAAGTATATGGACACTAAGGTTTTTTTTTTAATGTGTACAGATCAAAACACATGTTTGAATTATTCTATGCCTTATTA